>CM040474.1:2144903-2292488 GCA_022758105.1 Pangasianodon gigas | reverse complement strand
TATATATATATATATATATATATATATATATTCAATAAAGTGAAAGTTAGTAGTTTTTATTTGACTTTTTTTGGATAAGGTGGTATCTCAGAGTTTAATGTTTTGTTTCAGCTCTGTGATTAGGTTGGATTCCATTTTGTATAAAAGTATAATGTGAATGATATTTGTTCAATTGCAGTTCTGGAGTCCCACTCCAAAATGTTAATTGTACTCAGAACTCATAAAAAACAAAACAAAAAAAAACCTCCGACTAGAAAGTGCAATGGAACGTTCATCCAACTCAGAGTTCCTTCTCAGGAACTTCTAACTAGCCCGAGTTTTACTCTGACATAAACACACTGACGTCATGACAATATGGCGGCGCTCAAACAGTCAACGCATCATTTTACACTTGATAAAACTTGATTTCACTTGATATGTAGCTTTTGTGTTTAGATTTGTAACGTAATTCAGTTGATTTCAGCCCAGTGTTACTAAACAAGATGAACAAGAGAGTTGACCTAACTGATACGTCGTGTTTCTTGGCTAATCACACAATTGTTCACGTAGCTCTTCTTTATATGTTTATCGAATTCAGAGACTATAGCCAGAAAAATTTGATCTTGCTCTGGAACATCCATGTTTTTCCAAGCCCTGGAAAGTGTTTAGATCGGAACTGTGGAAAATCGACTTGGAACTTTCCGGGTTCCAAGTACAGTGGATTGTTGCGTTCATAAGCGAGTGCAACATCATTGCTGGCAAACAAATATGAAAAAAAAATCGTACAATTTTATAGTCCACTTGAAGTGAACCCCAGGTGGAGGAGAGCTCAGAAGGCCACGTTAGTATTTGATTTACACGCTAGGCTTTGTACTAGCTTTGTTGGCAGATTATATTACATTAGCTAATTGTACTAGCTATATACACTCACCAGAGACATCAACGATCTCTACTACTTCCTTTCCAAGCTTTATTTTTCTTTGTAATGGCTCTATACACATTTAATGAGAGGATAAGATGAAACCACAGTTTCTTCCATTTTTGTGCATCAAAAAATGCAGGTAGGAACTTAAAGTGTGAGTGGAGAACTGAAGACATATCAGACCACACGTGCCGTAGGATTGGTCCAAGGCATCATTAGAGCCAAATGTTTGGATTTGTCACTTTATAGCATCATATCTAATTTGCATAGAATCACAGAATGGTGTTCCCTTATTGTTGCTGCCAAAATAATAAAATTATTACAACATTTTCAATTTATGAAGCTCATTAGCCCACTTATTAATGCTAGATATGTAGCCTTCTAGCAGGACCGAGCTAGCTAGCCAGCCACCTGAACAGCCGGGTTTATTTGTTTACTTCATTCTTTTCCTAAAACCTCTATGAATGTATGGCATTTTTTTATTTGGAAATTTAAGTTTTATAAGTTATACCACAAGGCTGTTTTTATTTTGGCTGTGTACTGCCTGACCGCACGGCAGAGGTGCAGGTGAGCAGGTGACCGCTGAGCAGGTGAAGAAGAGTGCTGCTATTGACCGTTATTGTTTTGGTATCTGGGATAAATCAGCACATGGTTATGATAATGAGGTGTTTTCGAGCTCAGGTATCAAACAGGTGGTTTTCACTAGATATTAGAAGCATTGGTGTGTGTCTGAGTCCAGCCGTGATGAATGAAGCTCATGCATATGATAATAAGGTGCACAAGTTCAGGTTTCAACCAGGTGCTTTGAGCAATTGTTATTGAAAACGAATGAAACTGTCTGTTCATCTGGCAACTGCGGATATCCATATACTGGGATAATTAAATGCCGACGGACTACGGTGGATAATTACAGATAAAATAAGTCCAAAATACCCAAATGGCTTGTCTGATTTACATTTGATGTGCAGGTTAGAGGTCAATTGTAGAGTAGAATTGATGAAGAAATGAATCAGAAATAGCAGCATTTCCTTCAGTCTGGTTGTATAATGTAGAGTGTTGAGCTTCACACGTCTTTACACATCTCACAGAACTAAACTGTGAATAACCATCACGTCAATCCCAACCATCCAGCTTTTTTTCTCTCTTTTCTTAAAAGAAATGGCTTAAAAGAAATGATAAACATGACTGTTATGCTTAAACATGACTTTTATACTTCAACATTTTTTAGACTTGTGGGCGATATGACAAAATGATCATATCAATACATGAAGGCATCTTGACGATACAAGAATGGTATCATGATGTCATGGTAGCGCCGAATGGCACAGAACTACGCTACCCATCAGCCCCAGCACATCACATGACCAAGTCACATGGCTCACTAATCACTCTCACCTGTGTCTCATTATGCCTTGTTAGCACCATTATATAAGGTCCAGTTTTGCAGCATTTTGCTTTTGCTGTTGTTGTTTGTTGTCACGTGTATGTCCCATGTTATCGCTTATGGTCGCTATGGTTCTTGTTTTCACTGTTTTGTTTGGACTCTTCACAATCCCTGACACATGATAGAAATTTTGCTTACAAAGAACCAACTAGGGCCACTATAGGTTGTCCAGCTTTACTTAAAAAATATATATTTCACAAATAAAAGAAGGGAAGATGGAAGTGGTATAAGAGTTTTTAATGTTCAGTCAGTTTCTCTGTACAGCGAGTGATTAGAAAATAAGAAATTAGACACCTGATGATTCTGAATATATTATTAACTCATTAAATATAAATTTGACAGGTTTGAGATGTTGAGCTAACTCAGTCCACATTTCTCATCCAGAAACTTCACACTGGATTGAAGCTACATTAAAGGCTTGTCTTTTTGGTTTCTCGTGGAAAAACTTTCAGTGATAGAATCATAGTTGAATCATGGTTACTATAGTATAGAAAAAAAATGGAATGGAAAAAAAACACGAAAAGGGATTTATAAGCTCTGCATCATCAGTTCGTTTCAATGCATGTTTAAATGGGTGAATGTTCTGCATGCGCTTCTTCACAACTGCCCGTTGTTATTGTTTTCCAAACTGCATGGAAAAGTGTATCACACAGAGTATTGATGGTCTAATTAGATTTTTCCTGATTTACATGTAACAGCGTTTTTCAGTGGTCTTACAGTCGACTCACACAGGTACAGCTATAATGCCTTTAGTTTGTGTGTAAATGTGCAGGCTATACATTTTCAGATATGGGGAAATGTGCAAACATGATGCTACATAGAAAGTATGAATTTTGTAATTTAAAACATCATTGCATAATTGAATTCAAAACAAAAACTGTGACACTTGTGCCTGAATGTGTCTGCAAATTACACACATTTTTCAAGGCCTAAACTTGGGTTTTTGTTTTTATCCATCCACCGCTTAAAAACATGATCGTAGTGGCTTTATTTACACATCTTAACCTTCTGAAGTCGGTTAGTGCTTTGGCAAGATGATCATCAGTGTTTCCGAGTTGATGAAGTCATTTTAACACGCCTCAGTGTGGTGACACCGGAGATGTACACGCTCGGTTGGACGAAGGCCAGAGCACATCTTAAAAAAGCCTCTCTCCCTCTCACTTTCACCACACGGCGTATTTATTAGCAATGAGCCTGCACTAAACGAGCACGCGGACACCAAGCCTCGTCACTAAACGTTACGAGCTTTACGGCTCTCCACGATTTTACAGTTTAATTTAATTCCGCTGACACAAACATCAAAGAGGGACATGGGAAAAAAAATTGATTAAAGCATCAAATCGTTTGTAGTTGACTTGACAAAAATATGACGACGGTGCATTCTGTGAGAAACGGCGGTCCATTTAGAAAATGAACAGCGCTGATAAAGTTGCTCAGCGAAGCCCGATCTGTTATCCGCTTCCTATGAAAACCGTATAAAGCCTCCAGGTTGGATTTACAGGTTTCATTAGGCTAACAAGATACTGCTCAGGGTGTGAATATACGGCTTTCCTCGCCTCGGCCCTGCTCGCTGCATGTACACATTCGTACACAGGCACACACACATACACAGATACACACATACACATGGGGGTCTTAAAACGGCCAACGATATTCACACAGCCATCGATCTCCTTTCGAAATTAAATATACGATTTCACACATTTAACAAGATTGCATCTAGGAAAAAAAAACCCAATTACTGCACCAAGAGGCAGTGGAAAACTCATTAAAACAGGCCGGGATAATTACGGCAGCCGAGGCTGTTTTTGAAGCAAATGAGAGGGTGCTGAATGAGTCTGACCTAACACACACACACACACACACACACACAATCTCTTGTGTGTTTGAAACAGTGACAAGATCTATTCACCAGTTTATTTAGAGTATCTTAAGGGACCATTTTTTTGAGACAATAAAAACATGAGTGTAACCTGTGAGCACACAGTCCATGAAAATCACAAATGATATCTCAATAATATAAAGTTACTCAGACAATAATGCAATCATAAATCAGATTTTTTTTTTTTTTCCTGAGCCAAAATCCAGAGTACGCTGGGAAATCTCTATATTCCCGATTATAATGCAATCTTCATAATCGATTACATTCATAATCAGAATGAACAGTTAATGTGAATAGGAGAATAAGAAGTGCACTTTTTTCTTTTTTTCCTTTCTTTTTTTCTAGAAAGGTTTTCAGGTTCACAGAATATCTGGCTGAGATACTACAGGTCGTGCATCCGGACTGGGATTCCCCATGATGTGACAAAAAGTCGCTTGAGTGGGAGAGGCATGAGCAAGCGAGAGTTAGACATGAAGCTCAAACAAAGACCATGTTCATTAACATGAGAGTGTATCATTAACATGAGAGTGTATACGGTTGCTGTGCGACACTGAGCCATGCATTCACAGCATTCATTTATTCATCCTTAGTAACTTCCTGGTCAGGGTTTCTGTGGTTAAATTTTGGCTACTAGTTTGTTTATATTTTTGGAAATACGACCAACTAATTTTGTTAAAAAATATTGCAGACAGGTGTAAACAAAACATAAATAATCGTGCGAGCAGGATTTAAAAAAAATAAAGTCCTGTCCACATATCTACTTGAGACAAACTGGAGAGATGTAGCTGAGGTTGAGGAACTGTCAGAATCAGAATTCACACGCTGCTGCTGAAATTTTTACATCTCTGCTTTTTCCAGTGTTTCCAGGTAAGAGAGAGAAATAAATAAATAAATAAATAAATAAGTCACATTTCAGGTTTGCGCCATGCCCGCTTCTGGTTTATATAGATATTTGGAGATGGAGATAGAGATAGTGGCACTGGCATTGCACCTCTACTCAATATCAACTTAAACCACATTTCTCATCCATGAAGTGCAACCTGCATTTTTACTACGTTCGATGCTACTTAAGTCAGAAGTGTAGAAGTGCTGCTGTGTTTACTGTTGATGCTGTGGGCGTCCATTTGACGTCACTTGCTGAACTCGGAGTTCAGGAGACCATCACGACTTTCCGAGTTAAACTGAATTAAATCAAAACACAGATAGGAAATGAGGTTTTAAGAGTCTGATAATAGCTAGTCATTCTGATGTTTTGTTTTACTGCATCAAAACTAATTTACATAAAGTGGAGGCAATTTAATTGTAATTGCTCTTTGCTTGTCTCTGTGTTGCTTCCTGGTATGAACACAGGTTAGCAGTCTGTTCAGTTATAATGCTGTGAATTACTGTTATAATTATTACTTACAATATTTTCAAGCTCTGTACTCCTGGATCTCCCATCTCCTTTTTTTTTTTCTTCATCTAACGCAGTTTCTCCGAATATGCTTCTGTGACAAATGATACCTAAATGAAACATGAGTGCGAATCACCATTAAGTCTCCAGAGCTATGCAAATTTAAATTTGCGCAATAAGACTCTATTTTCCTCTAGCTGGAGGCGGGTAATGAAACAGAGAACAAAAAAGTTGTTTAATTCACGACTATTAACTGTACAACTGTGCAAATGTCATTTCGAGTTAGTAATACAGTCGCAGACTTAATTAAACGAGTTAATAAAACTTGTATTAACCTACAGGAAGTCATGAGTTATTTTTTTTCTTGTCCAGTTTCTGTCTCTCGAGATCATAAGACAAATAAGATGTTCTCTACTCGACCCTGACCAGGATAAAGCAGCATTTGAAGATGTTCACTTTATTAGGAACACCTGTACACCTGCTCATTCATGCACGTATCCAATCAGCCAATCATGTGGCATAAATGCATGCAGATCAGAAAGGGGGAAAATGTTACTCAGTAACGTCTCCTGATCTTTTTCTGATCTTCATCTGTCCAGTTTGGGTGTTTTTGTCTGACAGGAGTGGAACCTGATGTGTTCTTCTGCTGTTGTAGCCCTTCCACCTCAAGGTTCAGTGTGTTGTGAGATGCTTTTCTGTTCACCACGCTTGTAAAGAGTGCTTATTTGAGTTACCTGTCAGCTCAAACCAGTCTGGTCATCATCCTCCTCTGACCTCTCTCATCAACAAGGCGTTCCACCCACAGGACTGCAGCTCACTGGATGTTTTTTATTTTTCGCACCTTTTCTGTATAAAATCTAGAGACTGTTGTGAAGGAAAATCCCAGGAGATTTTCTGAAATACTCAATACAACCCGTCTGGCACTAACCAAATTCACATTTTTTCCACAATCTGATGCTTCATGTTAACTGAAGCTCTTGACCTGTAGCTGCATGATTTGCTGCATTGCACTGCTGCGATCATGATTGGCTGATTGAATTGAATGAGCAGATGTACACGTGTGCATATATAATAAAAACTTTAAAATAGCATATACAATAGAAACTTTAAAACAGACTACTGATGTGATGTTACGTGTTTATTCCACTCTGTTACACAAACTGGAACACAACAAGGTGGAAAGATGGAGGCAAGATTAAGGCTCTATGTCCAGCAAAATTAGTCATTGTGTTGAAATAATGGTTGATCTTGAACATCTTTTTAATCTCACATGTTTACAAAAATATAATATGTAGATAACTTCCTGTGTAATTTTGCCTAACTCGGTGGAACGTACAAATCAAGTGTTTTATTCTTCTTATCACAACAATGGCTTCGGTTTGTTCTCTCTGGACTTTAAACCAGGCCGCTAATCTAAACATTCATGCAGGAACATCAAACACACAGTACGACAATTCTGAGTGAAGTGGAGCAGCTCGAGTTTTGAATGCTGGTGTTCACTTCCTTATGTATGTTTAATAACGCAAGCCCTCGGTGTCAACTTCAGGTTTTCATAACGCTGACTTTGCTTCTTATTGGCTTTGAACTGACCTTAAAGAACTACGCTGTCTTTTGAAGATGAAGGCTTCATCGCATGCACGCGCTCACACACACCTTCGTATGCTCACATGTGCGCACACACACACACACACACACGCACACACAGAAGATGCTAATCTGACCCTAGACGTGCCATTATAATACGGAACATCTCAGAGCAACAGAATAGAAAAGTCTGAAAAGTCCTTTGAGACTCAGAAATAGCAGTCTATAATGTATCACCAAGGAGAGAAAGAACATATATTTTTCCACTTATTAAAAAAGCGATTGCTAGCCTCCTGCAACTTTTTTTTTCATCTGACCTCTCCATCTTGTGTCATAAGCGTTATGATTGAAATAAGGTGTTGGAGAGGAGAGGAAGAAGAAAAATACAAGGTCTCGAGACAATCAAGCAGAGAACGAGCTGGGGGACGAAGGCGTGAGAGAGAGCAATCACAAACGCGTGTCGAGTTATCAGTGTCTCAATCTGCAAAATCGGCCTGACAGCCTGCAGGGTCCCCAGCCATACGGAGAGATACACACTCCACACTGTGCTTACTGTGTCCACAAATCAGCTGTAAATTGCCACTCAGAAAATGAGTTCTCTGAAACGGGCTCGGGTATAACGGGGATTTTTCCAGCAGTAAACTCTTTCAATTATCTTTAACTTGGGAGAAGAGCACACAGTGACGGTGACTGTCAGAAAGTTGGAAACTTTGCTAAGATGACAAAAATGTGATTAAGCTAACCCTACGTTCACACTAGCAAGTGTCAGGTGACTTCATTTTTTATGTACAAGTGCGACACTGAGCTGTGGTTACAGTGACAGCATAATAAGTGACTATTTTAATTTAATTTTAAGTTTCTCAGTTCTATGCAAATTATTTATGATACTGTGAATAAACAGGATTGGCTCAAATAATTCCTCGACCCAATCCTATGGCGAGTGTGCTCCGACATTTCTTCACTTCCCCACTCACAAATTTAGTTCCTATGCACAAAAATGGGAGAAAAACCATAGTTTCATTGTATCTGATGTCTCATGATATGTGTCGAGAGACATTCCGAGGAAAAATTGGAAAGAAGGAATAGTGGAAAGAAGTAGCAGAGATCGTCAGTGCCTCTGGTGGGTGTGCATAGCTAGTACAGTTAGCTTGCTTTTCCAATCTACCAGCTAAGCTAGCCGAGCATGTAACATGTAACTCAAACAGCTTTTCAAAATTTTCACTCTGCGTAGTGCATTATTTCATTTGTGTTTAAGTAGTTTGTTTAGAAGCTATAGCTACTACCATTTCTAAAATTCTAGACAAGCCATGCCCACAAGTGACGACTACAACACTACAATCACTACATGCGGCAAACCATAAGCGATACGAAAGACTCGCTAGTGTGAACGTGTGGGTTGGGAACGCGAGCTATAGTTATCAACAATGCTGAAACCTTGTTAGATTCACCAGTCACACTGAACGTCTAATCCTAGTGTCTGGATTTGCGTTTTATTCTCGAAGGGGCTTCATCTGTTCTACTGAATGTGGGGAAAAAAATCCCCGACATTTAAACACTGTGTGTAATTTACACCTTTGATCTCATGGGACGGATATGACATTTGGTCTAGAGGTGTAAAACCACCAGGGTAAACATGTTAGCGAGATGATTAAATAGATGATAGGTGGTATTGCAGAGCTCCCCCCGTGTTCAGAGATGGTTTGTTCCACAGTGACACTTGTTTTTTATTCCTTACTCAAACCAGTAGCCATATACCACTGCTGGTGATGGTCGTGGGTGCAAGCTCCCAAAAGTGCAAAACGTTCAACTTGACACACACACAAGCTCAAATTGTATTGATTTTCTGCCTCCAAAGCTACAATGAAGGCAAACAACCTCCACTTCACCAGAGTTACATCACTCTTTAATTTCATCTGCATTGCTGAGAATAATAAATAATTAATAGATTTTAAATAATTAAAATCTAGAGCGCAAGCTAGACTAGTTAGTTATCTGAAGATGGGTAGGACTTGTAGGAGTTATGGTTACAGCACTTCCAATACAAATACAAATTTTAAAAAAAGCCAAGAGTGAAAGCAGCCTAATACGGTAGGTTTGGATTCTTCAGTAGCAGAAGACAAGCTTCAAAAAGCAACCGACTCTTTCTTCCATCATTGAAAAAAACCCCTGACTTTTAGCTAATTAGGGATTTCTAAAACTTGTTTCATATCAGTGGCAGCACAGCATGAAATGTTTCCACAATGTTTGTTCATTATTCTAGTGTCATGCAGTGGGTTTAAAAAGATAAATTAACGTGGTGTTGTAATGATGGATCTGTTGCACAGCTCATGGCACTTCTGTTATTTTCTGTAAAGGTCACAGATCCTGCAATGCCAAAGCAAAAGGAGAACTCATCCAGGAACTGTGAAATTCTTGTTCAGGAGAGTTCTGGAAAACTTTGGCTCCTGAAAAGGTTCTGGATTTGCTCAAAGGTCAAACAACTACAAGACCTTCCTTTCTCTTGGATGTCGAATGACATATCAGCAGACTGTTGATGTCCCTTCATCTGTTTGTCTGCACACAAAGAATCTCATAAATTCTCTGCCCTCTCTTTTCAAGGACAAGAGCCAGGAAGAAGAATGAGCTGAACTTTGCTGGAAATGTTCCTGGGTGTGATCTAGAGAGCATGCAGAGTGCCGTTAGTCACAGCACAGGCCCAAGTGCTCTCTCAGCTCTGGTACTTCATCTTCCTAGGCCCTGTTTCCTGCCAAATGCTGCCTTGTTGCATCAAAAGGACGTAGTTAGACAGAACATATCCGCGAGCTTTCTGCATAAGACTTTAAAAATGTCTTGTCATATCAGCAAAGTGACACGTTTTTTGGTAAAAGCAACAGACATGTAGTTGAAAAAAAGAATAAGACTGCAAAAACAAAAACCTGAAGGACTTGCAGAAAACTTGGCCTTTGAGTTCCACAGTCAGACAGCACCATTGACAGCACTGAATACTTTTGTACCTTTATTCATGCCGTCTCAAGGACAGAAGACAATTGGTAAACTGGTCCAGTAGGCATCGAGGTGTGTGCCTTCCGAGGAGGCTGCACCGTTTCATGCAAATGAAGTCTGGAATAGAGATTGACCTGCACCCTTGATCACAGCATCATCATTCATTCTGATTAGGGCACAGATCTGCTGCTCGGTGATGGATTAGCTAGCCTGACAAAGGCCTCCTTCAGGAATTTACAAATCCCTACAGTTCAATCACCCTCGGGCTCTGACATGACAATACTCTGTTTGTGAACCTGCAAAGAACAACACAAGAAGGATTTCCAGAGTGTTCTCTGATTAGGTTTCTACTGTCAGATGTCCAAGATCTGTAGGTTAGAAGCAGAGCTAATGAGGGGTAATGAGGCAAGACTAGAACTCCTTTAGTATTATTATTATTATTATTATTAGTAGTAGTAGTAGTAGTAGTAGTAGTATTCTTCGAAAGGTACATATCTCGGAACCTTGGCAGGAATCTTGACAGGACTTTTTGTTTCCTGAACATGACATTTGTTTATTCATCCCTCACTTGCTAGTTCATCAGTACTTTTAAGTACTTTAAGATAAGAACTTTAGGCTACTGTCGCTAGGCTACTGTCACTGAATAACAAGTTAGCCTCTTAAGCTAGCTACAAAAGTTTGAGGTCACATTATGTTAGAAAGTCCATTTTAACCATGGAATGATGTCTGGAAACATACATAAACTTACAGAAATTAGAATTTACAGGCAATTTGCTTGTATTTGTAAACATACTCCTTAATCTAAGCAAGTTAGTTCTGCCATATCTGGCAAAATGTTCATGAAACTGTAGTGCGGTGAACAGAATTATGGGACTCCCAACTCCAAGAAGGATATACATTATGCAATGTTTCAGTGACCTGGTCCTGCCATTTATCTCAAAAATATATTTCCATTATCCTTAGCTTTTTCTGTTTACTAATAAGTTGGGATTTTTAACTAAGACTGACTAAGTTAACTAACTATGTTGACTGACATTTTTTCCCCAAATTTGACAATCCCATGAAGCTTTTCTACAGAAAAATCACTTCAACCGGATGGATGAAAACTCCACATTTGTGCCCATCATCCCATGTGGCCCTTTAAGCACCAGCCTCCCGGAAAGTCACTTTGATTGCACCCCTGTCAACAAAGCTGCGCGACCCTTTCATTACAGCTCAGCGAGAATGAATATTGACTTTAAAATACGCCATCGGGTTTTCTCTGTCCTTTGTGTTGCCTGTCACACTGCACCCTGGCTAATACCAGGCGGTGCCAGTCACCAGGCTATTGGTTGTTACTGGACTCGTGCTGACTCCTTACGGCGGTTGTGTTTGTGTGCCTGAATGCTAATCTCTCCCCAAGCTGACCATGCCGGATTACCATCATAAAGGAATAGCGAAATTGGGGAGCATTGACATTGCATCCTCTAGTCTATTTTCTATAAGGTGCCCAGCACCTGGTGCCAGTTTAAAGTGAAATACTGCACAACTAACCCAATCTGACGCAGGCCACACCGGTTCTGCAACATTAGCTCCACACCATATGGCGCTTTGAGTCATATTAGTGTGTTTAATGAGGCAATCTTCCCTACAGATAACATCGATATTGGACATCACCTCTGTATAAAGATAAAGAAACAATATTTACTCTGTGTTATGTCCTTTCTACGTGTGTTATAAGACTTCCTGGTACTTAAAGCCTGTGTGGGTGTTTGTTTGTGTGTGTGTGTGTGTGTGTGTGTGTGTGTGTCTGCGAGATGAAATGAGTCATGGGATGAGAACAGGTCGATAAATACTGTGGAATACTGTTGCTCACATGGCTTCAGGGGTTCAGAGTAGGTCATCTCTGAGCTTCTGGTTAAAAACTCTCCCCAGGCCGTGGCCTGTTTCGCAATAAACTGCATTGTGTCCCTTGGTGCTGTTTACGAGTTTGAAAGATGTACAGTAGCTAAAAGGCAGAGATTGGTAAGAACTCAAACCTCAAATCTTCTGTGTTTGTAGTCTTGGGCAAGTTTTCGAATAGAAGTGTTCATTTTTCTTGAAATGAACCATGGGTTACTATGATTTTGTGTTTCCAGAGATGGACTTCACAGCAGAGTCCAACCTAACACACTGGATTCTAAAGCCCTATTTGGACAGAATTAAATTTACATGCATTCCTGGAGTAATTGCACCATTTGCAGGAGTGGCACTGATTTTATTTCTGTCTAGATCGGCTATGTTTGTGTTTTTCTGCTTTTTTTCCCATTCAGAATCCAATTTCTGAAGTGGAAATTGACTGCTGCTACTCACCATGTTTAGTCGACTAGTGTGTGTATCCATATTAAACACTTCCAAAGTCTCGCAGGCTGGTTAAAGGAACTGTATATCATGTAACTTTTATTTTTCTAGGAATACTGTAACTGAATGAGCACTTATCGTTGTATGTTCCTTAATCATCCAACATTAGATGCTGCCAAAATAATAATTAATGATCCAGTAATGTTTTTTATATTTAAACCTTGAATGCATATAACGTATGATCATGTGGGATATAAAAATCAAGGTTTGTAGGATAAACAAGCAAGGAATTTCCATTCTGATGTGAGTTTTATCTCAGAGTAGCTGTGCAAAAATGTTCTGAGCACATCACTGCCATTGTCGTTATCCAGTGTCAGAAGCGTGGCAAAACAAAATGGAGGACAGCAATGACTATATTCAGTGGAAGGATAAGGAAATTGGTTCAAGATAGATCCGAGAAGTTTGTAACGTAAACTGGATGACTGCTGCCTGAAGTGTGTTAGATTAGGGTTCAAACTAAAGGTTGCAGGAACAGAGCTTGAAGAACCTCAGCACTTCCTGAAGAATCATTAAGTGAGGGTTCTTTCATGTCCACCATAGACCACCATTACCCATGGAACGAAATGTATTTATTTCCAGAGCTCACATAAACATAGGTTTTGTTTTGCTTTAAATTGCAATTCAATTTTCATATTTTATCCATCCAGTTATCTTTGCTAATGGATCTAGCAATTAGTACTAGCGCCATACATGTGTGTGTGGAAATGTCAGAGAAATTGGTTTATTGACCTTACGCTATAAGTCCTGATGCATAATTTGCTGGTAGTTAATTATAGTATTCTGTATTTTCTCTGATAAAAGTGTGCTTCCATGACATATAGAGGCAAAACAACTTCTATCATGTCCAATAAGAAGTGTCTATCAGAGCACAACCCAGTAATTTTCTGATCAATCCAGGTACACTCATATGTGAAAGCAATTTGGTGCACTTATAAATCATGGTAATGTGAAAAACAATCGAACCAAAAGCAAATAAAAAAAACCTATATTAAAGTCTTAAAGATGGTATTAAAGGAACTAGATGTGAAAACAGAACAAGATGCAGGTTTTTTTTCTGTATGTTGATGATATTATTCTGTATGTTGATGCATTGTGGAAGGTTAGCTGCCCCACAGCACATCAGCAACTTATTCAGAAATGTAAAAACCTCAGGCCTGTTCATGGCTTCACAGTGATTCAGAGTGAATCATTCAGGAGGAATCATTCTTAGTCTGGTTGTTTCTGTTAAATATGAAATATAGTTTGTCTGCAAGACACAAGGAGTTTTAGGGCCGTAATGTAGATTGGAGAGGATTAACCGCAGTTTATAGCTGCTATAATGTAAATTATAACAAGAACTAACTTGTTTCATGGATGTTCCACAACATTAGAAGTAACTCTAAACAGATAAAAAAAAAAAAGAGTTGTTCTTGAAAATTGAAAAAAAAAAAAACAATCACTGGCAAATTGCTGTGGTACAAAAGGAATAAAACACTTTTATCAGAAAAGAATCAACTTCCGGTTGGTAACAGTATCCTCCCTTCATCAGAGCACCCTGCAGTTATTTATTTTTCTATAAATTTTTCTATAACAGCATGAGTGTTTTATTCCTTACATAAATCATTGCTCAGTTCCTTAGCCTTTGCTACTAAGGTTATCTTCACTCAATAAGTGTCAGTCCTTTATGCCTCCTGCAGTGACTTGGAAGTGCTTTTAACATCTTGAGCTGTATTTGCCATTTGTACACAAACACACACACACACACACACACACTTTGAGAGCCGGCAGAAAGTGAGGTCAGCTATGAAAATCAGATTTTCAAAATGGAGAGTGGGGGAGCATTATGGACAAGATGGAAATTAATAATATCATTGGCAGTCTGCCACAGCAATAGAGGCATTTGACTGAAAAATGCCTGAACATGTATTAAAAACGTTTTATTTTTCATTTTCGAGAATGTGCTGTTTTGTGCGAGGGATATGATCCTGAAAAGCCTACTTGACCTTAAATAGAAATGAAATGACTTGGCAACAATAGTTGTACATATAGCTATAACACTATGCAGATGAGGGTGGACAATAATGCAAAATTATCACAAAACATAATACAAAATTATCACAATACATAATACAAAATAGAATACAAAAAATCTGATAACACAACATTTAGAGAATGAGGATCATAATAACACATGTAAGGACTAAAACATCTGGAGGTGTGCTGTTATTGGAAAATAATCCTTACATTAGGACTTAAAGTGTTTTATTCCTCTTATACCACAGCCATTTTGCCAAAGCCAACAGTTTTAAAAATCCATTTATAGTTACATTTAATGTTGAAATGAAACAAGTTAGTTCCTGTTCTCACTTTCATTACAGCAGCTATAAACAATTGTTCCTTCATCATCCTCTCTATTTTCTCTCTCTTGAAGTTAATAAGCCAAAAAGAAGCATGTTACCAAGAAACCACAAAGTGTAAACTCCTCTGTCCTGAAGATGTCAGGAAACATAAAGTTACAGCTTTACCTCTGACTGTGACAAAGCACTGACACTGGAGACTCCTTCCATAAATGTTAAATAAACATCTATTCACAGAAAACACCACCATATGAACAAGTAGACATGTTTTTAATCTGTTTATGTGGAGTGTCCGCAATACAAATCCCTGTGAATGAACTGTTTCTATAGAAACGATAGAAATATATAGAAAATATAACATATAAATATATAGATATAGAAAATTAATCAACTGCATTAATTCAAAAGTGCTGTGGTATAAGCATAGTTAAACAAGAGGTTAGATTATAAACTAAATATTAAAAATCACCAGGTAGACAGCTAAATCCGAGGCTAGCTACTTAGCAGACATAGTAGTTAGCTAACCCAATGTAGTAAATAAACTAATCTCAGTTGCAAGTTAATGCAAGTTTTAATTGCTAGCACTACAAAACCAAGACTGAGCAATAAACTCAGGTTTAGGTTTTTCAGATTAAATGTTCTAGAGGTTCTTTTGAAACAGCTAAGCTAGGTAACTGTTTTTGGTGCTAATTCCTCTCACCGCTGTTTATTTGCAGTATGATGTGGTATGGAGGTTTTGTCTTGTTTTATCTCTCTTGGTCACTGGGGTTTTTTCCACTCTGAAATATCTCACAAAGGGTTTGTTAATTCAGTCTTCCAGAGTTGCTAACTATCAGAAATTAGTGGCTTGGTGTGAGAATTTTTGGGAAGAGCGTGGAAGCTGGGGTGGTCCTGTAACAAACATTAGTTCAATGATGAGATAAAAATAAAACCCAACTGAAAAACTGAACTTGAATAAACAACACCAATAAATAAAACAGTCATAATAATTTAAAAAACCTAAGATGTGCAAAAGCTAGCCAGCTAACATTGCATACTGACCATACTTTTTTTTTTTTTTTACTAGCTAATTTCATGAACATGATCAGCAACCCTAAATTACATTTTCTTTACCTAACCCTTATTATATATAGGAAAATTTCACTGATGCTAACACACCTTCATTTTTCTGCTGGAAAAAAATTAAGTGGAGATAGTATGTTCTGAGTTTGAACATCAGTGATGCGGCTCTATAGTACTCGCATTTACCAGCTAAGTGGGAACAGAATTGGAGCTGTCGAGGAGAGATTGTGCCATCGACACTGTTATGAACCAATTTCAGTTCAACATGCTGAAAAAATTGGCCTTTAATTGGCTTCATCAGGGAACAGTTTAGCGCTGATGTGTTTGTGTGGAATGAAAACGTGAGGCCTGGCAACTGTAGGCGCTACCTGGGGAATCTAGCACCTTAGATATATTTTCAATTTGTTTTTAGATTTCTAGTGATCTTATTAATGGATCCCATTCTGGGCTTGATAGCTAGCGTCTTCTCTCATGTTCCAAACCATTTACTGCTACCATTTACTGCTAGTCATGCTAAGACTGGCACATAACTGCAACCAGTTACTGCTAGTCATGCTAAGACTGGCACAGAACAAATTCTAGCCTAGTGTTTCTTGATCCAAAGTGACACGTATTTGCACTGCATTAATGTAGGTTTAACACATTTCCGAAGCCTGACATTATTCAAACCGATTTTCCAGACAAGCGTGTAAAGCAGCCTCGGTGTGGAAGTGCACAATACATCACCTCTCATTAGCCGCATCAGTGTACGCCGACCTTGTTTACCTAGCCCCGTCTCCCTGCTGGCACTTGAGTCACATCCTGCAAGGTTTCAGGTTGTGCGGTGGAATCCACAGAGAAAGCACATGAGATACGCAAGCACCTGGACATGATGGACATCAATAGACATGTTTCATGGATAAGCCAAATGTCCACATCAGCGCATGACCAGAGTGTGGAGACAGATGGCAGGTATGGTATGGTAGGTCCACTATCAAGAACAGCACTGTCAAATTACCTTTCAACAACAATTAACACTGTAGCTGTGTTTGAAAAGGAGTACTTTGTATAATACTCATACAAAACTCCACCCAAAAGCAGCATGTAGTATGCACTATGGACCATATTTAGATTTGTCAGCTAAAATTCAAAAGTTACAACAATATTTAGATGGGGAAAGTTTCTCATATTCAGAGTCGGCTTACGCAGCTGCTTAACTTGAATTTCTGTGCTCGCCATTCAGGTTATTAAAATGACTTTTGACACCTCCAGGTTCAGGTTGCCAGATTTCCTTTGAGTATAGGTGTAGGAGAAGGGTTGTTCAGTCATGCTTAGACCAAGCACTTGCCTTTAAGTCTCAAAAAAACAACAACAACTGGGGATGGAAAATATGAAAGCAGATTTTTTTTTCTACACTGTCAACTGCAATACGATGTAACATTAAAGCAAGAGATATTTAAAAATTAATTGTTTAGACTATGATATACAAATGGTACAATGTCTATGATATACAAATGAGACTATGATGATATATGAAAGCAAAGATTCAAACAAACATCTAATAATAGATGTGAACAGTCCTAGTTGTGATAGTCACATCAATTTAAAGTTCATAATCTGACAATATGTCTTCCACCCACATTATTTGGCTGTCAGACTATAAAATAGCCTTTGATAGAGCACATCCTATTTTTTTTTTTTGTTTGTTTTGACAGATGGAAATAGAGGTATTTGCACCAACAGTGGCAAAAAAAAGTGTCAGGGATGCTAGAATTAATTAAAGCATAATGTTATATTTATACGTTTAATATTGCCCTTGAATAGTGGGTGTATTTTCAGCCCAAAACATTCAGGGTTAAATATGACAGTGGTAATAAAATGTAGCACTATTCTGATCGGACTTAAAGCAGCTTACTAGCTGACACACACCTCTGTTTTTTGCAAACTCCACCCTGTGCGCTTAACTGTCCAAAAAGCATGCAAGTCTTTAATTACTTTTGAGATCTGAATACAGATGTGCACAATTTTGTTATTACATCCTCACTACACATACACGTAACCCAACTCTGAGTACAGTCCATTGCGAACAATATTAATTTTCCGGTAAAATAGTGGAT
Organism: Pangasianodon gigas; assembly: GCA_022758105.1. Lineage (NCBI taxonomy): Eukaryota > Metazoa > Chordata > Actinopteri > Siluriformes > Pangasiidae > Pangasianodon > Pangasianodon gigas. The sequence continues at coordinate 2,274,429 of CM040474.1, read as the reverse complement.
TTTAATTTATTTTTATATAATGTTTTCTTATAATCAGTAAAATCAAATCAGTAAAACAGAATAATTATTGAAATTCAACCAGACAGTACAGGTGCTAAAGTAAAGTGAGAAGGTGTTTAATCTAGACAGGTTGAGGCTGAGATGCATTTGTTTGAATAATTAATGGTTAAATGTACTCTACAAGCATCAGTGACTTACAGTGAGGAAAAATGAGAGTGAGGACTGAGAGGTTGGCGTGTTTGACTGCTGGTTAAAGCGAGTGTGTTCCAGCTAAAAATAATGCAAAAAAAAAAAAAAACAAGATAAATGATATGTCCATTCAGAAAAAAGGTCCATATATATTAGGTTTCATTTACTATTGGGAAATGGCCTAATGGTTTCCATTAAACATTTTTTCCAATCAGGATGGTTTAAGGGTTTTTGAGTTAATTAATTATGTTGTCTTATATTATCTCTAACATTATCTTAATGGAATATTAAGATATGCAAATTCATGGTACTCTCATTTATCCTACCAAGGAACAGCCCAGAATGTCCTTGGGACACACAGGATGCACTCAAGTTGCCCATAAAACCCACAGAACTTCAATTAATTACCAATTTAAACCTAACCTAAGTCCACTTAAATTTTGCACTAGACAGTAGGATGTAATGTATTTTTTCATATTAATGACTAACCCCTAAAATCCAAAAGGAACTCACTGAAATCAGACCATATTCCACTGAGCAACCAATAAAAATCCAACTACACCATAGACATCAGACCATATTCCAAAGGTAATCTGTAAAAATTCAATAAGAACCCAAAAGAAAGCAGACCATTTTCCAGCCTGTATCTCCAATAAGAAGCCCATAGACATCAGACCATATCCCAACGGTAACCTGTAAAAATCCAATATGATCCCCATGGATATCTGACCATAGTCCAATTGGTAACCCATAAAAATCCAATAAGACCATGAAAATCAGACCATATTCCAAAGGTTACCTGTAAAAATCCAATATGATCCCCATGGATATCTGACCATAGTCCAATTGGTAACCAATAAAAATCCAATAAGACCATAAAAATCAGACCATACTCCAAAGGTTACCTGTAAAAATCCAATAAGAACCCAATAGAAATAAGACCATATTCCAATGGGCGGACCATAAAAATATGACCATATTCCAGTGGCTAATCCATAAAAATACAAAAGGAACACTGTAGAAATCAGATTGTATTGCAATGGGTAACCAGTAAAAATCCAGTAAAAACCCTGTAGAAATCAGACCAGATTTCAATGTGTATCCCAAAAAAATCCAATAACCCCACAGAAATCAGACCCTATTTCAATGGTAACAATATATATCCAATAAGAACCTTATAGAAATCAGACCATATTCCATTGGGTAACCCATAAAATTCTAATTACTCTATAGAAATTGGACCATATTCCAATGAGTAACCTATAAAATATCCGACAGATGTCAGACCATATTTCAATGGTACCAGTATAAATCCAAGAAGAACTCTATAGAAATCTCCCTCAATCTTCCCCACAAAAATCTGACCATATTCCAATGGCTAAAACTTAAAAATCCAACAACACCATAGAAAGCAGATCATATGCCCATGATCATATAAGTAACCCACAAAAATCTAATAACCTTGTAGAAACCAGACCATATTCCAATGGGTAATCTGTAAAATATCCAACAAGAACCCACCATAGAAACCAGAACTATATTCCAACTGGTATTCCAAAAAATACAGTAGGATACCCTGTAGGAACCAAGACAAAATTCCACTGGGGAACCCATAAAATTGAATAACGCTATAGAAACTGGACAAGATTCCAATGCTTTACCCATAAATAAGAAGAGGAAAACTGAACCATGTTTCACTGAGCAAACAATAAATATCCAAAAGGAACCTCATAGAAACCAGACCATATAATGAACATTATAGAAGCAGATCATATTCCAGTGCACAACCCATAAAAAAATCCAAAAGGAACTCTAAAAATCCAGAGATGCTGAAATTGTACACTGTGTTACTACACCAAAAGCAAATAGATTGAGTCATCAATATTTAGCGTCAAAATGTCAAGACCCCTGAACAAGTCATTGTATTTGTGTTGTTTGGACATGTCTGATGAAGGACTGTATTTTCTGCATTTTTGCGATGCATCAAAAAAAAGCATCCTTGGTAAAAAAAAAACAAAAAAAAAACAAGGGAGCAAAAACATTAACCCAGGCTGTTTAAACTGGATTTAAATGATAGATATTGGGAGATGTTGCTTTTTAAATCGAACAGCTTTAAAGATGTAGTTGCGATGATTGACAGGCAGAAATGGTATTTGGCATCCTCACTCATAATGATGAGAGAGCCGTTGAGACAGAGCCTGCTGTGTTCTTATTGATCAGTAGGTACTCTTAGACATCGATCTGTGTGTAGTCTTAAAGATACTTTTCTGCAGGTCTGTTCACTGCTACAGATGCTTTAACAACCCTGTAAAAATCTCACCTCCATCTTTAAACACGTTAAACGATTCAACGAGATACCCAATCCCGTCTCAGAGGGATTTTTTTTCCCCAGTGTAACAGCAGGTTAATTCTTAATCATCTTGGTGCCAACAGGCAGAAACGATTAAATTTTTTACTTTAATGTGGCATCCCTTTATCTTAATACAGTCAATGAATAAAACTGTTAACAGAATTTACTCCTCATCATCATCATCACACTTTTAGCTTTAGATGTATGGAGCAAGTAATGATAAAAGTAAGTAAAGTAAGACATAAAAGGATGGAGTGTAATAGGGTCATGTCATTCAGGAAGCTGTTTCACACATCATTCTCAAAATCTTCTCGCCCTCCCTTTCATCTGCGCACCAGCTGGAAAACTCGAGGTGACAAAATTCAAGGTGATGGAAGAAATCGTAGAGGAAACTGGAGGCACAGCTAAAAAATATTGTACAACTGTTTCCTTATTGTTTTTCTCATGTCCATATGTTCAATGTCCACAGTTTGCTCATTAATTGTGGAGGTATGACTCACCTAATATCAAACTGCATCCAGGTTTTCAATGATTGTAGGAAAATAATCAACAACATAGAGGTGTGATGAAGCGTTATACAGTTACTGCTCCTAAGCTGATCATCCAGAAGTTTTTTATTCTGCTTTTACTACAGCAATTTTACTTTTACTTATTAAAGAATGACATACATTTTATCCATTTATAGTTACATTTAATATTGTTGAACGTGGCATAGCAGCGATAAACGAGCGTTCCCTCACCAGCCTCTCGTTTCTCTCTCTAGAAAAAAAATCCCCAGCTTGTTATGTTACAGAGAAACTGCAAAGCGTAAACTCTCTCTCTTGAAGACTTACCCAGGGCGAGAAAAATTAATCAACACTTCTGACCAGTCAGAATGGAGAATTCAACAGGGCTATGGTAGAAAAAGATTTGAACTCCTAGCAGTGTTAACAGATTAATACATTTTGGATGAGTAGAGAAACCTCTCCAAGCCTATACCACAAGCCCAGTCACCTTGACATGTCTAGAACTCTAGAAGTATCAGGTCACAGGCAGGAGCGAAACCAAAAAGTGTGTGTTTTTGAGTACTAAAGCTAATTTCCACCTCCATTTCTGTGCAATGATTAAAATAGACTATCAGAGGAAACACCTTCTGAAGGATGTGCAACGAATCCCAAAGTCACTATGGCATGAGGCCATTATGTCTTAACCAGCAGCTGCTTTTCAGGTGTTCATTAGCATGACATTAGGCTGCCTATGGACTTAACATAAGCGACTGAACATCTGTCATATATTGAAAACTAGAGACAAAAATTAACCGCAGTGAAGGTTATTCGTAGCATAATCAAATGACTGAGAGCTGCCATATGGCTCTTCACTCTGCCACAATGACTCTTTAAACACTTTTTTCTTTTCTTTCTTTTTTAACATTTTCTACACTGATTATTCCCAGACTCGTTTAAGGACATGACTCGGACAAAGCTGCATATTTCCAGCAGTGTCTTGATGTTATCTTTAGCTCCTTCTAAATGCCTGTTCTTCTGGTGGTTCCTCGAGAACGTGGCATTATCCCGCAGTAATGATACTAATTATGTGGCCATTTGGAACAGCCGGTTCATCTGATGAAGAGAAAGGGTAATGTGTAGGGGTTTTTTTAATCATTTTTATCCATCCACACAAAAAGAGCAATCCTGCCTGCCTTTATGTGCAACCAGGTGCTTCTGCACCTCAAGTTTCTTCATTGTCATAAAGAAATGAATGTTTTGATATGTAAATGATTCAATTAATTATATGTATCACTGGATTCTTTCACAAAAAGGTACTTGAGTGTCTGAATATACTCTATTACACTGCTCTTTATTCAAAACTCATTGAAAAGACCTTGAGTGGCTGATATTAAGTACGCTCTGCTCTACAAAGTCAAACAGTTTGGACAATTCAAGCATAAATGCACTGGTAATATTTTTTTCTTTTCATGCTATGAGTAAATAAGTTTCATTATGATAATGTTTATTAATGTACCTTGCTTTGCATAAGTATTCCCCCCCTTAAACTTTTCCACATTTTGAAGTGTTATACTCTGGATTTGAAATGGAATTAATGGGGATTTATTTTTTTACAATTTGATCTAGCTAAGATTCAAAGGTGAAAATATTTTAAAGAAGACATTTGTTGGTTGAATAAGTATTTACCCCGAGTTGCAGTCTTCTAGGATGTGTCTCTATCATCTTTGCACATCTAGATCTTGATATTTTTGCCCGTTCTTTTTGGCAAAATTATTGATAGGATGGACTTCTGTGGTAAACAGCAGTCTTCAAGTCATGACATACGTTCTTAATTAGACTGAGGTCTAGGCTTTGATTTGTCCATTCTAACCCTTTCATGTTCTTGGTTTTCTGCTTAACTTTGGCAGTCTATTTAGGGTCATTGTCTTGTTGGAAGGTGAAACTCCATCCCAATCTCAAGTCTCTTGCAGACAGGAACAGGTTTTCCTCTGACCTGTATTTGGCTCCTGCGTCTTGCCCTCAACCCTGACCACTTTCACATTCCCTCTTGTTAAAAGCATCCCCACAACACAATGCTACCACCACCATGCTTCACAGTGGTGATGGTTATCTCAGGGTGATGAGCATTTAACTGGGAATTGTACCATTTGATTTACACAGAATGTCTTAACATTTGCAAAATGTATTTTATTGTCACACAAATATTAGGTAAACACAAAAGAAAGCATCTGTTGGTTGTATGAGTATTTACCCTCAGTTGCAGTCTTCTAGGATATGTCTCTATCATCTTTGCATATTGATCAAGCTCTGATCGTTGAAGCCATGATACAAATTCTTAACCGGAATGAGGGTCTTGTCTTTGACTCAAACACATTCAGTTTCTTGGTTCTCTGGTGTAGCTTTAGCAGTATGTTTAGGGTTATTGTCCTACTGGAAGGTGAACCTCCACCTCAGTCTCAAGTCTGAGTTTTTATGAGGTTTTCTTCTGGCCTGTATTTGACTCCTCCTTCTGGTCAACGTTGTTAAAAGCCATCCCCATAATGTGATGCTACCACCACCGCACTTATGGGCAAGGATGGTTTTACCAGAGTGATGAGCAGTTTTGGGTTTCTGCCAAATGTAGTACTTTGTGCCGAAGGACACTTTACATTTTGTTCTCACTTAAGCAAGCCATTATAAGTTTTGCTTTTTTTTTTTTTTACTGTCACAATGAATCTTAAGGGACCAGTTTTCCGAAAGGTAATGTTAAGGCCATATTAACTGGTAGAGACAGTATTCAATGTATTCAATGTAATCCTCGCTCTGCTTTAGGGAACCTCAGCTGCTGCAAATGGACATTAACATAAAGCGGCCTATCAGTGCAAGTTCTAACATTACGCATAAGAAGGTATATCTGAAAAACTAGTAAATATAGATCAGTGTTCACTTAAACATTCCTATCAAGTCACAGCCTCTTGTTTCCATGTTCAAACACACCTGGTTCATCTCATCACCTAATTAAAAGATCTCTCAGGCAGCAGACCCTTCAAGTGTGTTAAATAGCACTAAGCCCATCTCTCAATCTGCACACAGAAAGTGCTCTTATCCAACTGTGCGTCAGTGGCATCTAATGCACAGTAACAGATTCACGAGCAAAAGACCGAGAAACTGCAGAAACTTTTTTGTTGTTTTGTTGACTAAATGTGAGCAGTGAATGTGAAACATCCTCTTTAATTCAAACCAGAGGGTGGTTTGTTTTTATCTGTTCCATTTTGTACTCTGAATACTAAATAAATCAGTCATGTGAGTATTTATTTCTAACCTTAATCTTCGAAAAGAGACCGCTGATGAAGCTTTTATAATAAAAATCCTACACAGCTTTGTTCAACATCACCAATTTACTCCTGAAACCAGCACCCTTTCCTCAAAGATTTTTGGCCAGAACCAGAAAGAGTGCAGAATGCAGTGACACGGCAAAGATCATCAGCTCTGCCTCTCTCTGCTCACTGGCAAGTGCTCTCATCCTCGTTGGAGTGGATTAGAGTCTTCGCTCCGTGGAGTTAGCAGGCTTGTGATGAAGCGATCGCCGTGCCAAATCCCTTTCAGCCATCTTCATCCTACTCACCCACCACCAGGCCTTCATCTTACACTCGCAGCCCAACATCTAAGCTCGCTGTAGGGAACAAAGTGAGGACGCTTCGTTTTCTCTGTTTTACAGGCATGAAAAGTGAAAATTAAAGGAATATATGCTGTTCGTAGAATGAAAGCTAATGAGGTTATTATGGAAGTGAACTCATGCTAGCTGGCCTGGCTAGAGTTGTTTTTGAACTCATAACCATGTATATGTGGAGCCCTGTATGCATTCTGTTAGCCTGCTAGCTAACATGATTGAGAGGATTTTTAATTCGTTCATGCATATTTATATACTGCGAATGCTAGCTTGCTCACATGAGTTCTTTTTTTTTTTTATCAGGAGTTATGAGAGGATTTTTAAATAATACTCATCAATGTTTTTTTGTTTGTTTTACTTTTTACTGTTATTGTATTGTATTGTGAATCTGTTGTAATCATTATTCTACATTTCTGTCTCTTAAATTTCTGTCTTGCTTGCATTTTTTTATTATTTATGTCTGTTGTTGTTATTGTACTGCTGTAGACTGCCTAAGCCTCACAAAAAGCATCTCAATGTACATTGTCACTGACACTTGTATATATGACAAGTAAACTTGAAACTTGTTCCTAATCTAGATTTCTTATGCTAGCAGGCTAGCATACATTAACAGGAGGTCTTAAAGTGTTTTTAAGTTTGTCTAGTTGATTAACATAAGTAAATTTGTAAGAGGGTTTTAATTCCTATTCAAATATGTTTCTAAACTTCACTGTTTAAAATGCTAGCTAACATAAATTATATTTCTGAAAGGATTTTCAAATCATTCAAAAATGTTCATAATCTTCACTGCTAACACTAGCTAGCTCATTAACACAAGTTAATTGGATTTATGAGGAGATTTAAAATTCTTATTTATAAATGTTTACAAACGTCACTACTAATGCTACCTTGCTAACATAGGGTAACTTGACAAAGGTTCTGAGAGGATTTAAGTGATATTCATAAATATCGATAATCTCCTCTGCTAAATCAGCTGGCAGATTAACGTAAGTTAAATTGACAGGATGTGTGAGAGAAAGTCCATTAATCCTCATTTAGAAATGCTTCCACACTTCTCAGCTATAATACTAGTTTGCTTGCTAACATGAAGTAGGCTTGATTTTCAATGTTGAGCTAACCTGACAATTTTTTAAACATTTTTTGAGAAGATTTTTTGAGAGGATTTTTTAAAAATTTGCTAATACACACTACTAAATTAGCTAGCTAACATGATCTAGCATGGCATGATTTCTGACAGGATTTTCTAAATATATATTTGTAAATGTTTAAAATACGACCTATATATGAGCTAACCTCATAATTTCTGAGATTTCTGAAAAGTCATGCAAAAATGTTCATAATATTTTACTGCTAATTCTAGCTAGTTGACTAACAGATCGACCTGACTGATAACATACACATATATTTTTTTAAAGTATTGTTATACTGGATAGTTCACAAGAATTGTATTTTGTATGTATTCACCGTAAGAAGCACATTTTATAGCTAAGTAGTTTTTAAGCATGTGTTTCCCGTAAATTTTTATTAAATTTGTAAGTCTCCATTATGCACAGAATATTTGTAAATAAAGAAATATATAATAACCAATTTTCCACTTTATAATTTGACGCATATTGTGTTTGTGTACGTGCAGGTGACGGTGTTAATATATTAGACACAAAAAAACAACCGAAAGCAAACACACACATAAAACCTTGTTACTCAAAGACAAAAGAAGCTTTAAGATGACACAGGGGTGTTTTAGCATTCCTGTACAGACTCCTGATTACTTTGGCTTTGATGGACTTGGAATTTAAAACCAATTTGCTTTCGGTAATGAGAATCTCCATTAAAAAGGCTGCATCCTAATTGAGAGAGAGTGAGGAAGGAAAAAGATGGGGATGGTGTAGTCAGAAGAAAAGAGTGTGTGTATGGGGGGGGGCAGGACTAGTGTGTGTGTGTGTGTGTGTGTGTTGGTCACACACACACATTTGCACATTAATTACCCGGCAGGTGCTGGCGGTCCGTTTTAATGGGCTGAGCGAAAGGTCAAGAGGGTTTAGCTGTCACTTCTTCTCTCACCAGAGCGCTTTTGGTATTTCACAGTTTCACATTCTCATTTCAATATAGGAGCGTCTTATTAAGAGGTTAATGAACCCGTTGCTTAGAGAAGTTTGTAATCATGGTTGCATTTTGGGAAGGCAAAGTTGACCAATTACACTTAATTGACTGAACTCTGTGTAAACTCCACGGGTGCTAAAGTTTGTCAAAAGTCTTTTATTTATAGTAGTTAGCATCGGTTTGGAGGCAGTAGTGTTAGAACTTAGATAGCATTAACGTTAGAACTGAGCATCAGTTTGGAGGAAGTAGTGTTAGAACTTAGGGGGTATTAGCGTTAGAACTTAGCGTCGGTTTGGAGGGTTATTTATGACTTGGGTAAATTTATTATGGCAAAAATTGTTATATTTTTCCAAGTTTTTTCTTCAAGTTTTTTTTTTCCCTTGCTTAATTTTTTTCCTTCGAGCTCTGGATAGGCTCTGGATCTCCAAAAAACTGTACTTAAAGTAAAGTAATAAATCTTCTGCAAAGGTAAATTTGCTGCGGCAAAAAGAAGTACCTTTACCGTTGTTACATGTGGCCAAGTTTTTTACACTTTTTTTTTTTTCTGAATCCTATGTCGCCTTCTTTTTGCACTTTTGAAAATGCCATTAAATTGTATATTATGTATTGTGCACATGTAGTGAATATATAATACCATCTGGGATTCAGTCTAACTGTGTCCTACATTTTTACTCATTATTTGTACTTTTAAGGGTTTCTTCACCAACACATTTTGGGACACAATAGACCTCCAAGTACAAATGTAATGTGGCCATTTTACATCGTTCACCACCTTCAGAAATGCTTTGAATATTGGCTCTTAGACAGGTGTTAATAGCAGATCTGAAGACAGGCCTTGCTTTGTCTTACATTTTATACTTATAGGATCCTTATGATTTTGTTATGATTTTTAAGGCCTATATTCTGTGCCTTGTGCATGCGACACTCCATCTTTCTTTAATTGACTTACGTCTGTGCCCTTATGACAAAAATGCAAGACATTCTACAATTTTACAAGTTGTCCAGCACGCAATATCATGTCATTGCAACCGTTTGTTCAGAATCTGTTTTATAATCAGTAACATGGCTGCACTTGCTGGGATAATATGGTTGATAAGGATTTGTTGGTGAAAACCCATCCATATGATTGTATGACATCGAGACATTGATTAGCTAAAGCATGCACAGATTGTGTACAGCCTGTGTGTTTGTGTGTGTGCACAAGAAACTCTACACAGTTTTTTTTTCACTAAGCCATTTGTTAAACTACAGTCTTTGCCCCCCTGTGGGAAGCCTAATGGCCTTTTTTCTAACGCCGACGCTGATATTCATCATCTTCGTGTTTATATGCCATTTTCAAACAACATATTACTTATTATTCTTCATTTTCCGCCTAGTTAGTTAGAGTTAGTTTCCAGTGTATATGTACAGATTGTCCTGCTCTGGTTGCCAAATGAAGTCAAGTAGAGTCAAGTTTTGTTTTTTTTTTTCATTTAAAAAAATAAAAAAATAAAAAAAATAAAAACCCTACATTTGAAAACAACAGACGGTGAAGCAAAGTGCTGCACAGTGAGGTCAAAATTAATTCAGGCAAAACCAAAACAATAAAAAAGTCAACAACATGAAAGCATGAAATAAAAAAAGAAAAGAACTGAAGGAAGAAAACTACAATAATATAATAACAGTTATAGTACGCAAAAACACATACTGTAGGAGTATATAGACGGTGACAAATTAAAGGAAAACTGTTAGCTGTTTAAATAATATTCATGCTAGCTGGCTAATCTGGTTGAACCTGACAGGATTTCTGCGAGAATACTCATCAGTGTTACACTACTACTGCTATCATACGTAAATCATACGTCATTCATATTAAATCACATTTATAAATGTTTAAACTACCTTGCAAATGCTAACTAGATGGCTAACTCAAGTTAGCAGGATTTCTAAGACAGGTCACTTATAAATTTCCTTAAATTTGACTCCTAATGCTACATAGCTAGGTAACAAAATTTAACCTGTCAGGATTTCCAAGGAGATTTTCTATGTAAGAAATAAAAGTTCATAAACATCACTGCTATTGCTACCTAGATGACTAACCTGACAGGTTTTCAGTCAATTTAACTCAAATTCACAAATGTTGATAGTTTTATTTGCTAGCTGGCTAACATGAGCTAATCTGACTGAGAGGATTTTAATTCCTGTTTAATAATATTACTATTAAAGCTATCTCTCTTGCTAACATGTTAACAGGATTTCTAAAAGAGTTTTTACATTTTATGACAACAAAAATGTCAAAAAATTTTCTAACAGTAATTCTAGTCACATAAGAAAAACAAGATTTATTCACTAGGTGGATAAAATAAGCTAAGCTAACAATATTTCTGAGAGGATTTTTCATTAATGTTTATAAACTTAACTGCTAGATTAGATAGCTAGCCAAAATGTGCTAAACTAAAGGATATCTGAGAGGATTTTTCAATCTTGTTCATTAATGTTACTGTCAAAGGAAGCATGCTGTCTAACATGAGCAAACTTGGCAAGATATCTGAGAAATCTGAGAAAAAAAAAAACATAAATTCAATTCTGCGTTTAACAGGAGGCCAGAAGAGTGAGATATTGAAAGAAGAAGATATTGTCACTGTTCCTCGTGCCAGCCCGGGAACTGCATGAGAGACAGAGATGATTGACAGACTCCCACAGACAGACAACTACAACAGTCAATACAGCTGTCAGAGCCAGAGAGGTGAAGGCCAGCATGCATCTCCTCAAATCCCAATTTCGCCGCACTGATTCACTGACCAAGTCTAAAAAATTCAAACAGAGCAAACTGAATTTATAAAATATTTTAAGTGTTACAGTCTGAATTTTGTGTCTGCTATTGCCAGACACACCCATGGCTGCTTATTAAAGCTTCCCTACCAGCATCTCATGCAAAAAAAATAAATAAAAAATCATTCACACGACATCAAGATTTATCTCTGCATCTCGTTTGTGTTGAGTTGTAGCGAGATATTCCCATCCGGACAGCGCCGTTGTAATCACCAAGGAGGCCAAACTCGTGTTTGCAAGCATGCAGCACTTAATATGACATATTACAGCAATTATATGACGCATTTTCCGCCATTAATAATGCAAGTGCCATCCTGCAGCTTGGAGACACCCATCCATCAGGAACAAAAGCAAACTCCCCACACCGCCAGAGGCGACCTCAGTGCCTGTGTTGCTGTCCGGCGATATTTCTAAAGCATAACACATCTCTCTCTTCGTCCTCAATCGCCTTCAGCCATTTTTCATAGCATCAGCGATTCTGTGCGCCTTTATCTTCCCAAGCCTGCCATTTAGCAAGCAAGAAGTGTTTCAGGAAATTGCAGGGGGTAGAAAAGAAAAGACAATGGCAGAATGGCAGAATAGTTACACAGCAAGTTGAAAGGCCTTTCTGAAAGGCAGATGAGGGCTCTCTCAGAGGCACAGAGTAACTGACTCAGTCTGTTTTCAGTCTCAGCCGATTTCTGTGTTCTTTATTTCCACAGACTGTGAAAAAGCAACAGAGCAACACTAGTAATTAGAGATGAGTGTGTTCTAACTCTTTCAGATCTACAGAAGATGAACACTTCTAACCACAGCACTGCTGGATAAAGGGAGTGAGAACTTTGGTATCAATGCTTCAAAGGTTTCAGCTTCAGTTCCCCTAAGTAACAGGCCCTGTAGGAATCTTTCTTCCTTCAGTCAGCAGAGGCAGCAGAGTGCACTATAACATACAAGATACAATATATATGACGTTGTTGATGCTCTAGTACCACAGAGGATACTCTGTAACCAGATTTTTTTTCTGTCCAGTTATTGCATTGTTTCAGAGGCTTGCAATCTTATGTGAAAGTGTGAAATAGTTACTGGCTTGAAGAGTGGTCCTCTCAAGCAGTTAATGGCCATGGGTCTAATATTCTTCCAGTCCACACTGGAACCTTCCCTCACTCCTCCCTGGAATGGTCCTTCCCACCCTGATAACCATGTTCTATAAAAATATACATTTTAAAGACCTAGATTGCTGCTGATGTCATTTAATATATAGTGAAGCAAACTGCCCCCTATACTGGTGTTTCAAGACATGCCCATTTTTCCTAGACTGCAACCTAAGGCTAGATATTAATGCAAGAAATTTAGGGAAAATACATGTGTTGAAGGCTGGCTTTAAACCCTGTAAAGCAGTGAGTAAAATTATGTTGAAGTGCCTTCTAAGCCAAAGGAAAATCCCTCGACCCTTGGGGACACGGGGCATTTTAAACAAAAGTTTAATAAATATACAGTACCATGAATCAGTTATTTAAGTCAAGTCCATGGAATACCTGGAATACCAAGCCATAGAATCTGAGTTGCCCTGAAGTCCAAGTCATATCCAAAGTCATTTGCAGAGTCCCAAGCCATTGAGTCCAAGTTATTCCAGAGTCCCCAGTCATGGAATCTGAGTCATGCCCAGGGTCCAAAACTATACAGTCCAAATCACCTCCATAAAGTCACTTCCAGAGCTCCAAGCTGTTAAGTCCCAAGCAATAGTGTCCAAGTTGTGTCCAGAGTCCCAAACCATAGACAGCGAGTCCAGATCGCATCCCGAGTCCCAAACCATAGAGTTCTCCAGGTCAGGATTATGGAAATGCCCATGATAATCTTATCTATCAACAGATTATAGTTGTTATCACCTGAAAGGCATGAACAAGATTTGGATCTGATTGTCTTAGGTCTTGCAGGTGCTGATACACAATACACGTGGTCCACAAGCCCAGAAACATAAACCCAGTTCTTGTTTTTTGTCAAGTTGAAGCAGTCACTCTTGAGCTTAATTGTTATTAATAATTTAAGTGGTAACTCAGTACAACTTGTTGGCATTAGCCTTTTTATATTTGGAAAAGCAAATCCATCTTGAAAACAGGAAAGAAAAAACACGACTATAAAAGCACTACTGTAAATATGTGGGTGTGATGAGAAGATATCACACTTTTCAAACATGAAGGCTCCCTGGTGAAAGTGCTCAGCATGCTGCTATCAGAAATCTGTTGCTGTTTATCTGCTAAACAGCTTATTTAACAGGGTCAATATTGAGTTAGGGAAAAGACCAACATTTTAAACAGTTTTGTTCAATTGGAATTTGATGAAAACGCAAACAACTAATTTAGCCACATTATTGTTGTTGCAAATTTGGAAAGGTGTAATTGCATGTAGCATCTTATATGAATGTACATTCTCACCATCCTTCTTATGTTCTGGCTGCATGTAAACCTAGCCCAAGGCTGGTGTGATGAAACCAGCTTTACAGTACAGGCAGAATGGGAGATTTACTGCAGATGAGAAGCTGGCTGCACTGGGAATGCACCGCATCAGCCTTGGAAAACAGAATAAGTGCTTTAGCTGAGCCACTGAAGCTGTGCCATGTGCCTGCGGCCCACTCTTGTGCTGTACCACTCTGCTTTATAATCTTGGCATTTGAGGTGGGATATGAGTAGGTGGGCAAACAAAAACAGGAGCTGCATATTAAACGGTTATCTGGCTGCCACATTTGGCCAGGGCCACCATAATCCCCTGAGCGCTAAAGCGTTCCCCCATTGTAATGAAACTCTAAGAAGGACATAATCAGCTCTGTTCCTCCATTTGTGCCTGCTAAGTACTGCTAACAAGCCAAAAACCAGGCCTGGATGAATTGCATGAACCCAGTTTTACTTTCCTTTTCATAAATCTACTGCATTGTGTTATTTGTCCATGCAAAGCTTTGGAATAAGGAATAGGAAGAACTCCAGATCACCAGAGGTGGAAATTAGTCTTTATTATACTTAAGTTTAATTATATGGGATTTTAGCACATTTGATAGTTGATGCTTACTGTTGCTTAAATGAAAAACTGTTTTACTCCTTCTGTTTTTAGTTAGACCTTATAAGTAAGGATGATATCAAAGATCATGTGTTAAACAATTATTTTGTCTGGCTAACAAGTCAATTCCTATAGTAAATATATTAAATTCACTTTGTAAAGCATGAGTGAAGGTAATGTTAGTTTTTCATTGATTTGATATGAATGAAGTCATAAGAAAAGGCAAGAATGTTAACCCCGCCCCTAAAATTTCCCTACCAATGTTGTGAGTATTGCTACAAATTTGCAAGCGTGAGACATTGTAAAAATGTTTTGCTTACTTCTTAATTTTAAATGCTTGAGTATATTTTAAAGTCCATTTTTAACTTTCGTTCAAGTATAATTTTGACACAATACTTAAGTATAATTTTTTTCCTGTATTTTTTCCATCCCTACTGTGTAACAGAAATCACTTAAACACCCAAACATGCAGTATATTACAAATTCTTCCACGGAGGAAATAAAAATATCTGATTCAAGGGATTTTTAGCCTTTTAGTTCCTGCCATGTTCTTCCTAATGCAGTATTCATGAGGTAGTAGGAAAAGTCTGGATATCTTACAGCTGGCATTAAATTATTTGATATGGTTTTGGACTCACTGAAACATAATAAATTGTAGGGTTCAAACTGCTCATGTCTTGATTCTCTTTTCAGCCAATTACTTTGAAATTCATGACTTGGGCTTATTCCAGTACCAATCTTGCTGTCTTCTGCAATCCTGATTGGCAAACTGTGAAGGTTAAATACACACAAACACAGATAATGCTTTAAGTTTGTTGTGATATGCTCGACCTACAGCATTAGTAACTGTGAAGAGCACTGAGGTAGGTTTTAGATCTCAGTTAAATCGCTCTGAAATGGGGCTCTGACCTCATATCATGCCTGGTGCTTTTTATTGGATGCCCTTTCTCATCACACAGCCGGACCACGTAATGCCACCAAATTTATTCAACAATGAAGCATGTAATGCAGTTTATGGCTGGTTTATTAAACGTGGCTTTTGAAAAGGTTAAGGATGGTAATGGCCTGTTTCTCAGAGAGTGGCGTGGCTCTGCCGTGCTGTTTACTGCCATGTATAAACCTTACAAGTCCTCAGGTCTTGACACACTGTTAGTGCATCTGTGACAGTAAACGAGTT
This sequence comes from Pangasianodon gigas, assembly GCA_022758105.1. Taxonomy (NCBI): domain Eukaryota; kingdom Metazoa; phylum Chordata; class Actinopteri; order Siluriformes; family Pangasiidae; genus Pangasianodon; species Pangasianodon gigas. The sequence goes on along the minus strand of CM040474.1, from coordinate 2,258,641 downwards.
AATGAACCTAACGAGGATTTGGCTAGACAACGAACATGCTGATAGTGTCGCAGAAAGGTCAGAATAAAAATTCATATTTTAACAATTTCTTTTGCAATTTATGGTGTCGAGATTGACAGGTTTCCAGATACAAACAGGAACAACAAAAATGGCTTTTTTGTATTTATAAAAGATGATATCAATAGTGCCACTCAAGCTTTGCCTTCTAATGGAAAATATTTTTATGTGGTGGGTGGAAACCAGAGAACACCAAGGAAACCCATATGGACACGGGGAGAACGTGTGAAACTCCAAACAGACAATGCTGTTACGTTTTACAGCTACTAGCTAGCATCCAACCGACTCGTGGATAGCATGCTAACGACTTGAAAACCTTAAACATTTAATAAATATTCAACACCAACACTGATCATTCTCCTCCCAAAGTATTGCCAGTCAGAAGCTAGCATTATTTTCTTGCTTGTATTCCTACTGTTTATGTAATTACTAAAATGAGTTTACTTTTTGTCCATAGGCAGTAAAAAAGCAACAGGAGAAAACGTAAGGCCTTCTCTTCATGCTGTAGCACCAGTTGACCTGAGGTCAGGTGCTAAATCACTGTTATTGAGTCAGTAAAAGTGGATCACTCCAGGGCAGGAGGCTGCATCATCTACTCTTCAGCTACCCTCTCGATTTTCTTCCTCCTCTTGGACGGCCGTCGTGGGTGTACAGTTCCGTACTTTTGTTCAGCAGCCTGTTAGCTTTTAGGACTCGTGTTGCAAGCACAACTAAAGCCTAAGGGTACTTCTTGCAGAATCTATATTTATTTATATAGAACAGAAGCTGCTGGAGTGTAGTTTGGGATTTTTGTGTGAATTTAGCCTTGACGTTTTAGCATTTTGAACTAACAAGCTTTTCCTGCTTTTTTTCCCTAACTATGTGTTAGATTACCTCTGAATGTGTAATTTTAAACCAATGAAAAAAATCTTTGTTGAATAATATTTTAATCGTTTTATTATTGGGAGGTGAAGGCTCAGTGGTTAAGGCTTTGGGTTTCTGGCTGAAAGGTTAAGAGGTCAAATCCCAGCACTGTCAAGCTGCTACTGTTGCCCTCGGGCAATACCTTTAACTCTCAAAGTACTCAATTGTTTATTGCTCTAGGTAAAATAAGCATCTGTAAAATGTTTATAATCCCTTAAACTCCCCTGAGCTTTTGGTGGGTCTAGGCCAGACGTATTCAGTATATAAAATTCCTATCATGCAAAGGTCTGGATAAGCAATTAACAGTTACCTTTTAATGCTGAGCCATTAGTGATTAGTTCAAATTTATCTGAAGTAGCTATATTTTGTTTCATAGTGGCACTTTACATTATGACTTTTGACTAGCCCCATAGACTCTGAACAGATGAAACACATTGCTTTGGAACTTGAAGATGGGGGAAAAAACAAATAGTTCTCTATCCAATCGTCTTCAAACATTCCTTATTTATTGGCGACTTTTCTTTAAACAAGCCATGTTGTCAGTTTGCTAATCAGACCAGAGAGGGTAGGAAAGTCTGAAAACTCCAGCCCTGTAGCTAGTTCCTAGTCCAATGAGCTTTAGCTAAATAATTGACATGATTGGATAAATCTCAGCACATGATCTGCTACAGAAGTCACACTGGGTCATATTTAGTAAACTGGAGTCACTGAACAACAACCAGTATTTTCATACATTTATTGGATTTGCTACATTACATCACTGAAATAATTTGCTGGCTACATGTCTATCATGTTCTTGTTTTGTTTTTTTATTCATGGTTGTCCAGAGGAGCAGCAGGTTCAGTAGGTGGCCGCAATGTTTTTTTTTCTCTCAATCTAAGTGGGAGAGAAAACATCTGTCTTTTGCAAAAATAAACATTTTCATTAGATATGCATGTTTAAATGCAACAGGCTTCAGTTTGGTCCATAAATTTCTTGGTGGCACGAATGGTGTGGCATTTAATACACTTTCCCAAATCCTGTCACCTGCTGCACTTCACACATGAGCCCAGGATTTGGTCCAGCTTTTGGTAGGATATATTTTTACTAGACATATTAATTAGCTTGTATGGATGCTGGATAGTCTTTCTAGAATCAGGTATAAGAAGCAAAACACAGAATAGTGCAGCACAAATAACTGTTGTATAATTCTAACGCAAGGACAACACGCAGTCAACTCGCATTTAAACACTTCATCCAGTGAAAATGGAGAAGCTAGTCAGAGTTAAATAATGTTTTCACATGAGACGAGAGGACACCACATAGTTGAAGCAGCACATAGCTGAACAGCTCATAGCCAAAATCTTAGTCAAAGACTTTCTGCCTTTTTGTCGAGGACACAAACACCTTTGCTCTCATAAAAATTCGGAGGCTCTGTGTAAATGCAACAATATGCAAATTAAAACGTCCTTTTCTCCTCCAAGCTCACCTCCCTCTCCACACTACACTGGTTACATCATAGGTTAGGCCATGTCCTAATTCATTAGGATTAATTTGAAAACACTGTTTTTTAACAGTAACAACAACAAAAAAAAAATGCAGAGCTGTCCACGTTGGTGTATATACATCATTTAAAATGTTTTTCATCCACACTAGAAAGCAAAGATGACAGAAAAAAACAGCTGAGCCATGAAGATCATACTATTTACACATTTCACACCACTGACACAGTTTGATATGATGTGCGCTAGATAAGATGGATAAGTTTAGTGACAAAAATGTCATTAATCACATAAAGGTCATCCATACAGCATTGAATACAAAGTACTTCATCTTGCACACAATTCAGTGTTTATATTGTACACTCTGCTCTCTTCAGCTGTAATAAAGTTAAATGAACTCTCCTTTTTTGGGGGCCAATCACAGGATAGTAGAGGTCTACTGTCGGAGTTTTTGAATATGTCTAGTTTCCCCCATCCAGTATATATCCAAATCTAGCTGTCTCTGAGAGTGGGTTCAAGAAGGTGCATTCTGGGGGCTGAAAATGTTTTAATTGTTGAAAGAGTGGAGTTTTTTGTGTCTATTGCAATTTGCTGTAGTATAAGAGGAAATAAATACTATAGGACATACTGTTAGATTATAGTGATGATTATATCCTTATAACAGCACACCATTGTGTTTTATTCCTTACATGATACATCTTATGTGTATGTGTTGTGTATGTTGTTACAGTAATTTGTCAAGTCAAATTCCTGCATATTCTGTATTTTTGCCATTGCTATCCACTGCTCCATCAGTTAAAAGCCTGAACTCATTTCCATAATGCTAACTGGCCTTTGTTCATTATTGCCAACGTTAACATCTGTGGATGAAGTATTCCTCTAAGCAAAGAGGAAGAGGGGTTGGGGGGTTGGGGGGGGGGGGTGCCGTGTTGATCACATTTGGGGTATGATTTATGATGGAAAGAGCGCTGAGGTGATGGAGGCGAGAGTGCCGCTCCATTTTGGCCAGACACTTGCTCTTAATCATTCCCCGCTGTCAGAAAACGACATGCATTATTAAACATTAGAGTCCTGTAATGCTGCTTTCCTGGCTCCTGTGTTCCTGGCGCCCCGTGTGAGGGGTTTTGTTCTTCGCAGTCTGGGACTGCAGCACCGATTTGGGCCCCTCATGCCTTGCTTTTGATTTAGTTACCGGTTCAAAGCTTAAAATGTTGGTCTTATAACTCACTATTTGAAATGGAAATGTTTCTCCTAGCTTTTCTCTCAAGCTTTGCAAAGATATTTTATTATTTGAGACCGACTATTATTCATATGCTGTGTTGTGTGCAGTGAGCTGAGATGAAAGCAGTATTACTGGATGTCTTGTTCTGAAATTTTAGAGACGTGGTGTGCAAGTGTAGCTCCTTTAGGAGGTGAGACAGCTCACATGTAAATAATTAGAAATACTTGCTCTTAAGAACCTTGTTTTATCATAAGCGCCATCATTATTACTACTAATACTGTATAGTATAACATCTTACATAAATGTACAATGCAGCTTAGTTTTATAGTTGATGTTTCTTTCTTTTAAGAAAGCAGCTTTCTCACTTTATTCTATTTCTTGAGTTCAAATCAGAGTGAAATTTCATAAACTAAATCCAGCAGATTGGTTGTTTTGGTCTGCACCCGAGTGTGATTGCCTAAAGGACCTCATCGAGGAGAAAAAAGGATGAGGGTTCAATTCAAAGCATTAAACGCTATGAATGTGAACACACCCTTAATGTCTGCTACAGTAGATGTATCAACTCTTATTCTGACCTCCAATAAGGTTCAAATTTCTTTGTAGTAAGGAGGTAAAGAGAAAGGGATCTAGTGGAAGTAAACTTGGTGTGTTCTTACTCTGTGAGCTTTGATCCAGAGGTCACGTAACACTAGTGCAGTTTTATGAAAAGCACTCTGAAGTGGAATTGCAAACTAGCACCATCAGACTGTCCTACTTTTGAAGCCTCCACAATCGGTGCAGTCCGAATAAGTAAAAGACGCCTACGCAGGGGTTTCTGAAGGGAGAACTTACTGTAGCCATTTATAGGGTCAAACTTTTTAATTGGTCATGACTGAAGGGACCAACTGATGGGCACTTTGTTCTCGTGGTTTTATTTGGAGTTCATTGTCAGTCAAGTGCAAGTAGGAATCATATTAACATTAGATTTATTATTAATCATTAATTATATGCAGTATTAGTAACATTTCTATACATCTTTGCTTATTTCATTCAATTCTACTGGCAGATAATTTTGTTTCTTTGTAGGACTAAATGCTTGCTAATTGCAGAAGACAATTTTAAGGTTAAAATTAGTAAAAATGTCTATAAATAAGATCAGTAATCTTATTTCTTTTCAAATATTATATTAGATTCAATTTCAATTTTAAATGATGTTGTAATACACTGAAATGATAACATGATCAAACTCCTATCACACAGTGGTTAATTTGTCATCTCTTAACCACCATCACCTGATATTGATTCACTTATTACAATTCTGTATGCACTATACGTTATTGTCCCTGCTGCTTTCACTCAGCCAATGTTTTCAGATTTCTATTACTGACGACTGGTGGAAGCTTGGGTGAGCAATATAATTTGACAACACTGATGTCTAAGTGGTTTGTGACAGCGGAGAAGAGGGCGACGGTGGAGACGAGGCTGAGCAGCAAAGATGCAATTAGCAAAAATGCCAGTGTCAATCAAAGACAGGAGATGAACTCAAAACACACACAGCTGTCTACCATCAGAGCAACCAAATCACCAGTGCCATCAACATCACACACTTTTCTGACCTTCTGACATAAAAATGTATATTCTGATGGGTGACATATTAAAGGAAAAAACATTTCCAGAGACTTGTACAATCAATGCCAATGGGAACTGAAGCTGTTCTGGCACACTTTAAGTTGCTTTTTCTTTTAAATTGTCACCTGGCTATATATAGCACACTGAAAATACAATATATTGTATATATAGGGTTTCCTCCTTTATGTACTATCCATGTGCTAGTACGATACTTGCATTGTTTACTACAGTAAGTAAACTTATTGAGGTTTTAACTTCATTATAAGAAAATAATCGAATAGGTGTTTTTAGTATATGCTAACAGTGCGGTTATAATACTCATAAATATACTTCAATTTCACTATACACATATGCATCATGCATTAATAATGTAAAATACATACAGTAAAATAGTTAGCACAGATAAGCACTTAACACCATTAAAGTCAGACTTTAATACTATTTTTCTAGAATTAAAGTATATTAAGTTCAAAAGCAACTACAAATGTAGCACACTTTAAATGCATTAATCAGGTCTAGCAATTTATTGTCCTTGTTTTCACTAGGGTACTGTGGGCTGGCCAAACGTGAGATCTAGTTACAATTAATAAATGATATCATGCTTCGTAAATCATCAGCTAATTAAGACCTTGGTCAAAGAACTGATCTAATCATGAATGCCTAATTAATTTCTTGTTATAGTGGCAAAGTTTAATACATGGTGCATGACTGTATATGATATACACAGACTCTCAGAAATGATGTATAGCACAGAATGCCTTATTAAAATTAATAAGTATATTATTGGATTTTAGAATAAAGAAGAGGAGAAAAGCAGGATGTTAAAACGATGGTCTCCCTCTAGGAAATGTGTAATGAAGCAGTCACACAAGTCAGAATTCCCAGTTGGAAACTTGGGGAACATCCACTCTTTCTGTGTTTGCTGTCATAATCTTACATAAGTTACAGTCAAAATGGCGGCTCATATTGTGAACATCAAGTGCTACTTCCTGTGCATTAATTTTAACTCTATGAAGCATGTTTTTTGTCATTTTGGTGATGTGCTTAAATACTAGAGAGAATTCTTTTTTCCATCATGTGGTGACCTTCTAATCCTGCTGTTAACATTACTAGATAATTGCACAAGGGGATAAAATGTGATGCATTAGTGCGTGATTTATAAAAGTCTAGCTACGTGAAATTTAGTCGAGATAAACAACTAGCATGACTGAAGGGTGACAAACAGTTACCTTTAATGTTTAACCATTAATAATTAGTTTATGGCTATAATTACGGCAATTTTTCCAATGAGAAAACATTTTAACAGCGCAATATAATGAGCATGATATAGTCACTGGATTGAAATAAGATGCCATTTATATAAGTTACTCAAGAGGTTTGTATGTTGGTTAGTGAAATAAAATTTGTATGCAGGCCTAAAATTCAAGATTATTTATTTGCCTCATAACATAAAACAAACCAGACTCTCTAGCACAACGTAGAGGCCTGGGCAAAAACTTTTGACTGGCAGCATATATTAGTTTTTATGTTCCACATTTATTAAGATTTAGAGATGAAAATCGAAAATCTGTGAGCTCTATTTATGTTTCATTTTATTATTTATTTTGTTTATGGGCTAATTATAGTATATGGGAGTTCTTATTAAGTTACATGTCTGAATACCTGAGAGCAGGTTGAATCTGTGAATTTATAACATGATATGATCATAAATATCATAAATTTTGTTACGTTTTCACTGAATTTCACTGAATAATTCCTGGCTGGATAGATGCGTGTTTTTAACCACAAGGTCGAAAGAGATGCATTCAACTTCATAACTTCAAAGTTGTCTGAAACATGAAAAACAAAATGAACTGAGCATGACACGTTTTCAGAAAGTCATCAAAATTGTGTAATTCAATGCTTGATCTGAAGGAAATTTGGGAAATAAAAAAAGTTCTGTGGAAGGAGCAGCAGGCCTGAGCGTAGGGGGAAATGACATGCTCAGGAGAGTGTGTAATTAAAGGCTTTGCCTGCTCAGCACCACACACACACACACACACACACACACAGGATGGCGATCAGCATCTTGCTTCATGATTATGCTGCAGACAAGCACACATCCTGAGGGCCGCCCCGGCCGCTGAACCTCTGAAGACGCACACACACACACTCTGGGTTTGACTTCGCAGGTAACCCTGACAACGGAACGAGGAGCTGCTCTTGAGTGTGACCTCTGCGCGAGCGGAAAAACCAGAGCTGTGACCTCAGCTGGGAGGAAAAAGGACAGAGAAAAGAGCAGCAACGACGTGCTCCTGCCTCACAGCCTTCCTCATTAGCCGAAGCTTCACATCCAGCTGGAGCTACCTTCAAGTATGGAGCCAGGCTGAGCCGCTCCAGGCACAATTCGATGCACCTGACCATGTTCTGCATTCAATTACCTCTCAGTGTGTCTCGTTGTCTCTGAATTTATGCAGCGAACGGAAATGTGACATGCAGGCAGACAATGAGGCCACATCATCAGCCTACTAATTGAAGTCGCATAGTAATTAACGATATCATTGTCCTGAAATTCAAATCGCATTGTTATTAATCAAGTGTATTATTTTCTCCCACTGTCTCATAGTCCAAGGATGTCATACTGCTGCAGAATGAGGACGCTACAGCACTTCATTAAAGGTTATCGCCTCATTCAGGATGCATTTCGACTTAGAATAGATGAAGGCCATGTCAGGTGAATACAAAGGTTTGCATTCCCTTTGGTTTATGGGTGAAAAGTAAAATTGTACAGTCTACAAAAAATGTTCATTTAATTTTGTTTTTCCATTAAAACTCCGCAACAACACACAGCCTAAATATATTTCACCATTTAAGTCTAAGTCTGGTGTGCTGTTATCTTTATTAACAAGCTTAAACATTTGCCTTTCCACTGAAAGCATGTACTTATCAAGTGAGAAATCAGAAAAACATCCATCACACTCCCTTAAGCAGAAAAAGTTTGACCTTTCACAGAGCTGGAGAAGGACAAGATTAATTCAAATCACAGGTTTATATGAATTCACTTGTTCGAATACATTATCGTTTCTATGGTAACAACTCATTCACATGGACTTGCATGGCAGACACATAATCTTAGCCTAATAATAAATGGATTGTTGCTAATTAACAAAGAAAAAAACTTCATCATTAATCATCAAAATGTATATAACATTAAGGGAAGGAGTCTCCGGTGTCAGCAGTTTGTAACAGTCTGTATGTTTTTCACCATGTCAAAGTCTTCCAAGAGGAGGACGTAACCTTTTCTCGATAACAACTTGTATTTCTTTTTAAATTCAAGAGAAAGTGAGGGGATAGCTGTCTACAGCTGCTGTAATGGAAGTGATAACAGGAACTAATTTGTTTTTGTAGACTTTCCACAACTTTAAATATAACTATAAAAGGAAAAAAGTACCATGTGTCATTCTTTAATAAATAAAACATTGTAACTTTTGGCAAATTCTTGTGGTATAAGAGCAATAAAACACTTCTGGATGTTCAATAATAATAATAATAATAATAATAATAATAATAATAATAATAATAATCAACAGTGACTCCGCTTCATCACACCACCCTGTCATTGATTATTTTCCTATAATAGCATGGCATGGAGTGTTTTAGAGCTCCATTCATTCTATTGTTCGCAATAATAAGTTTCATTGTGGGTAAAGCTGATGCACATTATGGTTAAGAAAGACAGACTCACCCAAACTGCAAACTTTGATACAAAATTGAATAAAAATGTCAGTGTATAAAATTGTTTAATTTCCCAAAAATATGGTATACTATAGATTTCCAAAACACACCAGTAGCAAGCAAAGAGATGTTATTTTGTATGCAGGCCTAAAAATCAAGATTATTTACTTGATAATTCTTATAAAATTAATCAATGACTATAAAGCAGATGTGCAAAGATGGCTGAAATCAGTAAAAGCTTTGCACTTGGAATGTGCAAATGGTACATCTGTAAATTTGGCACCATGTTAACACCTTACTCTGAAAAGCATAGTCTACTTAAGCCTTCCTTTCACCTGACTCATCGAATGAGTACTTCTGTATGTGACTTGCTGCAAAAAGATGTGCAGTGTTTTCTGTCTCGTGTCTAATAGGACAGAATGAACTAACCATGAATAGACATAAAACCAATTCATTCATTTTATAGAGGTTTTAAACACCTCAGCCGGCAAAATGGCCATCAACACAATGAGAGAAAACGTTTGGAAAATGAAATGTTCCTCAGTGTAAATGACATAAATTGTGCAAATAAAGTTAGTTGGCTGGCCTTTTTCACCGATATACAGAACCACAGCATGATGTCGTCAGCACAGTCGTGTTGCCTCGGGCGCACAGCTTGGTATTGTGCACTGTAGCTAATGCTCTAAAGCGCAAAGCTGGCAATATTCTTGGTTGAAAGTCACCGTGGCATCAAGAACAGTGATCCTTGTCCTCTATGCAGAACTCTTACAGGCTATAACACTGTACCTAGCCAAGCCTTGCTCTGTTTATTTGAAAGGTAAAACACACTTCATCAACAACAGGACACTTTTCCATGTTAGCCTTGTACAAATCTGCGAACGCCAGTTATGAAAAATGACAGTGGCTCAAATTCCTGGCTTTTCACGGCCCACATAATAGCAGAGAGCGATTCTGGGAAAGGGAAATGTTTTTCTTTTGCTATGAGACCAAGGACATGGCTGAGGGGGGAAAAAGCTTCTCTTTTAGAGAGACTGAGAGATGTGTTTATCACAGCGGGTGTAAGAAGTGATAGAGGGCAGATATAGCTCCACACTCTGACCTGTAAGAAACTCGAGAAGTCTGTACATGAACTTTCACAATGATGTGATGTTCGTCTTCTGCATTAAAGCACGATGTTGCAGAGAAAATTTATATTTATTCAGGAAATGGGAAAGTCTCCAGTGTTGCATTACAGAAATTATGCAAGACCTTAAGAGGAAAAACAGTGTATGTGTAAAGATTAGTTGTAGACATTGCATTAAGGTAGAAAGCATTATTATGGAGAAATTTTGATTTCATTGGCTGTCCAATCTCAATGGCACCTCCAAGGAAGACCAAGCGAGTCAGGGACACCCCTCTGCCAAACAAACAGGTCCACAACTCCAAGTAAATTCATCGAATGAACAGAAAGACATTCACATTTCTCTTTCGTCCTCCGTCCCCTCCATCTCTGCCTCATGCTGCGCGAACACAATCATCAATCAAGAGCACCACATTGCTTAGCTATCAGAGAAAGCTACGTCACTTCATCATGGTCGTAAAGACTACCGGTAAGAACAGTGGATTTCGGTGTCTATTCGCTGTCACTAGAAGGCAGCGAGCTAACTTTCTTGCTGATGTTCTGGGCATCAAGTAAAAATTTCTATGTTTGACATTTCAAATTGAATCCAGATAGTAGCCATCATTAAGGTTACAGTATTTCTTATCATGATTCCCTGCATTTTGTATTAATTATGTTCAGGTCAATAAAACAAATCGTTATGTCCTCAATCTTGACCAAACAAATGTGAATCCTTGTCCTTTTTCTTGTATTGTCTTGTTAATGGACAAAACAAAATATCCTTTGTGTTTATAATGTTTGTGTTTATATGAACCCATTTTTTTTTTGCACAAACTCATTTCTGGATCGCGCTGAGTGATGATGTAAGCAGAACGTAGTTTTTTTTTTTTTTTATCGCAAACGTTTAAAATCGTTAGAGGATCTTTATTGTATAATCTGACTTGGAGAACACACCTTTTCACACAATCTGTCATAGAAGTTGGGATCATCTCATACAGTGTGACAAGTAAAAATCTTAAAGTCTAAAACTGGCTAAAAGTAAGGGTTACTTTGCAACTTGTGAATTTGTGAGTTAGATCTTTCAACTTTGAATTTCAGTTATTATACACTTGCAGTGTGTCAAACACAAGATTCAAACACACCTATCTGGCCACCCAAGTTAAAATTTTCTGAAGGCACCACTGGTGCATGTGTTTTGGGGGTGTGGAAATGGAAGGAAATGCTTTGCATTTCAAAATAGCTAGTTTCTGCAAAAATCTCCTCCACAAAACTCCAAAAAAGCTTCTCTGGTGTATACTGAAAAAAAAAAATCACAGCATAAAATGTAATGGATTCTGATAGCTCTGCTACAAAGAGTGGGTTGACAACCTTATAGGACCAAAGGTTCACCCCTGAGGGACACCAGACAGACAGAATTCATAATTACACACTGCAAACAGCATGACTCTGTCTAGCAAATACTTCCTAGATGTGCTGATTATACCACAAAGTGGAAGTTGAGAGCAGTGAAGGAATATCTATAGATCCAGCAGGTGAAAATAAGTGGAAGGATTGAATTAACATCTATTCCAGCTGGGCACAAAGCAGCACCGTGGGTGTTGATTCAACACCGTCTTTCAAAAGCAACACCGTCTTTCAAAAGCAACACTGTGGGAAGAATAAACATATTTATGTACGTCATGTTACCTTCACGTCACCTTGACGAAATGCCATCAGAAAAATAAGGATGACATTATCACACTTTGGGAACATGTTTATCGAGTTCAGTTCGGAGTGTTTTTCCCTCACGGCGTTATTGACATTTCTTTATCAGGCGCAGATCGCAGGCTAACAGAGGACAGTAGAATGACGTTCTTTATTACCACCGCATTAAAACTCAATCCTCGGCTTGTCTCAGCCAGACTTGTTATTTCTTCTCGGGATCACTTTTCAGGATTTATGGGATCAGTGACACAGAAAATGGGCGCTGTTAAGTTTTTCGCATGCTGCAATTCAATCAAGGCCTGAAATCCCCCCCTGGCTCGGTCAGCCTTCCCTCCCCCTACGCAGCAGGTAGTCCACTAGGATTTAATTCCTCCCCAGACTGCAGAGGGAGGGCCTTGCAAAAAAAATCATTACTCTCTATAATCCCTACCTCCCATCAGCCACGACGCTAATGTGTGTATGACAAAACCAGGGAATGAGAACGACAGGCGCAGTAGCTTTAGTGGAATTAAAGAAATTGGATTAGAGAAAGTTAAGAAAGAGGGTGATCTGTTCCACCCTAAAAAAAATTAAATTCCAGGTTTAAGTGCCCTTGCTTGCCAAGGTCTTTCATCCCATTCTAACTTCATTCCCTGAGTTGCCTCCACTTTTGTCCCTCATGACAAAGTGAGGAGCAAGTCGTACCCATTCCAGGCTCTGTCTACTCATCTGACAAGGTATTGCTCACACATTTAGTTCCTGGCAGCCCTGAAAGATTTATGATTCCGTCGACATCTTGCCTGACATAAAAATGCTTGTGTTCACTTTTAATTATCAGCAGTCTTATTTCCCCAGAGCTGGAAATCCTTGCCATTTGTTTAAGCTGAACATTATTTTTAATCAGCTGATGTCTGATTAATTTGAACAGCAAAGTTGTTCAGCACCACTTGGTTTCTACTAAAAAAAAAAAAAAAAAACTCATAGCATTTATCTGAGCACTTGTGTGTCTGTACATAAAAATGTGTAGGCGTCTCAGGTGTTTACTGAGAAAAATCAGAGTGTGAGCCATGTAATGGCTTCTGAGAAGTATGGCCTAATCATAATCGAACTTCCTGCTGGGCTACAAAGAGTGGGTTGACAACCTCGCAGGACCAAATGCTCACCCCTGAGGGACGCCAGAAAGAATTTATAAATAGACAGTCTACACAGCATGGCTCTGTCTAGCAAGTACTTCTGAGATGCTCTGATTGTATCACAGTGCAGTAAAAGAATGTCTACAGAACCGACATGGTGGAAAATAAGAGCTATAAAAACAGCATTAAATAATAGTGTTTCCGCTAGCATGAGGGATAGCACCGTGACTGCATTAGCGTGACAAGGGCACTGTGTACTTGATGTGAGTGTGCCGGTTTGCAATTAAGGTGGCTGAGCGGAACCTCAGCAAAAAGTTAGAGGAAATTATGCCCTAAAGAGGTTATGAATCATTCATACACACTGCCATCGCGCTGAACTGCATTGACCCATCATGCCGCTGTCATTTTTGGCATTAAAAAAAGAGGCCACAGGCAGAGTCCCTGATATGCTAGCCGATATGAACTGATAAGAACTAATAATAATACTTTTCCAAATGATATTTTGGAAATTAATGGATATGAGATTTAATCTTAAGGCGACTAAATCCGTGTCGCTGAGGTTTGAGGTCAGATGGATGGATTTCTTGTCTTCTCGCAGTTTTACATCAGACCATGTCTTCCCCATCTGATCTTTATCAGACAAGCGGTGATCACTCCCTGTACCTCAGCTTTCCAGCAGCGTGTCACTGTCGAGCCGACAATGGAGTCGAGAGATACAGAGAAATAAAGGAGAGCAAGCATTGTTGAGCGAGAATGGAGTGATTGATAGCTTTCTAAAGGACTGCCTGGAACCAATGCATGCTGCAGAACAGATTTCCGAAATCACACCACACTCTTTCAGCTATGACAGAAAGCACCCAGTGGTGATGTATTATTTTGCTGCAGGGGTTTTATGCGGAAACATATTCTGTGAATGTTCTTGTAATACACTACCCACTGTCAACTGACTGCCTAATGGTGTCAGGGCTCTTTCGTATAAAATTAACCCCATCAGGCTGGCATCGCTGTTGTATTTAGTGTATCGCTGACTCTCAAGTCTCAGTTTGTTTTACGTGAATCTACAGAGATCTGGCTAGCAGTTTGTTAATGTGGACTTCCACTGCTTCCACAATCAAACCATCTTTTAGATTTGGAGGCAAAACAGATATCTTGTCATGCTGACTGGTGGATTTCCTGCTCTGAGTTTTGTGTATAGATCATGTGTACAACACCTGAAGTCTGCAGAAATTTGAAAACTTGTAGGGGACAGGTTTTTGAAAACTTGTAGGGGACAAATCGGAGTGTCATCTGTTTGGGATGACAAAGTCTGTTTGCAGCTTAAAAGCTTCAGAGCGTGGTGGCGCAGCAGGTACTGTTGGTGCCTCACAGTAGAGGTGTGTGTGGAACTGTTTAAACTTTTTAATTCTGAACAATCCTGCCTTTTCACAAAAGAAATTCTGACCAAATCTACCCACTCCTGAAGAAATTCTGACTGAACCTACCCACTCCCACAGACACTCTTGATCATTTCTGCCTGCTCCTGAAGGCTTTCTGATCAATCCCGCCCACTCCCTAATGAATTCTGACTAATTCCGCCTGCTTCTGCAGACACTTGTGACCAATCCCCCTGCTCCCACAGACACACTGGACCAATTCCGCCCACTCCTGTAGGAATTCTGACCAATCTCGCCATTCCCCTGACACTCTTGTCCAATTCCACCCACTTCTGAAGAAATTCTAACCAATCCTCCCCACTCCTGAAGGAATCCTAACCAATATCTCCTGCTCCTAAAGGAATTCCCACGAATCCTGCCCTCCTCCAAATGAATTCTGACTAATCCTGCCTGACTAATTCTGACACTTTTGACCGATCCCACCCAGGAATAAGGAATTCTTACCAAAGCTGCCAAATCCCAAAGGAATTCTTACCAGTGCTGCCTGGTCCCAAAGAATTTCCAACTAATTCTGCTCACTCCAGAAGGAATTCCAACCAATACCATCCACTGCCAGTGGAATTCCAACCAATCCTGCTTCTTCCCAAAGAATTCTGACTAACTCTGCTTGCTTTCACAGACACTCTTAATCAATCCTGCCCAATTCTGAAAAAATATTGAGCAGAACATTTTTGATTGGTCCCATGGGATCCCAGTCCCAATGGATACCTCTGTCTCGCAGCTGCAGGGTCCAGGGTTGGATCCTGAGGTCCGGTGACTGTCTTTCTGGAATTATACATGTTCCTTCCATTTTCATGTGGGTTTCCTGTGGTTTGAGTGTATTCCAGTTTTCCTGGGATAGGGTCTGGATCAACTCTAATCCTGAACAGAAAAAGCAGTTACTGAAGAGCAGTGAATAAAAGTTTAATGTAGGGATGAAGAAATTAAAAAAGCCATTTAGTCTCTATTTTGTACTTTGCTTGAAATGACTAGAAATTTAGAAAACATGAGCGTTTTGTAACCCTGTGATGCTAATTAACATCCAAATACCCTTTACTTATTGGACAAACACTTATGATCTTGCTGTTTACACATTGCAAATCTGGTGCTTGATGTAAATCACCTCCTTCAACCCAATTATTATGAAGGATTACCCATGAAGTAGACACACCAGTCTCAAAATGCTCTTCAGTCTACTTATCAGGTCATTGCATAGTAATACGGCTGATGAAACTCAAGCTCAGTGTTTCCGTAATGCAGGCTCAATGAAGTGACCTTTAATGGGTCTTGTTCAGAAGCAGAGCAGCTGTGTGTGCTTTCATCACAAGCCAGTTCCCGTCTGATGGCCAACACTGAAATAATTTCTACATCGTCTTTGAGCTCAGGCGGCCGATTAGACAGTTTGCTTAACAGAACGAATTCATGGGCCATTAAAAAGATGTGACCTACATAGGCAAAGCAAAACTCACTCAGAAGTCCTGATTATTTTATTTGCTTATGACTCTCAGCCAGTTTGTGAGAAATGCTTCATCTTTCTGCATGTTTAGATCTTGGCCTCAACTATTCAGTGAGAAACTAGAGACACTAGAGACACTTCCAGCTTTTTTTCTTTTTTCCAGAGATGGTGAATATTTAGTGCCAACACTGGTTCATTTTTAATTAATGATCTGATCCAAGCTCCATAAATCACATGTGTGCCTTGGTAAATTGAACATATTCTTTATTAAATGTGGTTTAATGCTTGCTGTGGTTTAATGTGTGGGATTGTAGTCATGCGAAGGATGGGTTTCAGAACAGTGCATGGCCTTTTCAGTACAGCGCATGGCCTTTTCTAATCACCTCTTAAACTGAATAGTAGTGTAAAGCTTTAGACCTACTGCAGCTGTCAAGTGTAGAGCTTCTAAAGTTTTATTCTATAAATAAGAGGGATAAAGGCTCTATTTCTCTTGTTTCTAATTATTCTATACAAAATATGCCTTCTATATCAAAAATTCTGATTTTATTTAGTTTCTTTAAAAGTGCCAACTTGCCAACAAAATATTGTCAAAATATCTGTCAAAATATTAAAAAATTTAAGAGAGACCTCTGGGCTGGGTTTTCTGTCATTTGCCCCGCCCACTGACCAGTCTGGCTTGATGCTTCCCTTAGCTCACTGTGTGTTTATGAAGCTTTAGTGTTAGCTAAAATTGCTACAAACTAGCCAACTAGCCATGTAGGGGGTTAGTGTGTTAGTAAGTTCACTAATTGTATTTTTATGGTCATAATAGGGTAGCTAGGGTTGTGGGTTTTTTTTTTTTTTTTTGTCTTTTTATTTATTGATTGATTGATTGATTGATTGATTGCCTCATAGACTATATGGCCAAAACTTTGTGGACACCCATTTCAGATTTTGGATTTTCGAGGTCTGGGGTGCAGTCAGTATTCCAGTTCATCCCAAAGGTGTTCAGTGGGGTTGAGGTCAGGGCTCTGTGCAGGACACTCGAGTTCTTCCACTCCAACCTTAACACACCATGTCTTCATGGAGCTCGCTTTGTGCACAGGGGCATTGTCATGCTGGAACAGGTTTGGGCCTCTTAGTTCCAGCGAAGGGAAATTTTAATGCTACAGCACACAAAAACATTCTATACAATTGTGTGCTTCCAACTTTGTGGCAATAGATGGGGAAGAACCACATATGGGTGTGATGGTCAGGGGTGCACAAACATTTGGCCATATTGTATATCTCTGTCTGGAAGTCAGTTTCATTTGTTGGATTTGTGGATTTTATTCTAATAGATGTCTTGTCTTTTTTTTCTCACACTACTCCTAGGTCATGCTACTGAAATTCCCTGATCCATATAAAATATATTGCTCATAATATAGAGTCTCTAAAAATAGCATGCTATTAAACTAGAGAAACAGAGCATTTTGTCCTACAATCTTTCCTCACCTGCATGAAAGTGATTTTCGAAGCTGTAGGAGGTAAAAAAAAAAAAAAAAGAGTTCGTATTTAATTTCTGAATACTTTTAAAGCATAACCATCACTCTGCAGGGTTTTAAAGTTTCTAAAGTGTAGGTGAGCTCATTCTCCTTGAGTGTTCAGACTTCACTGTTGCCATAGCAACAAGAAGCAATGTTACCGGTGACGCCATTAATAGGTAATGGTTAAAGGTTGATTAAAATTGATCATTTAAGGCCTGTAATTTTGGTGATGGTGTTAATGAATGGGTGTTTGCTCATATCAAGATCGGTTTCATGTAACATTATTGGTATTTGTTTTCCAATTAATTTCCCTCACACCTAACCAGCATGATTTTATGCTTCAATATGTTCTTTAAAAAAATGCTCTTAGTTGTTTGACAGTATCATTTAGTCATATATATATATATAGCAGTTATACTTTTTATTGCTTATAAGGTCTATACCTAACAAACTTTGCTTTCTATTTTTGACACTGGTTATCATCTGATTCAACTGGAAAGGTACTTTTAACTTCTCACAATCCTATCAGAGAAAGCCTGGGATTTAGATGAAGTAAAAAAAAAATTGTCCCGCACCTTTTGAATAGAACAATCAAGACGGTTCACCCTTGTCTAAATCATAACGACCAAAATCAGAGTCAGGCAGTAAAAAATAACCTGAACCTTCTGAATAATATAATCAAGGGGATTCACTCTCATCTACATCATACTGTCATGAGCACAGAGATGGATATTTGCATTAATAAAACCAGAATGTAGACCATTTCTGCAAAATGGAGGGGAAAAATAGGACCAAAAACAGAGTCCTGAGGGACACCAAGTGCAGAAATCTGTATTTCCAATCTACTGAACATCTGAGATGCTAAATTTCACTTTTGAACGAGGGTATTGAATTTTTAATTATTTAGATCAGTGCTTTTTAACCATTGTTGTGTGGCAGTACTGTCAGGGGCTATAATTTATGGTACTATTAGCTAGATTTAAATATCAACGTGAAAAGTGTGATTTTGTTTCACATATTTCATATTATTGTTACATATGTTTCTACATTTTTTTTTTCATATTTATTACATTTGTATTTTTTCACACTGATCTAAAATTGTATAAACATGTGAAAACTATGGAATGTATGAAATACTTGGAAAAATTCCCACATCATTTCATATGTGAAGGTCTGGAAACCAATGGTTTTCTTTCTGTTAGAGGAGATATTTTTTGCAAAAATAAATGAGTGACAAAAGTTTAATATTTCAAATTATTTAGATCAGTGGTTTGTAACCAATGTCCTGTGGAACTCCTGTTGAGGAACATTTGTATTGTAAAATAATCTGTATAAATTATTATTATTATTATTATTATCATTATTATTATTATTATTATTATTATTATTATTATTATTATTATTATTTGACATTTTCATTTGCCTGTTTTGGGGCATTCATGTGTGAATATGTTATTTTTGCATATTTTCCATTATTTTTTACATTAGAGCAGATATTTTTTGCGGAAATAAATGAGTGATAAATGTTTGGGTTTGTCAGATGTAGGCTATTAGTCATGTTATGTTCACTAATAATCTAATTGCCATAGTTGAATGTCATAGCTATCATAGAGATAGTTAAATATCATAATAAAAAAAAAACACACTTTGGGGCTTTTAAATGAGTGGATTTAACTATTTAATATTTTCTCATATTTTTTATTAAACTTTTTTGTTTTGTGTAACATTGATAGTCACATATAGATGGAAAAATGTCTTGTGAGCTTTTGTTTTGTAAAGAGCTCATTATTTGTCTCCTTTCCTAATCAATGTAAGGTCTTCATTAAGTCATGATGCAGCTTGTTAAGGCCTCTTTCTCTTTTTACCAACGTGGATCGTTGTATCACAACTGTAATGGCATTTCTTACAGCAGGAGCAGCTCTGACCTGACGTGGGCTGCGAGAGCGACTGCAAGGGGAACACCTGACTTAGACAAATCATCTAACAAGTAAGTTAGAAAGACACCAAAAAAGTATGTGCTAGAACAAGAGCTGATAAGAAATAAAGGAGACAGACGTCGAAGGAAGTGTTATTCATCCAAAGTGAAAGGTATGCATAATTTACATAAATTTGGGATTTATAATTTATAAAGCCCAAAATTTCTGAAATAAAAATTCCTGCTCCATTGCTCACGAAAATGATCCAGAGCTCATTGTGCAGCTTGGTGCATCGACAGGATCAGCAGCTTTACCACGCAGCTTAACGAAAGTGCTGAAGCTGTTTTGTACACTGCAGTGGAAGACGTAAGATGTAAGATGGATGTGTTTAATGTATCTGCTCGTAACAGACGAAAAAGAAAATCATGTCTCCTCAGGTAGAGCTAGCAATTATTTCTCCGCTATGATCCCATGCAGTGATGGCTGAGGGTGATATTAGATGCGAGGCTAAAATCTAATATCTATCAATAGCTCGACAATGAAACTATTAGAGTTGAGCAATGCGTTATATCATGAGGTCTCGTGGTATCGAGGATGTAATTAGAATGATGTAGGGAAAACTATTACACACACACACACACACACTTAAAGTCAGATAGACAGCTGCATTCATGATTTCTAACTGTTTTTCTTTTTAAGTGTTTCGTGTCTGTAACGCACTACTGGCCTCATGCTGTGTTTCCACAAACACACTCGTCTGTCCTTTTGTGTAATTTGCGCTTTGTTTGGCCAGTGTGTGTGTTTAGTCTGTCTACTTTTAGTTTCTCCTCTCCTTCAAAGACATTTTAGATAAAAAAACACATTCATTCAACACATAATCCACATTACATTCATTACACCTGCGAATGTCTTTCACATAATCCTTCTCAATCACAATGCAAATGGAGGTCAAATCTAGGAGGCGTGACACTCTGTGTAATCACCTGACATGGCTGTCACTGATTGGCTGCATGAGCCTACAGTCTGGGCTAGAAAGAAATCAGCCTCGCTTCTCACTTCTTCATACCATTCTGTGTGTTTCTTACAATTGTTACAATTGTTTCTAACAACCTTATGACTATGACTGTGGATTTTGATCTGATGGATGGATGGATGCTGATGGATGCTAAAAATCTTATACTGATGTCTTTTTATGCCTCTGCCACTAAGTGATGGAGGCATTATGTTTTCAGATTGTCCATCTGTCCATCCATCTGTCCGAGATTCTCGTTAGCATGATATCTCAAGAGCGAGTGGTTGAACCTTTGTAGAATTTATATGGAATTATCATTGTAAAAACAAGTTTTAAAAAAAAGTAAAAACAAGATCCTGTAAAAACAGGATCAAGGTCAAATGTCTGAAATAGGTTTTCTTCAATAACTTCCTTCCTGTTTGTCATACAGGGACAATGCTACTTATATGTTCATGTTCAGCATCTCAAGGCCCTTTTTCTTGCCATCAGTCCATCCATCAGTCCATCCATCAGTCTGCTCGAGATTCTTGTTAGCACGATATCTCAAGAACGAGTGGTTGAATGTTTGTAGAATTTACATGGAATTATTATTGTTACCAGTAGATGAACTGATTAGATTTTGGAGTTGATCCAAACAGGATCAAGGTCACAGCAAGGTCAAATTTCTGTAAAAATTTTACTGTAAAAATGTCTGAAATAGTTTTTTTTTTTTCAGTAGCTTCCTTCCTGTTTGAAGTTTATTTTAATGGTATTTCTGGCATGCCAATTAGTAACAAGGGCCAGACTAGCCACTCATTCTTCTATGTTGGTGCATATTAAGTATGAAATGAAATAATTACGGGGATCAAGTTCCACAAATGGCAGCGTAGCAGATCTGAAGATGAGCTCCCAGAACCTGTTCTAAAAATAATATATATCATCCTTGAAACTTTCACCACAAGCTTAGATGGCAGAGGCCAAACTTCCACCTGTTACTATGGCTGTTGACATCCTGGTGAGAAAAATCTCAGACGGCGTTACATCTGGCTTAGACACTTCTCTTGAAATGAAATAATTACAAGCCATATCGTCATAGCACAAAGATTTTATTTAGGCCACTCCCAATTCCAAATTTAAATCCGAATACAGATACAGATACAGATAGTCCTCTGATCTTAGCAAACGTGATTTGTAAAGATTTGCTTAGTGAATGTCTTCGATATGCAGATGGTCATTAGCCTCTGTCTTTCTCTAGAGTTTACTCATTATTAATGTCTCCATGTGTTCACACAATCCTCTGTCACAAGGGACGGATCATCTCTGAATAATTACAAAGGACTTGACAAACAAATGAGGGAATAATACAAACCTGACAAGCTACTTTAAGTCAATCGGCCATGCGGTTGCGTGTACCTGTCTGTGGACAGTTTGATAATTGCAGTGGGAGGATGGATGATAAAAAGCACACTAAGGTTACACCGTCCCTCTGGGCTTTAGGTAATTTGTGGCATTAATTAATGTTTTCTAGCGTTAATGTTAACTGTCAGAGAATTAATGGGAGACAGCTCTCTCGCTAATGAACATCCGGAAGAATGATGTCGCCCCTGGAAACACCTGCGAGGTTTTTGTTTTCTGCTCTGTTGCTGGATGGGAAAAATTGCACAACCATTTTTAACAGGAACAGTATCTGTACTATATCTATGAAATATGGCTTTAATTAGCTTTCAGATTTTGTGAATACATTTCCAAGGAAAAGAAATATTACATCAGATTTATAATAGGTCATAAACATTTTGAAAATCGTTAAGCAAACGTGCATCAGCAAAACCATTCCACCATCTCCGAGAATATTTCCAGGGATGTAAATCATATCCGGATCACCACGAAATGAAGCCTCGTGGCCACGTCCGCATCTGTCAGATCGCTTAAATATCATCTGCGACTTCAGCACCTGGCTTTAATTGCTCTTCCACAGTCAGGTGGAGTTAAAGACAGCCCTGGGTTGAAGCTCTAAGTGGGTCAGTGTGTGTTTTCTTCAGCGCCGAGCTGTAAATCACGCTACAGGCTCCACATCCATGATAGCCACGGGGGCCCAGGCGTGTGATTTATTCGGATAATTCCAATTGAAGTAATAATAATAATAATAACACTGACATATTTTTGGAGATAGACATTAAAGTGGGTCAGCTCTATAGGACCGATTCAAGCACTGAACCCAAGCGAGCCTTTAGAGACCTCAGACAGACGGAGCCTCATCCATCAAAACCGTCCTAAAATATAACCACTGAAATACAACACCTCCTCCTGAATTGTTTTTTTTTTAATAAATGAAGGAGAAAATGAAGGCTTGTACTTTTAGATGAGGGAATATTCATGATAACCTTCATGAAACTGATTTTATGTCTGTGAAAGATTTTTTTTCACCCCCTCTACTGAGGACAATAAGGACTTTTTTTAAGCAATATATGAAGTTTTTGGGTGTTTTTTTTTAACACTCACTCCTAAGAGAAGGAGAAAGGAAAGGAAGAAAAATAAAAAGAAAACAGATGATTTTTTAATTAAAAAAACAAAAAATAAAAATATGAATTATTATTATACATGCCCGTGGGAAAAGAAAAGAAAAATTGTAATTAAAAATAAAAACAAACAAAAATAAAATCAAAAAAGGAGAGGAAAGGAAAAATATTATGCACATGGACATCATAAATATTTTTAAAATGAGGAAAAAATAAAAGAAACTTTTTTAAAAATCTGAAAAAATACAAAGAGAGAAGAATACAGGAATGCAGGAAGAATAGAAAAAAGGACAAGAGAATAAAGAGAAAAATATTCAATAGGAAAAATAGAATAAATATGTGTGTGTGTGTGTGTGTGTGTGTGTGTGTTACATGCTATGTGTAAGTGTTCATATATAACTAATACACACTGACTTACTGACTGAAGTGTAATATTTTTTAGGTGGAAAAAAAATTAAAGAATGGGATCATAAACAGGGCTGGAGACAGAATTCAATTTTCCGCCAAAAACACTGAGACAGTTTGGACTCCTGCCTAGCCTTTTTTTTTTGCCCTTTACTGTACAGAACATCAGCATGGTTTTATATGCACATGAGATCACGCTGTGTCATCAATTATGGACGAGCTCTATTAGATTAACGTTCCCTTGATATGCGTTTTTTTTTCTATTATGAAGGTCAAAGTGGATGTGATGCTCTATTTGACAACTAGTGCAAGACATGCTTCCATCTGTGAGTGTGTGTGTGTGTGTGTGTGTGTGGATTTGAGCAGTGGAAGTAGGATAGCTCACAGGAGAGTGGTGTGTAAGAGATGACAAGCCCAGGAGGATTACTGGGTGCAACAAACAGCTGACCTGAAGCCTCTAAATAAATGGAGGGAGAAATAAATGGAGCTCAAATCTTTGTGATCTCCGTCAAAATATCGTCTCAAATCGGTTCTGTGTTCAGTCTCCAAGGTCCTTCATTCACATCAAGGTCACATATCAGAGCGTATATGACTTTCCAGCATAGTTTTGTCTTTCACGTAGGTGTTAGGGATGGCTAATAAATCTCTTGGCCGTAAGGGAACAACGGTGAACTGCTTCACAGATTTGACACGGAGCGTTCGCACATAACCGAATGATCAGTCACCTCCAGCCATGGCAAATCTCGAGAAAATGCAATTTCATAAGACAGTGATGAGGTGCACAATATAATATAATAAGGCACATATGCCATTTTTCATTTCGTTCACCGTCGCTTTTTTCGCAAAAGTCATTTGTGATGTGAATAAGGAAGGGAACGTTCGCCTCTCTGCAGCTGCTTCCACCCCAAAAAGTAAAGCCGTAGTGGTGCAGGCGATAGATGGTTGACCCGTAACACCGTGATCATTAGAAACTGAATGAGGTCTCGGCGACTCCGCCGTTATGTCAAAAAGACAAGTGGAAAACTCAAGCAGGCGGGCCGGGCTCGCCCATATCGCTCACCCATATCACTCACAATATCGCTGTGATTTTTTTATTGTGGTAGCGGTTTCGGGTTTTCGTTTAATCATGGAATTCGAGCTGTGAACCTGAACCATTGTTTTATTTCTGTATCATGCGTGATGCCCGCCCTGGAGTCGATGTTTGAGTATCTAGAGATATCTATGCCATCTACAATATGGCCTCTATAAGTAAGTAAGGAATAAAACTGTTGAAACATAATTGCTTTCCAATAAAAACACGCCCTGAAGTGTTTTATTCTTTTCATGCCATAGCAATCTGTCAATGATTACAGCATTTAAGAAATTATGTCATACTTCATAGCCGGTAATTGTTACATTTAACGTTGGTGTACGTCCAAAAAACAAGTTACATCCTGTTCTTGCTTCCGTTATAGCAGCTATAAACAGTCCTTCATTCACCAGCCTCTCTTTTTTCTTTCTCTTGAAGTTAGTAAGACAAAAATACGCTGCTTGTCATGTTACTGAGAAACCGCAAATACCTCAAATACAACACAAGACTTTCCTTTTATCCATTTATAGCTATTTATAGTTATCCTTTTATTGAGATGGCACATCTGTGAAACAAGTTAGTTCATGTTGTAAGTTACATTATAGCAGCTATAAACAGTCGTTCCCTCCAAAAAAATGTAGCTCCTCATGTTACTGAGAAACCTCAAAACACAGCATCCTCCATCCTGAAGACTTTCCCGTGGTGGAAAATGTGAAGTTACAGCTTTACTTCAGTGTTACAAAGCACTGACACTGGAGACTCCTTCCATAAATGTTCAATGAAAATCTCCCTACAGAAAACTTCACCATATCAGTGAATTATTTTTATCTGTTTCTTGTTAGGCTTAGATTATCAAGTCCCAGCCACACAAGTCCCTGTGATGTGTTTATGCACTACTGTCAGGGCTGCTGCTTTAGAAAATTAATCAACAGCTTCTGACTAATCAGAATCAAGACAGAATGAACAGCACAATTCAACAGCATGTGGTAAGGAGGATTTTTTCAGTATTATTATACTGGAAATTGAAATGATTGATTGAGGAATGATTGAATAGAGTGAGCAACTCCACCGTCTTCACCACCTTCACCAAACTAAACACCTCGAATAATAATGTCTTTCAAACAGGGACCAACATTCAGTGGGAGATTATTCCATTACAGTGATTGAAATTTTTAATTTTAAAAACAATATTAGACCTGTGTTCCTTGTGCTGTACCATGGGTATAACATAATTGCCTTTTACACCCTATGTAGTGCACTACATTTCATATTCAGCCACCGAAACAAATGTGGTGGAAAAACAGAGCCAAATTAAACACAGTAAAAGTCCATCTCTCTCTTTACATATTTACTCAAGGACTATGTAAAAAGTAATTCCTATTAAAACCACTATCAGAAGTAAAGTTCATTAAAAAACAACTGCAGCTCATCATGTTTTACACTAAACTTGGGATCTTGTTTAAAGCTGAAGTGGAACTAGAGATGTGCCTTGGCTTTTCAGTACTCTTCAGTTCTCCTCACCCCTCGCTGGTTTTTTCGAAAACTTGGCCAAAAGTACACATCTTTTTCAGTCTAACAGCTAACGACAGCATTTTTGCTGTTCATCAAAGTTTGTTTTTGCTGTGCAGTTCTACTCCAATGATGTCACCTGCGAGCACACACACACACACACACACACACACACACCTTTCCAGTGCGAGAAAGTATGCCCTATACGTAGTTTATGTCACAGTGCGTCTTCATAATTCAATAAAATACATAATTTTAACACTGTGTTTAAACCCACTATAATTCTATAAATACTGTTTACTTTAACTTGTGTGGTATTGTGGAAAATTACTGTATAGCTACAGTATCACTGCTGTAACTATACTGTAATAACAGTAAAACATACAGCATCATTAACTTTCCTCTAAAACTAGCCGCTAAAATCATTTACCTGAAGCAGGAAAAGAAGTTCATCTGGCTAATTTCTTTACTTTTTCATTTCTCTCGTCATTTTGCGATGCTAAGTTTTGATTAAAAAAAAAACACATACTTAGATTATTTTTAAATGCAACAAGTTTAAACCTGAGGTAAAGCTAGGCAAGGTTAGGTTATGTTAGTTTAGCTAGGTAGGTAGCATATGCTATCTAGCATGTGATTATAATAGATAACTCGGTTATCTTGTACATTTGACCAGTTTCATATTTTTTATGTGAACATTTTATCCGATTTTTGAGTCTTTCAAATGTATTTAAGAAGTACGGCAAAAAAAACAGTCTAACTGTAAAAATTCGGTGGTGGTAATGTGATACTATCAATAAGTAGGCCTGTAAAAGTACAGTTTTCAGTTTTTCACTCTATTTAAAAATACAATAAAATGTGTCAACAAACATTATAGTCAGAAGGCTATAAATATTAATTACAGTAACTTCTGCTGCCAATAGGTTTCTGTAATTGTTGTCTTTTTTTATTTGCAGTTAACTGGAAAAATGTGTTGGAGAAATGCGTTGCGGATAAAGAAAGCTCACTCGTTTGTTGGATTTGTAGAAATTCACCATAATGGTCACTAAATCGTGAAGATATCAGAGTCACAGCGATGAAATCATTAGCTGGGTGTCCAAGAGAGCATTCATTTCAGCCTCAGATGCTCCACCCATGGAAATGATATCTTCTGTACACTTTTCTGGGGACAAGCTTCAGAATCTGAAGTGCTTACATTCACTTCTGTGTATATGCATTTCTGTGCACAGGTTTCTGCCAGCATAACAAGCTTTTAGTAGATGTTGTATGATGATGATAAGGATGTAGATAGTGAAATGGGAATTGGCTACAAGTAAATTGGGATAGAACTGAGTAAAAGAAAAAAACGAACTAACTAAAAGGCTGGTGAAGTGTGTGTAGAAGTTACTAGACTATTAAAGCATTTTGAGATAGACTTTCTCCCAAAAAAAAATTCAAGACAGATTAGACATAGTGGAGAAAAGAAAGAAATGATGTGTACAAGCTGACTGAATAAACTAGCGTGTCCTACATGCTGTCAAGGCAGAGACTGGTAGAAACAGAATATGTTTCGCACTTTTGTGAATTATTTTGTGAATTATATAATTGTAACAGTTTTGCCATTATTGATGACTGGAGTCAAAAACTTTCTGAATTTTGTATGGAACGTGACACATATTGTCAGGTGTTTGTCAGGTGTGGATCGCTTTAAATTACAGCTCCACAGCCACTAAAACCCATCGATTTGATTTCGTATGTCGACCCACGCTGCTGTCAAGCGAAATGTAATTAACGTGGTTTTGTTGCTGCTGACTGCAGCCCATCCCTCTCGCAGTACAACTTTCACATTTATTTAATGAGCGTCCTCCTACATGACAGCTCGCCGTTGTGAGTTATGACCATGAGATGCAGTCTTGTGGTTAAACTTTCACCGTGATATAATGACCACGCTCACAAAAACATGACAGCTCTTGGCTCGTAATTAAAAGTCTGTGACTGGAGGAACGAACAGAGCTGCAAACAATGCCGTGTACGAGCGAAAATGAGGCTGATGGAGCAGAGAGCCTGATTAGTGTAACTGTGAAGGAGCGCTCAGTGTGATGCAGTGTGTGATGTTGGTGGGATTATTATAATCAGGCACTTTTAGAGATTATGAATTAGGAGTGTATATTTTTCTCTCTGAGATGATGCAATGCAAATGTTCATATGTAAAAAGCAATCAGTGTAATCAGTGAACTTATGTAAGAAAATTATATTTACAGTAGCCAGTGATTCTGTGTGATTCAATTTAGAGTTGTGTCAGTGTAGATTGATTCCATATTGTACAAACAGTTCAATTTTAACCTGAAAAAAGTGTTAGTTCCCCTCCTTCGCTAGGATGGACAACCACAAAGGCCACACCTCCTTCACTGCAAGCAAAAGGTACAGAGGACACGCCTTCTTCACTGCAACCAACAGGTACAGAGGCACGCCTCCTTCAACAGGACTTAAGGTACAGAGGACACTCCTCCTTCACAGCAACCAACAGGTACGGAGGACACACCTCCTTCACTGGGACTGACAGGTACAGAGGACACGCCTCCTTCCCTGCAACCAACAGGTACAGAGGCACACCTCCTTCAATAGGATTTAAGGTAGAGAAGACATGCCTCCTTCACTGTGACTGACAGGTACATAGGCCACACCCACTTCACTGGGACTGACAGGCACAGAGACCCCGACTCCTTCACTGCATGTGGCAGAAACAGAGACCACACCTACTTCACTGGGACTGACAGATACAGAGGCCACACCTCCTTCATTCCTTCTACACCATTACACACACATTTTAAAATGTACGAATTTTTTTAACAATTATATTAAGACCACACCTGAAACTCCTCCTTCCTGCTAGCTAACTCACCTTCTGCTCTCTGTGAAAAAGTTTTGGCACCTTCCCCTTACTCACGCTCAATGTCTCTACAGCAGGTTTTCTAGCATAAAAAAAGAAGTCACCCACAACTCCAGCCCACGTTCTCAAAGTTCTCTCTATATTTGTGCAGTTACACAATCACTCCACATACCACTACTGAAGACATTATACACACTGTATATACTGGGTTTATTAGGTTTACAGAGGTGCCAACACTGCTAACAAGAAAATCCTAGCAGGCAGAGGAGAAAAATAGAATTATACAGGGAAAAAAAAACTCAGGAGCAGCCAGACTTGCTTTCGGTAGCATGAAGACTAACTGATCACGTGATACCAGCACACAGTGTTCGTTCTGGTTGGTAAAAAAAATAAAATAAATAAATAAATAAATAAATAAATAAATAAGCAAAATCTGATGAGATCTCATTGGTGCCTCTGGGTTTAATGATCTAGATTCTAACAAAGCTGTGATTCATTTTGAAGCATAAGGACGTCAGATACTTCAAATCAACACTTTTCCTGCTTGAAAATGCATCTTATGAGACATATGGATATTCACGATGATATAACATGCGCCATCAACATCTGTCACACATACGCACATGATGTAAACGTTAGGACCGTTTCCAAGCATAGAAAATGGTCTGGATACGCATCCAAGGAAAGAATCCTGCAAAAGAGGCTGAAATGGTTTATGGCAGTCCTTTTGGCTGTCAAATGTCCAGATCGCATATACATTTTTCCATCTCCTCTTCAATCTGCGCTTCTCTTTGTACCTTGATAATCGAATCTAACTTTTGGGAGGCAGCCATCATGTCGGTAATTACACTGCAGTCTGGGTGTAATTAATTTTACTGGTCCAGTTAATCGATTCATGATGAAAAGGGAGATTAAGCAGACAGTGTGTGTCCCCCTCCATACTCCACCCTGTCTTTGTCTACGTCCCATAGGCAGCTTCTTCTCTTTTTATAAAATCCTGGGGAATCTGGAATGTTTCAGCGGCCACAAGCCAGAGTCTGTTAAAATGATGAGTTTGTTTGGAGTGTTTGATTTTAGATTAGGACACTGCCTCAAAGTTCTCATTATAGTAATTTAGACAATGTAATCTCAAAAAGGAGCATGGAAGATGCAGGAATTTGCTCGACATCATACAAATAAATTCTTGCAAAACTACCAAGCAGGTTTCGTTTCTGGAATTTCGGTTTAAGGGACACTTAATATGGTGTCATGTTTCGGTTAGGCATTGTTCATGTTAAGCGTTTTTGTTTTTGTCCCGCTTTTGTTCATAGTTGTCCTTGGAACAGGTACATTGAACAAAAACACTCTGCTCATGTTCGCTGTGTTCTCTGTGTTCGCTGTGTTGGCTTCTTTGGGATCTACTTACAGAGCAATTATTTGTCCATATTGTGTCAGAAGTGTCAGTAACTCTATATTAATTTATTTTTAAAACTGTTGTATAAAAGCAATATTGCACTAGTATTTACGTGCTTACACTGAGTATTCAGCACGGCTGTGATATTGAGTATAACTGCACTCTTTATTGTGAGATATTGCTTAATTAACGCACCTAACTAACTAAGATGCTCTCCATACGACGTTACTTTTACATTAGTCACCACTATGTAGCTTCATCAGTTGGTTTCTGGGCAACAAAACACAGCTTCTATCTGCCTGGTGGTCCAGCTAATAAATTTGATTTGTCCACCCTGTGAAGGTCTCAATGCTTAGACGTTACTGAAAACTGAATCATAAATGCTCTCTGGTTTCTTTCATATCATTGTCTGAAAGCTTTTACTAACTGCCAAGTCCTTACTAATTGTCTCTAATATGATAAAATGGCAGTGAAACTTATCTCTGCCTGTGACACGGCACACTGAGCGGCGAGCAAGATAGCAAAATGGATCGAGCTGCAGCCTTTTATTGGCTTTTTATTAGGAAAGTAGAGGACAAGAAGAATCAGGCGGGCTGCAGTGTGTGTGTGTGTGTGTGTGTCTGTGTGTACGTGTGAATAAATCTACCCCGGTTCTAAAGATGAGAGGCAGCGTACTGAGTGCCTCCTGGCAGTTTTGTATTACCTGCTAAAATGAGCTGACATTTGCATTTGAAAACCTCCCCTCCTGCAAGGATACAATTAATTCTTCGACGCCTAATGCTATTTGCTTGCCAAATCTGTGACATGTCATGCTCGAATTTCGGCCACTCTGTCGAAACACCTTTGGCAGGGGGAAAATATTGTTCTGCAAAAATATGTCAGGTTTCCTATTAAGTCAGTTTAGGTGAGAGCTGGAATGCGATATTGTCAGGCTGGTAGGACGTGTCAAAGTCGCAGTGGCTTCACGGAGAGGAGGCGGCGCTGGGCTCGATTTAGCCGCAGCAAAAATGTGATGAAATAGGAGTGACATGTCAGAAAGCTTGAGCGCTGTTGTAAACATCTGCTATGAAACAATGCAATGTCTTAACCAGCTTGTTTCCAGCAGCTCAGAAATAAAGTAAATAATATACGCAGAGCAGCACAGGGAGATGTATGGTTCTAATAAACTGCAAACTTAGTCTAAAGTAAAGTTTCAAATATTAACAAAAGCCTGGGACGGGAGATTTAAAACTCTGTTGATGTTAGGGTAATGAAGTTAAGCGTTTCTAACCTATTGATTGCCATCACTCATTAAACTCATTCTTCTGTGTATAGTTGGACAAGGATCATTTCTGATTCTGTTATAGTTATGATCATTAAAAGGAGAGATGTACAATACATGGGTTGTTAAGCGTTATAGCAGGATTGGTCTTATAAACCTGTAACATGCAAATGAGCTCTCTAACAAAAAAAAAGGCTTTTAATTGCTAATTACGAATATGTACTGTATGTATATAAAATCACAGCACATTCATGCAATTATCCAATCAGCCAATCATGTGGCAGCAAAAAAAAAAAAGTCCACACAATGTTTTTTTTCCCATTTTCAACTGTCCAGTTTCAGTAAATCTAGAACCTTTAAATGTTTTTCAGGTCTATTGAGTTTTTTGTGTTAACCATAAACATCCTTTATAGAACCCTTGTAGTTTTTCCCTACCAAAAACGGATACAAAGCTAGAACCGTTCAGGAACCTTTTCCTAAGAGTATCAAATATTAGAAATGGAAGAATTGTTCAACCTAGTCGGAGAACCCTTAAGTGCTCTTTATAGAACCTTACAGAAACATTTCCCTACAAAAAATTGTCCAACTTCAATCAAACTAGAGTGTTAACCCTAGAACTTTAAAGGGTTCTTTGATTTGTTCCCCTGGGGAACTCTCAAAGGTTCTATATAGAACCCTACAACAATCTTTTGCTACCAAATGGTCCAGCTCTAACCACTTATGTATATCCAAAGGATGCTTAAGGAACACTTCTTTTTTCCTAAGAGTGTATACTACTGAGAAAAAGGTGAATCCTTAAGAAAGCTCTTGAGGGTTCTTCCTCTGTGGAACACAAGGTTTCTATATCATAAAGTGTTCCTTATAGGAAGCTAAGAACCCTAATCTATCCAAAGAACTCGTGAGGAACACATTTTTGTTTTTTTTTTTATTTAAAGAGTATACATTATTAAGGGAAAAAAGTTAAACCTAGAACTCTAAAGGGTTCTTTGACTGGGGAACCCTTAAAGGTTCACGGATGGGCAAGGAGGAGGCGGGAACTGAGTGAATGTAAACGTAACGTTTAATCATAAACAAAACATAAACATAACGTAAACCACAAACACAAAATACGCATGCTTCTCTCTCTCCCCCTCGGCGTCTCCAGCCCCTCCTTTATCCCTCTCTCCCACTGATTAGCCGACTCAGTGCCAGGCGTGCGTCCTCACAGCCTGGCCCCTCCCTCCTCCTCCTCACACTTCTATGTAGAACCCTACAACAGAGGGTTTCTATATCATAAAGTGTTCCTTATAGGAAACTTAAAACCCTAATCTATCCAAAGAACCCTTTCAAAACTTTTTACTTCCAAGCATGTACACTATTAGGGCAACCCTAAAACTATAAAGTGTTCTTTCTTTGCTCCTAAGGTAGAACTCTTAAAGGTTCTATGTGGAACCCTAAATAAAAAGATTTTGGTTTCTCTACCAAAAATGATCCCGCTGGATCCACTTTAGAACGCTGGATCCTTATCTTGACAAACACTTTTTTCATATAATACAGTAGGAGCTAAAAATCCTTTTAAAAAATCGAGTTCATTTTTTGTTGCAGAACCTCATAAAGCAGGACCATCGCCCTGCTGTTGATTTACTGAATGAAACCGAGAACCCGCCTGAACCTCCAACTCAATATTCACTTCTGAACAGATCAAACAGATGTTTTTAAAAAGATCCAGGCGTCTGTTGTAGAAATATTGCTGATGCTTCATGTTCATTCGGCGTCGTTAGAAAAAAAACAGAACCGGTGTCAGGGTGCTAAATAAAGTCGGCAGGAAAGGAACATGAAATTATGCGCTGGTTCTGATTTCGCAGCTGGCTGCGTGTCAAAAATGTGTCAAGTCGATATTGATGCCCGCAACGGGAACCATAAATAGCACTGAATATGAATTGCCTCCTGGCAGGATGAGGCTGCAAAAATCAAATCTACAGCAATCTGTGTGCTGGGTTATGGACAGTAATACTCTGTGTGTGTGTGTGTGTGTGTGTGTGTGTGCGTGTCTGTGTCTGTGTGTCTGTGTGCATCATGTTGTCTGCTTCCATTAGACAGTATTCTATTATTGGCATGGCAGGAGTAGAGCATCAATAAATCTCACCGTCATCATCATGATGAAACAGCGGCATCATACTGTAGGTTAATGTTATGGGTTACTGTTCTTCCTCGTGTGTTTGTGTGTGTGTGTTTTTCCCCCTGTCTGCTTTTTTTTTATCTTCCGCAGAATGAAGGAACACGTGGATTGAGAGCTAACAAGGCAGCAAACCCAGTAAACAACAGCGTCGAGCATGAATATTTGGAATAATCCATTAAAATATGCAAATGGATTTGACCAGGTTTTGCCCTGCTGAAAAAAATCACACACATTTTCACACGTGATCATAAGTTCCCCACGCGTGTTTATGTGACTAATACGTGATCATCTGAAAGTGTTTTTTTTTTAAAACATTTTCAACAAGTGCAAAACGCAAACCAAAAACCAAACACACCACGACAAAAAAAATGCAACAGAAAAATTCAGAAACATATCGACATTAACACAAAATGGACTTCGAAATCTAGAACCCTAATCTAAAAGAAACTTGCTTTCTAGAAGTGTATACTATTGAAAAAAGAAGATTAAACCTAGAACACTATAGTATTCTTTGATTTGTTCCTGTCTGTGAACCCTTGATGGTTCTGTGTAGAACCCTTAAACAGAATGTTTCCCTATCAAAAAAAGATGCAGTTAAAATCACTTTGAAAGCTAGAATCCTAATCTATCCAATGAACGCTTAAGAAATTTTTTTGTATACGATATTAAAAAAGTTTACAATTAAAGTTAAATTTTATATTGCTCTTTGATTTGTACCTGTGGTTGAACCCTTGATTGTTCAATATAGAACCCTACATGAGAATGTTTAAAAAAAGGTCCAGCTATAACCATTTTACAAAGCTAGAACCCTTATCTACACTACTTAGGTTCAACCTGAACTTAAACTTTAAAGCATTCTTTGATATGTTCATCTGGGCGAACCCTTAAAAGTTCTATGTAGAACCGTGCAACAGAATGTTTCCCTATCAAAAAGCGTTCAGTGAGAACCACTTTTGAAAGCTAGAATCCTTATCTATCCAAAGAACCCTTGTGTATACAATAGTTTAAAAAAAAAAAGTTAAACCTAAACTTAAATTTTAAAAGTTTCTTTGATTTGTGCATCTGGGTGAACCCTTAAAGGTTCTATATAGAACCCTATGACCGAATGCTTCCCCATGAAAAAAGGTCCAGCTAGAACAATTTTACAAAGCTTGAATATTTATGTATCCAAAGAACCCTTGTGTATACTCTATTAGGAAAAAAAAATTGCAGAGAACTAAGCGAAACCTTGATGAATCTATGTAGAACCCTAAAACTGTATGTGTGCATAACAAAAGGGGTCCAGATGGGATCGGGAAAAAAAGGTTAAAACTAGAACTCTAAAGGAATCTTTGCTATGTTCCTCTGGGCGAACGCTTGACAGTTCTACGTAGAACCCTACAACAGTGTTTCCCTCCCAAAATGGTCCAGGTAAAACCACTTTAGAAAGCTAGAACCCGAATCTTTCCAAAGAACCACTGAAAAACCCTGTGTTTTCTAACAGTGACTAGAGCAAACCTAGAAACTTTGGGATCCAAACCTAGAAACCTAGGGATCTTTGATTTATAACGTGTGCTTCCCTTTGAAAAAGGGTTCAGCTAGAACCACTTGAGAAAGCTAGAACCCTTATCTATCCAAAGAACCACTGAGAAACAATTTCTAAGTGTGTACAGGTGTAAAACAGTTAAACCTAGAACTCTAAAGGGATCTTCGATTTGTTTCTCTGGACAAACCCTAAAAGGTCCCATGTAGAACCCTAAATATGTTCCAACATGAACTCTTTTCTATTCAAAGAACCCTTCACAAACACTTTTTAATCTATACACTATTGGGCGTGTTCTTTGATTTGTTCCTGTTGGTGAACACTTGATGGTTCTATGTAGAACCCTACAACAGATTGTTTCCCTATCAAAGGGTCCAGCTTGATCCACTTTAAAAAGCCAGAACTCTTATCACTTCAACCTAGAACTCTAAAGCAATCTTTGATTTGTTTAAACAGAGCTAAAAGATTTAAACAGAACTGAATGGTTCTTTGATTTGTACCTTTGGGCAAACCCTTAAAGGTTCTATGTAGAACCCTAAAACAGTGTGTTTACTACCAAAATGATCCATTTTTATGTACAAATTCACAACCTTTTGCTCCATTTTTGACAGAAGACATGTACTTGAGAGATAAGGCTTTTGTGTGTTTCTACTCTCATGGTCATATGTCTTACAGACATACAGACGCTGAGCGGAATCTAAAATATGCGCACTGTCATCTTGCTTTGGTCTTCCTTGCTTTGAGAACCCGAGCTGTTATTGCTGCTGACGCTAATTCGGTTATCTCAGCTGGAGGCCATAACTTGGTGGTGGTAAAATATATGCACGGGTTCTCTCCCATATGGCACTACGTTCACATCCCAGGGCCGTTTTGTACAATCCAGATTGACCGTTTTCACTTTTAGTTGCCGCTCGAGGCGCTGCGTTTCTTTTCCCCATCCTCTGATTGATGCTGAAGTGATGTGTTCACTGTGCTTTTCGCTTTTTTAAATCAAGCCACTGCTTCTCTTCTGCTCTTCTCTTTAAGATCTAATGATTTTTTTTCCCCTTCATGCTAGACTGCTGACTAGCTAACTTTCCAACATGTAAATACTTTATGCACTTCAAGGGGACGTGTCCTTATAATACAGAGCAGATGAAAGCTAATTGGAGAGATTAGCATGACCTCATTTGCATAATACTAACTCACCCTTGTGAAATTCCATTAATTATTAGCAGTGTTAGCATTGCTACTAAGCTAACGTCCTTTAAGGGTGGACTGGGTGAGATACAGAGCCTACAGTTCTCGCAAGAGCTTTGGTGGAATATGAAGTGTAAGGCTAACTTGTTCATTTTGTCCCAGTTATTTTTAGCCATTTCTGTTTACGTGGTGTGGGAGGTCCCACCAGTTCTGTCTGTGATATTGTGTGTATAGGCCGAATCAACATGACTTCAAGAGTACTGTTTTTTTTTTTATTATTTTTCTGAGAGTGTTGAAATGCGCAAGCCATGCTGTCACAGATCTTTTTGTGTAAAATTGGCTCAAGAGTAATATTTAACTGTCCAGTTTGGATGAGTCTGTGCCCACTGTAGCCTCACATTCCTGTACTTGGCAGACAACCCAATGTGGTCTTCTGCTGTTGTAGCCCATCCACCTACAAGGTTCAGCAAGTTATGTATTCTGAGATGCTTTTCTGCTCAGCATGGTTGTAAAGAGTGATTATTTGAGTTACCATAGCTTTCCTGTCAGCTCGAACCAGTCTGACCGTTCTCCTCTGACCTTTTTCATCAATAAGGAGTTTCCACCTACAGAACTGCCACTCACTGGATGTTTTTTGTTTTCTGCTTCAGACTGTTATGTGTGAAAATCCTAGGAGATCAGCAGTTTCTGAAGTAAAAGTGGCACTTCTTGAGGAAAATAGACTCATCCCCTGCTATATGAACAGTGGACCTGAAAAAAACACAGGAAAAGTGTAACAAATTAAGTCCTATAATGCCTCATGTTTAAGCTTAGAACCTCTGCTGTTCAACCTCTCAGACTCACACACACTAAGAGAACCATCCTTTAAGTATAGTTATATAAAGTTTAATAAAGTTGAACTTTAATAAGGTTTAATAAACTTAGTTTAATAATGTTTACAGCCATTGTAGGCGTTGCCTGATATTCTGGTCCTACAGGTGCTCTGTTGGGTTAGAGGTCACTTAAGGACAAGCAGATATTGGAGGTCGATCTGTCCTGCAGGCTGTAAGCTCATTTACAGTCGAGACACAGTGGTGTAGTGTACTGACTCCAGAACATGTGACAACACTGGCACAGGACATGCCAGCCTGCAGCATGCCAATGGCCTCTGCTTTGTTTTTAGTCTCACACAAGGCATTATGGGATGCACAAAAAAAAAAAAAAAAAGTAAGTGTAGCTTTTGGCTTGCAGTGACCTTACTATTGACTGAGGGGCATTTTAGAGGTGACTTTATTAGATATTGTGGAAAACACAGGCTGGTAGTTACCATCATGAGAATAATCCTTGCCACCCCAACTGCAATCTCAAATCACATGCAGGCTTTATGAATCGCTGTTGTTGTATTTGAGGTGTTTTAACCCATTTACTACAGAAAATGGATCAGAATTCCTTCAGGAGCAGCCTAGGTTGGTCAGAATTCCTTTGGGAGTTGGTGGGATTGGGATTGCTGGGAGCAGATTTGATTGTCAGAATTTCTTTGGTAGCAGGCAATATTGCTCATAAATCCTTTCAGAGTAACCTAGATTGGTCAGAATTCCTTTGGGAGTTGGTGGGATTGGGATTGCTGGCAGCAGATGGGATTGTTAGAATATCTTTGCTAGCAGGCAGTATTGGTCAGAAATCCTTTTGGAGCAAGCAGGTTTGGTCAGAATTCCTTTTGGAATGAACAGGTTTGGTCAAAATTTCTATGGGAGTGGGTGGGATTGGTTAGAATTTCTATGGGAGTGGGTGGGATTGGTCAGTATTTATTTAGGAGCAGGTGGGATTGGTCAAAATTCCTTTTGAAGCAGACAGGATTGGTCAGAACTCCTTTGGGAGTGGACAGCATTGTTCAGAACTAATTTTGGAGCAAGTGGAATTGGTATGTACTCCTTTTGGAGCAGATGGGATTGGTGAGGATTACACTGGGAGTGGACAGCATTGGTCAGAAATGGGATTTTAAAAAAAAACAGTCCTGCACACATCTCTAGTACAAAATAACCATAGTGCAATTTGTGGATTGTAGGGAATTGGGAGGGCATC
Organism: Pangasianodon gigas; assembly: GCA_022758105.1. Taxonomy (NCBI): domain Eukaryota; kingdom Metazoa; phylum Chordata; class Actinopteri; order Siluriformes; family Pangasiidae; genus Pangasianodon; species Pangasianodon gigas. Next base: position 2,220,522 of record CM040474.1, on the reverse strand, counting down.
ATTTTGGACACATGGTCAGTCAGCATTTTTCTGCCAAACATGCTAACTCTGCCAACAGTCGGTCATGCAAGGAGCAGGCTAATAGAGCTTCATAATTAGTCACTAGTTTATAGGGACAACTTTTTGTCCAGCCAACTATAGCTAACATGTATATGGCACAGGATGGCACGGGATATCTGTAACAGCAGGCTAAAGTAAAACCTCTGAAGCCTTTGAGAAAAAATGTTTGTGCACCCCTGCTGAAGAGACATTTTCAACAGAAGCTAGCAAACATAAATTGTTTGCACATTTAAATCCACTGTATTTTAAAAGTGTTTTATCCTGGGCATTCTGGATTCTCAGGTTTTTGTATTGACATCTAAATAACACATGTGCTTTAACACACACATTCAATTCATTACGTTGTAAGGTGCAAATAAAGCTGTTAAGATGTGACTGGTGAAGAAATGCAACATAAATGGTGTATAATGATGCTGCTATTAAAGCTACAGTTTCTACCGTTTTTGGAGCATTTTTTTTACAAATTAGAGCGGCAACGCAGCACGGAGCTGGACTTTTATAACAATAAATCAGCATTTCAGTGACACGCTGGCCGGTTACTTTGCCTTAATTACTGCGAGTGATTTATTGTGGGATCTAAACGCTATTTATAACTAAACTAAAAAGTGACTTTGTTTACCTTTAAAATCAGCATGCAGTCTTTTTCTGGAATGCTTAATTACACGTTACAGTAAAAACGGTAATCACAAACATGAAGTTGTCCATTTTACTTAATGAGCTCCCGGTACATTGTATGAATAATTCATGACACCGCTTTCTGTTTCCTTTTCCCCTCTGAGGGACCCGTAGATAATTTAATTACTTTTTCGAAGACTCCAGACCCAAATAATGCAATTAGATTTCATAAAGCACTTGGAATGCTAAAACTGTCATGGAGTATATGTGTGTGTGTGTGTGTGTGAGAGAGAGAGAGAGAGAGAGAGAGAGAGAGAGAGAGAGAGACTCTAATACATGTCCAGTCAGTGTCCAGTGATGGGAAACTTTGTTTCATTACATAATTACTCAGCTCAGAGAAGTACACAGCATAGAATCTGCTGACTTCCACAGTGGGTATGATAACAAGGTTCTTTGGGATAAAATACAATAGAACTGAAGAAAATAATATTGAACAGAATTAAATTCAATATTTATTGATGTGTCACTAATCCCACTAGTGAGACCACCGTGCTACAAACAAGTGACTACAAACAAACTAATACAGTCATTTTACACCATAGATAAATAGACAAAATTTGGAATTAATTAAGGATGCACAATCATCTCCAGGCAATTAAGTTCTCAAGTTTCCTCCTGGTTCTCTGGCTTCCTTCCAAAAACATGTCTGTAGGTGGACTGGCTGCTCTAACTTGCCCCTAGCTGTGATGAGTGACTGAATGTGCGTTACCCAGTGATGGCCTGGTGTCCCACCCAGGGTGTATTCCCACCTTACGCCCAGTATTCCGGGGAAAGACTCCAGATCCATCACATTCCTGACCAGGATAAAGCATTTACAGAAAATGGATTAATTAATTATACAGACCACATAGTCACCGACTTTCTAGAATCATCTTTAGTTAAGTTTAACCGAGAAACTTTTTACTGAACCAAGAAACTTTCTTCAGGAACTTTTCCAGGAACACAGGAACTTTCTCAGGAATCCAGTATTTTTCCCCATGAACATTCTCAGAAACCCACAAACTGTTTTTCAGGAATTGAATAACATTTTCAGGAGCTTCGGAACACAGGCATGTTCTCAGCAAACCAGAAATTTCAGGAACTCTGAAATTCCACAGTTTCAGGAACACTTTTGGTTTCTGCTCTAAACTCAGTACTTGATCAACTACAAGCTTCAAACACTGACTAACTTGTCATTTTCAAAAGATTTTAAGTGATTATTAAAGTGTGTTTTATATCAGAGGCCCCACAAAATGCCAAAGTGGAATGCACCAAGGATGCTTTTGTTTTTACTCAGAAGAACTCAGGAACGTTTTTTGCCAGGAATCAACCATGAACTTTTTCATAACACAGGAATCTTTCCTGAGGAGACGCTGCTAAGAATTTTTGTGGCCTTTATTTCAATAGTTTGTTTTCCCTTGTTAGGGCATCCGTGCCACCACACCACACACCATTGTCCATGATGGATGTGTAGAACTGTAGAAGATGAACTCCAAAGATTCTCAATTGTCTGAGGAAATACAGTCTCTGATGTGCTTTCATGATTCGGTGGTCTGTGTTAATATGCCATTGTAGTGAGCTACATTCCATTAGCCATGAGGACGTCCTGATTAACGTAATGTGTTTACAGAGACAGGAGCAGACACACAGGTCCAAAAACTGGTCCACAGACGACTGCAAAAGCAAAAGAGGTCCTAGTATGGTACGCTAGTGAAACCATGCTAATGGATTTCGCAGCAGATGGTCAGGAATGAAGTGGATACGCATTCCCTAACTATGGCCTGTTATAATGTTCAACGATGTGCTCCCGTATTATTAATATGATCACAGTGGCATCAGCTCACACTGACAGACAGTAATGCAGGCTTTCGGCATGAGTTGTGACAGCCGTTTTTGACACAGGATAATTGCGTTAACTGCTGTGCTGAAATAAAATCAGATGACAGACCAAATGTAAGCGAATGCGGTCAGTGAACCGTATTCGACGTGACAAGTCTTTGTGTAAAGAAACGATCCTGTTATAGATACAGCACAGCAGAGGTCTAACCGTGTGTCAAGTTTAAAGTTTAGTACTCTTGAGGTTTGACTTTCAGATCTTTAGGGTGTATCATAGGTGGAGGTGGATGATCTTACTCGCTGAGGGGGTCAAATAAAGTAAAAAAAAAAAGAAGCTAAACAAATCAATTATCCATTTTAAAAATGGTAACATTGGATTATGGTTACTTTAACTAACATCATTTACTGCTTTATTTAATATTAACACAGCATCATGACATTAAAAGTTAATGATAACAAAGTAATAAATAAGTTAATACATGTATTTATGCATAAGACAAAGAAAACTGTATTTACCTAAAACAAAAATAAAGAAAGATAGCACTGAAAGAGAAAAAAGCTAGCTAATAGACTAATGTTGGTTCTGATATGGAAATTGTCAGTTGCACCAAATAATCTAAGAATAATAAACAGGATTAAATGAACAGAAACAAAAAACCTTTCCAGAAGTAGAAGTTTATTTAACATTATCTAGCTTATTATTTTTGCATTAATAGCTAATTCACAGGCTAGATGCTCCATGTAAACAGATTACAAAATGCACCATAACAAAGAAACTTGTATAATCGTTTCATTTTATTTACCGTTTATTGCAGGAGTCTCCAGAGTCAGTGCTTTGTAACCGTTAGTAAGTTTTCCTCCCTGGCAAAGTCTTCAAGGGAGAGAATAAGAGAGGCTGGTGAGGAAGTGACTGTTTATAGCTGCTATAACATGAGGGAGAACAGGAACGAACTTGTTCTGCAGTTGTTAGACAACTTTAAATGTAACTATAAATGGATAAAAAGTATAACCTGTTATTTAATACATAAAAAATGTAGTCTTTGGTAAATTTCTGTGCCATAAGAGGAACAAAACTCTTCAGGGTGCGTTGTGTGGTAACAGTAAATCTGTTTCATCATGATTATTTTCCTGTAACAGCACAACACAGAGTGTTTTATACTTTTATTTGATTTGGAATATAAAACTGCTTCCTTGTTTCTTGTTCCCCTGGTTCCTCTTTTCTAGTTATGCTTTCTGCCTGTCTGCTTTAGCTGTGAGTATGGATGGCTGATGAGGATGTGGAGTTTAACCTGACTGCTTGTGTTCGATGTGGATTTGGACCGCAGTCTTCAGATAAAGAAACTCAGAACTTGCGTCCAACTGCCTCCGGCTCACATTCGTTACATGACACTGGTCTTATGGCAGGCTTAGTGAACAATCGCGGGTGCTTCAACAGTCTGCCAAGTTCACTTAAAAACTGCCCTGGATTCAGTACAGAAAAAAAAACAAGTGAAGGCAGAAGCCTGAAGAGAAAGTGAAGAACTGCAGAGGAGTGGAGTAACGACGGAGAGGAAAAACAAGTGTGTGTGAGAGAGAGAGAGAGAGAGAGAGGGAAATGAGTGAGCTAGCCTCTGGCCGTGTTGTACCTCTTGCTGCCATCTCATGCTTCATTAGTTTTCAGCCATTATGAACAATATTTGTCATCCAGTTCGGCCCCCGGAGCTGTTAGTTTACAAGCCACCTGATAGAAATAAGTACAAGACTTCACTTGGAATTACACGTGTCTTCTTCACCTTCCTCCATTTTCACCAATTTTCTGATTCTCATTCTCATGTTATAACGCTTTGTTGGTTTTAGCATTTTAACCAGCGTGTCCCGTGGCCATGTTGCCACTTCAGTGCAATGAACATTACAGGGAAAGTGTCAAGTTTCCAGAAGGAATTGCAGAGTGATTTCTCAAATTAAAGGCGTAACTATCCGTAATAACTGTTTTTGCTTAGGGTTACAAAGAGCAACATGATGCCTCTATGTTAGAGAGTAACGGGCGTCCCTGGGTCAACATGGGCGGGGGTTAAGTAAGGAATAAAACATGACAGGGCGGGAACAACGTTAAACCACCGCGTCAATGAACAGTACCTCCTCAAGTGTTTTATTGCTCTTATACAATAGCCATTTGTCAATGATTAAATTGATTTATTAATTCAAGAACAATATGTTTAAAACAGTACTTTTTATCCATTTATAGTTACACATTAGTTCCTGTAATACATCTCTTAATAAGCTATTCATTCAAAGTCCGCCCTTTTTTACATTTATGGCAAGTTACCACTAAAATGTGTCTTTGTGCACTATGATGACGAAAATATTTAACATTTAATTTTTTTAATGCAGTCAGTCCAAAATCGATGTGTTTAAAACTTTAGGTGTTAAATTCACCACCAAAACTATAGCTAATACTAAGAAGCTAATAACGTAAATACATTGACACAAGATTTACATAGTATTAATTGTTAATTGTAGAGTTTATCCTGAACAGCAAATGATGAAAAACACAGCCCAAAGACATGCCCAGTTATACATTTTTTTCCATCATGGCTGTAAGGTGCCACACAACGCCTATCAGGCAATCGCCACCACTGCCTTTGCATCATTGATTCACTAATCAGATAAATGCCCTCCTGGAAGCTGTTCTGAGTTCATTTTCATCCTTCGAATGTGTAAAACTGAGAAGGAAATAAAAACAATTGATCAGCCTGAGCGTGATAACAGATGGCAACCAACTGTTCTCTGTATTCGCAGCATAAGTCGGAACATAGCGGGGCACGCAACAGATGATCAATAAGACCGAAAAGCCATTATTACTTCAGATCGTGAGATTATCTACTTTCACAGTGTATATCTTGTCTCCCCTGCAAATTGATTGAGAAATCCAATTAAACCTGTCCCTTGGAGTTGTTTACGAGTTATGAAGATGTATCTGTTAGAATGTTGATTTTTTCCCCCTTCCTGGATTTATACGCTTTTCCTCCGATACACTGACTCGCACAAGGACGTAACGGTATCAGTGACAGCAGCATCATATTACTGAAAATAATGTCCAGACTGGATCATTTTGTTAAAGATGATTATAGTAGGAAGTGTAATAATATCTTAACCTTGACATGTGGGAGTGTTACTATATTTGGTTTATGAGGAGTTTGGAAGGAGAAGGAAATTAAATTTATTATTAAAAAGCATCTACAGTGTCTCACTTAAGTTCCCACACCCCCCTTGAACTTTTCCAACTTTTTGTAGTGTTACATCCTGGAACTGAAATGGACTTATTTCAAGATTTTACATCATGAATCTACACAATATAGCCCATAACATTGAAGTGAAGGGGATCAAAATTATTTTAAAAAATATGAAAAAAAAGTAAAAGTTGAAGCATGGGGAACAGCAGTGAAGCCTGATGTTGGTAGCATGCTTCTCTGACTAATCCCCTCTTTTCCCAGTCACTTGTGTGACTTGTGGTGACTTGTAGTGGACGACTTGTAGTGGCAGAGTCATGATTAATCACATTCTTTCCATTTTTTAAGTGACTGATTTAGTGGTGCTCTGTAAGATGTTCAAAGTTTGGGATATTTTTAATAACCAAACCCTGATCGACACTTTTACAGAACTTTGTCCTGGACTTGTTTTGATAGCTCCTTGGCCTTCATGATGCTAGGTATGTTCTTTAACAAACTACATATTGAGATCACATGACACTTTAAGTACACACAGGTAGACCTTGTTAAACTAATTATGAGACTTCTAACAGAAACTGGTTGCACCAGAATTAATTAAGAGGTTTCACAGCAAGGGGGTGGGGGTGAATACTTATGCAGTCACAACGTTAACTTTTTTTTTTTTGTAATTAATGTTGCAAACTATATTGACATCTTCCCACTTCAGTATTATGTGCTATTTTGTGTAATCTCAGTTAAGCCCTTTTCAGTTTCAGGTTGCAACACTACAAACTGTTGAAAAGTTCAACGGGGGTGAAAACTTATGCAAGTGTCTGTATAATGAAATTTCTCAGGCTATGCATGTCCATTCGGTGTAATCTCATTCTCCGGCTAGGCTTCTCACACTTCAGATTCTCCTCACAGCCTTTCACTTTTCCAAATCATACCTCAGATTTTTCAGGTCTCGTAGGAAAAAAAATCAGCATTTACAGGCTGGGAGAGATAAGAAACAATCAGAATTCCCAAACACGCCTTACAGATATAGAGTTTTAATATGCAGCAATGTTCTTTTTAATCCTCACACACACACACACACACACTCCTGCATGGTCAGTGCTCTCGCTGTTGCACACTTTGAAACCAAATTTTCATCTCTCTCTCCGAGTCATGACAGAATTTCACTCTGCGCTGTTTCAGATGCTGAATGTATCACTTGCCGTTAGAGAGGTTATGTGACTTTGGAAAGAGATTAGCATTTCCATAATACTCTTTTAAGATAAATTTTGGACATAAATAATAAAAGAAAATGAACCCAAGATATTTTTTTACTCATTTTAGCTCCAGTGTGTGAAGAATGGAGAGTGTAGATTTGGATTTACACTGGGGTGTAACTCAGATTGGAAAACAGCATTAACATCAACATTGACCACTTTACATTCAGCTGAGAAGCGCAGTCTTCTAAAGGGCACTGGATACTAATCCAAATCGCACACCTACAGTAGCTGTTTACTGCATTTACAATGTGAGGTTTCTTTTTCTTTGTGAGACAGTGAGACTGACGAGCAGCTTGAAACAGGACGAGATGTGACGCTAAATTATAGGATGATAAATTATACGTAATGCCCTTTATCTGAATAATTCCAATCCATTTAAGATCCCCTAATGCTATGTTAAACCATTTTATACCACAGCACTGTTGAGTTCTCAATTCTGATTGGTTAGAAGGGGTTGATTAATTTTCTATAACAGCAGCTCATTCTAATACATTATCGTTTCTATAGCAACGGCTATTTCACAAGAACTTATATGGCAAACGCTCCATCTAAGTCTAACGGGCTTTAAAAAGCGCTGTTAAGAAAGAAAAATCGTTGAAATGATTTTCATCAAGACACAATCTGTGTAGCTACCAAATGATTTTTTTTTTAAATAGCCCAAATATAAATGTAGTAAAATAAACTACAAAATACTGTGATTTTGTGAGTTTGTGTATATTTTAAAAATCCTTTTTTTTTTTTAAGTCTCGAGGCTATGAGATCAGCAGTGCTACTTTACAATTAGGCTAATGTTCGTGTTCTGGTGGACAATTGCTAACAACAATGCTAATGCTAGGTATTCTTTAGAAAGCATTAAATCATAAAGGCTCAATTAGTTTTACACTCTCTTTGGTTATAAAGTAAATTATTTAAAGTATTTAAATATTTTTTCTTTCATGTTAGTAACACTGTTAACATAGAACAACATAGCTACTTTTCTGTTTGTTAGCATCCGTCCCACTATTTAGCATCCATGTTGCTAGCTAGAGAGATGTATGATAAATAATAAAGGACATTAGTGATCAATGTGAAATCTTGCTTTGTGTTTAGTAATATGCTCTGTTTAGGTGGGTGTTGAATTGTTTTGTAAAGTTGCATGGAGACGTTGAAGTTTCTTGTCACTTTACTCATTCAAGGAAAATCTGAAAACAAGAAAATAGCAGTGTTTAATGGAAAGGCTCCAGAGCCGTGACCCAGAATCAGTCCATATTGTTACGTAGCTCCATTTTGTTGAAGTATAGATTTATCATAGCCGAGCTACATTTTCGGAGTAATTTGGAGCTTAGCTAACACTTTTAATGCTGTTCTCCCAAGCCTGCTGACTGCAACCGAAGATCTTGATCTAAATCTCTGCGGTGTGTCAAGCTGCTGTAAGTCGATGCAGCACAGCCACGCATGGCACAACCTCCATTTTCCCAGACCTCATTGACAACCTCACAGGTTGGGTGAGGAAAGGATTTCATTCTGCCAGTGAGGTGAGTCACTGCGGGGGAACCGTAGGAGACTTTGATCATGAAGAGTGTAGTTTAAAGCCATTAAACAGGCCATTACTGCCCTGCTTTAGGAGAGTGTATGAAAAGTCTTGGCTGGATGGCCAGCTTCGTTCTGCAGGGAGAGCCTGGTGTTATTGAAAAGCATTCTAAGCTTTCAAAAGTGCTAACCTTCATAATAGCTGCCTCATGTGGCGATAGGAATGGCATCATATGGAGGTCTCCATGTTCCATATAACTTGCAGAAGTTTTCTGTGACCTCTTACTTTGGTTATTGGAACTTCAGCTGTGGAGCTTTAGGAGATGTTTTAATGTTGTAACTGTGTCGTATAGCTGCACTGCATTCTGGGACTTTGAGTCCAGGGTTTGCGCCAACTTCCCCCCTACGTCTATGCTGGATTGATTTCTCATTAATATGACATTGGAAATCGCTGGAAAATGAAAATGAGTGAGAAAAGAAAAGTTTTTAGGTGCTAACAGTGAAACTTGACCGTTATCACTTATGTTTGAGAACTGAATATTTTTTCTTCCGATTAAACAGCATTGTGAGTGCGCTAGCAATAACAACATTCTCCTGTGACATCAGTGCAACACACAACCTCTAACTCCTCACAGGAATAATGAAAACCCAGCCCCAGAATCACTAAACACAACACTAATATTTCAATTTAATTGGTTTCAGGATAAATGTTTGCTTTAACATGTAAAGATTTAGTGTTATGGCTCTACAGTGTCCAATAAAATGCAGAAAATCTAGTTTACTCTCTTGTCTATGCTTGTCTAATGTTTATTGCTTGTCACATTACAGACTCCTGCCACATGCTCTGTGTCCTACAAACGTCCCACACAACCCAGGAAAACGAGGAACATTTTGGACATTTGGACAGATGCCTGAATCTGAGGAGGCATTTTCAGAAAATCACCAGGGGAAAGGCAACATTATGGCAGTGTGGAAGTGCTCCATAATACCCAGCTGTAAGTTTGATGTGCGGCGGGACAGCAGAGCGGATTGCGATCACTCGTACTCGTCACCTCCTCTGATTGATGGCTAATGGTGAGCAGAGCCAGTTATAAAGATTCCACTTTCCTTTCTCCTTCCTCTCTCTTTTTCGAGGTGCTATTCTCTGGTGTTCTCTGTTTGCTCCCACTGATTTACCACTACTGCTTCTTCCTCCCTCATATCCAGCGAGCTCGAGCACAAACACTTATGATCCTGTTGAAATTACCCTGCGGTCGCCGTACAAATAGTGCCACCTGTTACATCTTTGTCAAACGTCATTCTTCCCCCCGAACCAGAGCGGTAATTTGCTTTCTCCATGCCTGATTTCTCCCTGCTTGTGTTTAAAGGCCATAATTTCACTTGTTTTTTTGTTTTTTTTACAAGTTTCAATTATTCACTCGTTCTCTCGAGGCACAGGCGTAAGAAGACACTTTCAAAGAAAAGTTTCTCTCACAGATGTAGATGAGAGCAAAGAGAGGGAGATCAAAAGCACCGAATGGCACCGAACATACAAATGTATTTATTAGGATGTAAAAAAAAAAAGCAATAGAGGAGGAGTGCAGCTCTGGAATTAAATTCCTCTTGATTTTAAGCTGGGGAGTAATAAAACCTGATTGTACAAGAGCGCTCCAGCTTTCAGATGTTTTGTGGATATTGGTGCAGAGCTCCAGGCTGTAGCTCAGCACTCAGCAAGCTTAAAATCCACATCAACTAACTCACATCCATATCCTGCTTGAATACCCATGTCCATTTTCAATCAAATAATGCCACCTGGGTTCTCAAGTGGCGCAATACAAAAGCGTTTAGAGATCACGAGTTCAAATCCTGGCGATGCCACAGCCGTTTGTGCCCGGGAGCCAAGAGGGGAAAATTGGATGAGCTCTATGGGTGGGAAGGATGGTGTAACAAGTTCTCTCCTGTCAATCACAGCAATACTAGCCAATTCATGGGCATCTGTCAGCTCATGTATGCAGAAGAGGGCGGATAGCACTTTCCTCTGAGTGTGTTCCGCCTGTCCTGTGATGCAGCAGTTCTAAATGATTTTGGTTTTCTCAGAGGAAGAACATGTTACATGCATTTACCCTCCCTAGTTGGCAGCTGTCATATGATAGCAGGCCAATGGGTGGGAATTGACCACTTTGAGGAGAAAATGAGAAAAAAATTAGTTACTTATGAAGTCATGTTGCACCAAAAGGACCTCACGTTTGCACCTGAAGTGCGGCGAGTCAACAGAAGAAAAAAGTGGAGAAACGACTTAAAAAAGCTGAGTGAATTTTAAAATGATCCAAATGCCCACTTGTAGTGAGAAGCAACAAATTCTTCCTAAGCAAATATTTAATATTATGTACTGAATATTAAGTTCTTGATTACTAAACAAACAGTGACTAAATGTATGAAATAATTGAATTAGATGAGTGAGTCATGGCTGTACTCACTCAAACGTGTCACATTACGCATATAGAGTGCATTTTTCATTACCCATTTTCAGCCACAAGTGGCTATGAGTCACTTTCGGCAGAAAAACTCTAACAACGACTAATTATTTATGCAGACTTTAATATCACTGGTTTTCTTTTAACTTTAGGAGGACACACTGAGCTCTTGGCACCCTATTATGATTGAAGTTTTATGTTACATAGCGGTTATTATCACTGTTGTGGACTACTGCAGTACCAATGTGCTAAAATACAGACGAATCATTCACACACATCCGCTAGAAAAATGCAGCTAATGTAAGAATTTAATAAATATACATATTGTTCCAACAAAATTGGTCAAAGCATTGTGATCTCTATCACAAATTCTAAGCAAAAAAATCTGACTCCTATTTCATGAAGAATCGCGCAGTCCTAATGTGAATGTAAGAGGCGTTTCTTTGGAGGTTGTCGACTGGTGACTAGGCACTTTACGCACAATTTGTACAATATTATGCAGAATTTACAAATAATTTTTTCTTTGCTGTTAAAATAAATGTGCTGCTATCACTTGTCTCCCTCACAGGGAGAACTGTTAATCATGAGACACTGCAAGGGTGCCAATACTTTAAGCTTAACAAAAATACAGAGAAGCGTTTCTCAGAGTTTCATTGCGAAGTCTAAGTTTGTCAGACGACGACACTAAAATAAAAACAAAAAAGAGTGGCGTAGTTTCTGTCTTAAAATCTCAAATGCCGTTCTATTGTCCATTTAGTGCACTAGGCAGGGTTCTACCCCATGTAGTGAGCAAATACAGTGAATGGGCAGCCATTTTGGATTTGACCCAAGTTGAAGATGGTGGATTTTACAGGAATCATGGGTAAGAAGTATAGAATTGCACTAAATATCAGTGACAAGAAAACATTACTGTGGCTAAATAAGTAAATAAAAAATATAGAACTTTAGATTTTATAAGAAAATTGTGATGTTCTCACCTAAAGCTGTCAGAAAAAGGAAATAAGGAAGGAATGTCCCGTAGAAAAACCGTTCTAGCTAGTTTGTATTTTGTTTTGTTTATTAAATCATTAAATCGTTGTTGTTTGTATAGTCTTGAGCAAGCTGGTAAATAAAAATTTCCGTTGGGATCAAAATGACAAATCTGTGACTATTGTGTTTGACCAATCAATGATGTTTACTATTTCTAGCTCCACCCACATGCCCATGTTTGGTTCCTTTGGTACATGGGTAAGAAAAAGTAAACAAATTCAGTACAAGTCTTTTGGAAACAAAAATAAAATGCTGGATCAGTGTTAAACATTAGCATAATGCTAGCTTACTGGCTAGCAAAGACAGTCTCGTTATTGACATATCCTCTTGACACCTGCGTGAAGTCTTACCGAGGTCGATAGTGTCCGTGACAGGGGTCTTACTCGCTCCTTGTTTCTCTGCCAGCATTTCTGAGAGCCCTTAAAAAAAGAGGCTTCCATCGGAGCAGGTAATCGTTACTAGATTGCAGAAGCCTGGTGCGAGTCTCAAGGGTCACGCCACTGCTATGGAGAGGTTGAAGGGAGGAAACCTTTGTCTGGTAGTTGATAGAAGCTCTGAAATGAGGTGAGGGATGAAGGGACCCTGATGAAAAATTAAAGAACAGCGAGCAGGTCGAGGAAACTGGAGATCATTTAAGGGGCAATCGTCTTCTTAATTACAGCGCACTGCGGTTTCACCATTTCATTTGGGGAAAATTCTAGCGTGAGGTTGCATTCAATTTGTCTTTGCTGTACTTGTGGCGTGGACTACTGCACCCAAGAGACACTGCTCGAGTTTTAATTAATGCTTAGGAGCACGGACACAACACAAAAATAATGCAAAACTGTACCAAATATGTAATTCATAGCATGCAGTTCAAGGTTTAAATTAACTAGCAAAGTGTTTTTGTGCTATGCTAAGCTCAAGAGCTGGTATACTAAAAGCTCTAATGGTGTTTTTTTAAGCTCCTGTCTAATCAAAACTTCACTGAGCATTGATCTTCCAAAATGGAGTACGAATCCCCATTTATCCTTGAGCTCCCACTGCTTCACATCAGCCTTTAGCTAAATGATACACACATAAGTGTCCCTCTAGGGCTCTTATTATGTTTTAAATAATTAATATTTACAGGATTATTAATAATTAACAAGACTGCACTCTTTATCCCTGGATCTTGTAGTGTTTCTTGGTGCATTTGGACTATTTTCACACTCAAAACCACACATACTGCAGAAACTAGTGCTGACTTTCCACTACAGATCAAACAACCGGTTGTTCACCGTCCCACTGCCTCATGTCAAGTCATTCTCCCTGGTGAAATGTTAACGTTAAAGTTCATTAACAGAAATAATTTGACTCAATTAACTGTCAGGCTAAATGAAAATGCAAGACACACTTGCGTGGAATGTGCAACATCTTCACTAGCAAACGAGCTCTATAATTAGGCTAATTCCATTCATTAAATCAAAATTGGTGTTTCAGAGATTTTTTGCACCTTATAGACACCAAATATGATAGCAAAAAAACTATGTTGTTCTTCTTCTTTCGGCTGCTCCCATTAGGGGTCGCCACACTGGATCATTGGTCCGCATATTAGATTTGGCACAGTTATTACGCCAGATTCCCTTCCTGATGCAGCCCTCTCCAGTTTTATCCAGGCTTGGAACCAGCATTGGGACTGCACTGTCTTGTGCAACCCCAGTGGCTGGGGTTGGTTCCCTGGCCAGGAATCGAACCCGGGCCGCCGCAGTGAGAGCGCCAAGGCCTAACTACTAGTCCATATAGCAAAAAAAATTTTTAAATAATATTTCATAGTTCCAAGAGAATGATCCAAAAATCTTTATGAGGCACAACTTTGTGATCAATGAAATGCTCTTTAGAAATGTATATGTCCCGCCCCGGAGGCGGGTCTTACTCTACAGTAGTAGCTTGTTAGCAGCAAACGGTGTGGTTTGTTGGTGTGATTTTGCCTGCATGTCTTCCCGCACACACTGTTCTCTTTTCCAGCCATCACTTGGTTAAGGGAAAAAAATGGCTTGTGTTTTGAAGAGGAAGGAATTTGTACAGTTGAGTTGTGACAGGTGATTTTTTCGAGGTGTTTTACCAACTTCAATGCTGGAATATGTCGCTTCCCCAGACAGAGTTCTCCATATTTAGCTAGCTCATTAAGCTACTGACTAGTTTGTTTAGATTTGGATGAAGTGTATCTTGAGCTATATTGGCTGTTGTGTAATTCAGTCAAGCATTTCAACACTTCCTGTTTCAGAAGGAAAAGGTCAATATACAGAATTAAATCACAGCTATTGTGGCAACTTTTAATAGTTACAAAACAAAAACAAAATTTACCTGCTCATGACTGATCATCGAATGCTGGAGTTGTGAAAACGGATTCCGGTGTTGCTCTTTCTCATGGCAGGAGCACGTACGGAGACGCACCTTAGACACATCCAGTGTGGATTTACTGAGGTCTTGATGTGGCACTTACACAATGTGCTCTGGTGTGAATTCAGACCAGCAGCTCTTACACTTTCTGCACAACCTGAAAAAAAACCCTCTCCTGGTAGAGTTGGTCCTTCAGAGCCACCACTGAAAGAACACCATCATTAAACATCATTAAAACTTCATCATCCATCAATATATCTATCTATTTCTTATGTATTAAAATGATGTCATTAAAACATCATCATCTTCTCTTGCCATCAAATTTCCATCAAGGTTTTTGAGAAGGTCTTCAGCTGTGACCTCCCACTGATCACTTCTTCAGAGCTGGTAGACACTGAGGATCCTGACTGGTCCAGATCCTTCCATCTAGCAAACAGAATACGAAGGTATTTTAATTTAGAGCACTTTTTACAGTACAGATTATCTCAAAGCAGCTTTATAGACAATTCTGGATAGCTAAAGATGATTGTGGGAGAAAGAAACACCTTAGGATTTAAATTCACAATGTTTTATTCCTCTTATACCACAACAATTTGCTACCACTAAGATTTTTTTTATTTATTACAAAATGACACGTCATACTTCCCCCCTTCATTTTCTACCCAATTTGGTCACCTGCTAATTCCCACCCACCAGCCAGCTCTCCCATCATACGACAGCTACCAACCGGAGAGGGTGAAGGCTAAGACATGCTTCCTCCAAGCTCACAGGGCAGCGCAACACACTCGGAGAAAAGCGCTATCCGCCCTCTTCTGCATACAAGAGCTCACAGAGACCCATGATTGGATAGTCTCGCTGTGATTGACAGGGAGAGACAGTATGCCCCTCCCACCCAGAGAGCACATCCAATTTTGCTCACCTGGCTCCCAGCCACTGATGGATGTGGCATCGTTACGATGACATGTCATCCTTTTTATCCATTTATAGTTACATTTAATGTCATGGCGTGGAATGTAAACTCCTCTGGTGGAAAATTACAGCTTTATCTCTGACTGTTACAAATCACTGACACTGGAGACTCCTAAATAAATAAACATTTGTCGAGCGTCCGCCATACGAGTAAATGGAATTTAAGTGGAATTTGTTACTACAGAAACAATAACATATAAGAATTACTATAACCCTGTGTTTTGTCAGAGCTGCTGTTCTAGAAACCTTCTTTCTTCCGACCAATCAGAGTTGAGAACTCAACACCACTTAAGCTTCTAACCATCTTGTTTTCTCCTTGTGTGCTGTATGTTTGAGTACCATAATACGTGCCAAGCAGAATTCTAAGCACTGCCAAATGAAGAGTAATTCTGAGTTATGTATGCTATAACACTTTGCTTTGTGTAGGCTGTAGAACTGCTGGTAACTGCTTTAGACAAAGTGGAACTCCTTTTCATCTTTGTTTTTTTCCCCAAGTCCGCAAGCCCATCAAGCCGTAATCTAATAAGCAGCGGTTAGGCTTGATTCGTATGGGACCCACTAAATGTCAGCGTGCTAACAAAACCCCTCGTCTTCTCTGTCCCTGTGGACCGGAGGGAGGGCAGTACAGAATCTGGCATCGCTAAAGCAGGCTCGTTGCTGGAATTGATTAGCATTTAGATTGTATCGTCTCTGATTCGCAAGAGAGGAAGAGAGCAGCGATGGCTCGAAAGCAAGCCGGTTTAGTAGCAAGGTGTGGAAAATTGTACCTAAATGGATCCAATTGCTTGAAACCACCTCTTGTTTTTCTTCACATCAATTGTCCTTCGACTATCGCAGACCAAACTGACGCCATTGTGAGTGGTCTGATGAGAGATGAAAGATCTCTGCGCCTCATTATGAGCTCCTTGATAAGACGTTTACATGCCCAGTCAGAGCACCTTGGTTCTTTAATTCAGCTGCTAATTGTTATTAATTTCGCCAGCCTATTACAGCGATAAAACAGGGTCAGGCACGGATGCTAATTAGGATTAACTGGGGAATTTTCATTTTTTAAAAAAAAAAAAAGCTCTGGCGTGTTCTTTGTGTTTTAAAAGTCAGACATTTAAATAACGTTGAATATTAATGCTAAGCTCTGTTACAGTGTGTGCTTCGAACTGCAGCGTGCACGACTTCAAAAAGGAAAAAAAACTCCCCAAGGTATTTGATTTGACATAACGGAGAATTTTTATACACAGAGAGGATAGAAGAATAGAAAAAAGTCCCCAAATGGCACATAGTGGTGCTTCTGCAAACTTTTTGGTTGCTTTATTTTTGCTTTATCATTCTTATAAAGCTGTAGAGGAACCCTCCTACGTGCTTCCTGCTCCATCCTGAGCAGTCTCGTCGATCATTTTTCCCGCCTGTGCCTCATGTTAGAATTGTTGTCTAGCTCCAAGGTTGAGACTTTTTCTATCCTTGTCTATGCTTTCTATTTATATAAGTATGAATTTGTCTAGAATTACTCAGTCTTTCATCCTGACATAGACTATTGGCCTTTATTGGTTACTAATCTAAATCCAGAACTAACTGTACCCTGGTCATGTATCTCTGAAATTTATATATCATTTATTTCATGTAAACACAACAGCATTGTTAAATTCTTGAATTCTCGATTCTGATTGGTCAGAATATGTTGATTATTTTCTATAATGTTCTATAAGATTACACAGGGATTTGACGTAAAATTAAAAAAAATTTTTAAACCTGTGTCATTGTTGAAGTTCTCGGTTAGATGTTTATATAACTTATGATGTGTATTTTATTTATGGTAGAGGTAAAGTTAGAGGTAAAGTTGTAACATTTATATTTCTGACATGGGAAAGTCTTCAGGTCAGAGGGTAACAAGCACCTTAACAATGTTATTTCAAACAGATTTTAAAAAATACATGTCATTCTTTAATAAATTGCTAGCTGGCAAACTATTTTTTTTTTTTTTCGCTAGACCCCGTTTTTTTTTTTTTTTAGGTGATGCTTATTATACATTTATGGAAAGAGTCTCCTGTGTCAGTTCTTTGTCAGAGATAAAGCTGTAACTGTAACTTATATAAGTGCATGATGTCACTGAGCACTTTACTGAAGTTTTTTTCAGCTGTTAAAATTTCACTCACCATAGGATTAGATGTAAAATGCTGGCGGTTGGGGAAAAAACAACCCCATCATCATAATCATCATGTAGTTTGAAGCCTTATATCAGTGTTTTCACAATAATGCACTTTCTGAGAGAATGTTTTTAAAGCGTAGGTGCATTAAAATCATAAGATCCACGCTCCAAACCCCGAACACCACGATCCTCCCTCCTCCCTCAGACCTCTGTGGACTCCTTACTGTATTAAGCACAGCTCTCTCACGCTTCTATCAGCGTGCACTTTCTGAGGGCTTGACATTAAGAAGAATAAATGGCACCGGTCTCACGACGCAACATAATTCATCAAAGTCTCTGCTACAAGTAAACTAATCATGGCGCCGACGTTTCGCACTCAGGGTGAATGTTCAAACACGAGCCTGGTTCCTTGCCTGCATTACAGGAACCTCCAGGGATGCAGGAGGTCTGGAACTAAACCAGGTTTAGATTCCCATCTGGACTGTCACGATTAGAAAGAATTGGCGTGATATAATTCTGAATGACTCATGCATATACAGAGCACAATTTACGTCCTGCAGGTCTGCGACTTTTTTAAGGAGGTTTTAAAGGAAAAAACCTCCATCATGAGACACATGAAATATGTTTATATTGGAATATTTGTGATGTGTTTGGTGATAATTGGTTGGTTGGTGCTGTATTTTTGTTATTCCCGTGAGTAGTTAGAGGTTGTGGGACCTCTGTTAGCTTTTTTTTTTTTCCCACACTCACTTTTCATTATCCAGAAATGTTCAACATCACATTATGGAGCAATCCAGCATAGAAGTTGTGGAGACATTCAATGCAAACGCTGGACTCAGAGTCCCAGTATGCAGTGTAGCTATACACACCGAGTTATGACTTGGCTAGTTAGCGATCTAAGAGAGCACGATGATATTAGCATGAAAAGCTGAAGCTTAGAAAACTGATCTGTTTGAGCAACGCATACAGATGAAAGGCATAAAGCGCCGCTGCATCACTCTCTTTAGGTAGAAAACAAAAAAAGCTTGGACGTCGCTGAAAATCACATTAAATATAAGGCTTAATAAAGTCATAATAAAGGGTGATTTTTTTTTTCCTTTAATAGCACAAGCTTAAAAACAACCTTCAGGAGACTTTATAATGCGCTGGCGTTAACACCCGAGGTGTAAAGTGATCCGAGGTGTATGCTTCAGAGTCGCACCTACTGTGTACCAGAAGGTGTTAATGTAACACAGGTGATCCTGCTGTGAACATTTGTACCAAAGAGCATGATTAACAAAAAAAAAAAAAAAAAAAAAAAAAAAAAAAAAAAAAAAAAAAAAAAAAAAAAAAAAAAAAAAAAAAAAAAAAAAAAAAAAAAAAAAAAAATTGCAAAAAAAGACAAAGGTGTTACAACACAGCATCTCAGACGTAAAGGACTGTATTTACACCCCAAAAAAGCAGTTTGATAGAAAAATAATATAATGCTGACAGGAAGCACACGGGTGGCTCATGCTGTGTATGAATTATAATCTAAATCTACTGAATTCACTGAAAAACAAAGAGTAGAAAATAATTAGGAACTTTTTTCATTATTATTAGAAAATGCATAAAGTAAATAAACGACCCAACATTACCATTGTATATAAAAGGTCTTTTTTTTTTTTTTTAACAGGAAAATCCATGCTTGCTGTAACTGCTGAAAAAATTGTTAGTAGGTCAAACGCAATGTTAGAGCTCCCTCTGGTGGACACGAGCCTGTTTTACTGTTTACAGCTAAAATTGAAGTAGTAAAATATAAAAATAAAATAAAATACACAAAGACAAAAAAAAAGGAATCCGAGTATGAAACTTTGAATCCTGACAAAAATCCAAACACTAATATTAAATTCATAAGAACATGCTTCTACAAAATGATGGATGGATAGTTTACATTTGCTTAAACAGTAGGCGTTTTGGGTTTTGTGTGTGTGTGTGTTTTGTGCTTTGTTTTTGTTTTGTTTTTTTTTTAACACCTTTAATATTCTTGTTAATGCAGTTTTAAATGCGAATGTGTGTTCTTTCATTAGTGACTTCCTTTCTTTTTATTTTTTAACCTTTATATTTAGGTCAAAAGAAACCATCTCTTGAAAAGTGTTCATCCATTTACGGATGTTTATGCTGCCATTTTCTGCAGCACTTAAGCTAATTTATTACAGGTGCAGCTAGATCACATGAAAAATGTATTCCAAAAGTGGTGTACTATAAATGCACAAAGTACTGCAGCATTTCCATAATAAACTCTAGCTATAGAAATCCAAATCACACAGATGTACAGTACTTCTCTCAGTTCATTCAGTTCCCCTGAACAAGACCTATAGATCATTTGATTTTTAAAAAATGTATCTCCGTCTTTGTGCCCTTTCTGACTGTCATGAACCAGGGATATAAATCACTACACTATTATTATTGATTATTATTTATTATACTACCATGCTGTTGGATGTTTGATTCTCGTTGGTCAGAAGGTGTTGATTAATTTTCTCTAACAGCAGCTCTGACAGTAGTTCTAATACGTTATCGTTTCTATAGTAACAGCTCATTCACAGGGACTTGTACGGCAGACAGTATATAACTTTTTTTTTGTGTACTTCTGTTGTATATGGTGAAGTTTTCTGTAAGGAGATGTTTGTGTAACATTTATGGAAGGAGTCTCCAGTGTCAGCGCTTTGTAACTGTCAGAGGTAAAGCTGTAACTTTAAGTTTTCCGACATCTTCAGGACTTTAAACAGGATTTTACACTTTGCAGTTTCTCAGTAACATGGCAAGCTAGCAGGTGAGGGAACGACTGTTTATAGCTGCGAGAACAAGAACTAACAAGAACCAACTTGTGGAACTTTGTGGACGTTCCACAACATTAAATGTAACTATAAATGGAAAAAAAAGTGTCATACTTTAATGAATAAAAAATGTATATTGGCAAATTGCTGTGGTATAAGAGGAATAAAACACTTTGGGATGTCCTGTTATAGGAAAATAATCATCTTTGGGGTGTTAACAGTAACTCACACCATCACACCACTCCATCGTTGATTGTTTTCCTGTAACAGCACAACACAGTGTTCTATTCCTTTTTTATTAATGTTAATATTTTAACTAATCAATAATTATTCTGATTTCAGATTTAGTGAACAGTTACAAATATTACCACTATTACCAAAGTTAATCAAACTCAGAACAGAAAATAATTTTATGTTTTTATGGTCAAAAAAACATACTTCATCTACAAAAAATAAACACAGAGAAAAATAAAGGCAGCTGAATCAATCAGTACAAAATCTATTTAAAATATATGCAATCAGCTACTTGTTATTATGAATAATAATATAAAAGTGCAGTGTGACAACCCACAGAGCCTAAAAAATTATATACAGTATATATAGGTGTCATTTGATCACAATATACATATAATATCACCTAGCTCTAATAGCTAGTCATTGATGCTCTGCTTTAATATGAAATATTTGAGTAATCAAACTTTTTCACTTTTTTTCCCCCTCAGTACAGATCATTCTCATTGAAGCTCATTATTTAACTGTGTATAATAATATTTGGCTGTTTATTAGAGCCATAAAGCTTTTTATTCCTGAATTTTTTATTATTTAGTTCATTTTGGATTCAATTCAAATGACTGGTAAAAAAGGCTAATAAATATAACAACTCACTAATAACTCAATACTAAACATAACAGCTTTGGTAAGGCTAGGCTGTGATTTCCACTACTGTAACAAAAATTTTGTTTAAAAATTGCAAAATCTCAGATCCTGCTGTGAGAACCAGCGGTCTAAAAAGGCTGAGCTGTGGTGTTGTTAAAGGTCAGAGGAGTGGAGAGAATGACGTGCGTCCGGTTTGTGTGTGTGTGTGTGTGTGTGTGTGTGTGTGTAGCGTTTGCCATGGTAAAGCTGCAGTAATCTCAGCATGATGTTCATCAGAAGTGACACAGAGAGTAGAAAAACATCTCACTTCATGTACACTGATGATATATTTTGCTTAAAACAGAACCTCTAAGAAGACTAAAGTGCTTTTGTCCAATTAGAGTACAATTTAGTACTTTAATAATCATTTCAAAACTTCTGCTGACAAATGACAAAGTGGATCGTTGAAGTGGTTTCTGGGCCAAGCTGAATCCACTCCGACTCTTACAGCTTCATCTGTTCCACCATGAGCCAGTTTTTCCTGACAAATAATACTCTTATTCTAAAAGTACATTACATTCTATCATTTTAGTGGAGGAATAATGGTTCCTCTACAGCTCAAATGATACCCGGCAAAATTGCACTTTAAATGACAAATCTTCAGTGCTGTGTTTCAAAAAAAAAAAATTTTTAAAAAAGGGCATATAGAGGAGTTGTTTTCTGCTCTGTGGATTATCCAGGCCTTTGTACGGTTACTTCAAGACAGCTGTTCCGGTAAACACCCAGTGAAAACAGACATACCAGAAATCGCTACATCTTGAAGTCTGGCCAATTTTTCCTCTCTCCAGAGTTGTTACAGTGGTTTGATTATAAAACAGCTCAGTCAGGCTGGTCCACAGAAACCTTTTTCACGGCTTTACTTTCCACAGAAACACTCACAAGCCTCACATGAAGGCCGAGTCTCCTCGCTTTCTCCGTAATCTAAAAACGCAGTGATGGTTTGGCAGAACTCACAGAGGCTTGGCTCTGATTTAAAACATACAACCATACAGCTGGAACACGTCTACTCCGGATGGTGTATCATTACGATATGTAGATATTATTTTATTTAAAAAAAAAAAGAAAAAAAAAATTCTTGACTCAAGTAAAAGTCCAATGATTCAGCTCAATAAATACTCATAAAAGTTGAAGTAGGAAAGTATAAACTCTTCAGTTTACTTACAACACGGCTCTGTTGTGTCATTTTCTAGAACAGCGAGATCTGAGAGTTCGTTATATTAATGCACTCGTTTGAATACCTTATCGTTTCTATAATAACAGCATATTCGCAGGGAATTGCTTCATATTAACGTCTTCAAAAAAAACATGTAACTGTTGATATGGTGAAGCTGTAATTTTAAGCTTTCCACCACGGGAATGTCTTCAGGACTTCAGGTTTTCTGGTTTCTCAGTAAGATCGCTTTTTTTTTGTCTTATTTACTTCAAAACACAGAGACACAGAAAAAACAGAGGCTGATGAGGAAACTGCTGTTTATAGCGTATCATGTGTCATTATTTAATGATTAATAACTTTTAATTAATAAAATTTTGGTGGTACCAGTAACTCTGTTTCATCACACCACCCCAGAGTTGATTATTGTCTTATAACAACATGACATGGAGTGTTTTATTCCTTACTTAATGATGGTACTGATGGTAAATTAATGCTTTCACCAAGGAACCAAGGAACATGGTTAATATTAACATTAATATTAGCTAAAGTTAACAGCTTTATTACTAATCTCTCACGTTAGCTAGCATGAAAATACCTTTGATGATACAAATTAGTCGAATAGTCGAATGCTAATAACTAGCTGTCACAATACAAACTGTCATGATAAATACAAAGTGTACACAGCTGCAGATAGACCGTGATGACAGTGATGGGTGTGAGGTCTCGTTCTCGCTGTCACCAGGAATTTAGATCGACTCCTTGAAGCTGTCTGATACTAAACAGTCATGTTCTGACTTAGAAATATATGATTACAGAGCAATGTAGTGTAGTGACAAGGAAGCAGAGATTGCTGTTTTGAAATATAGTGAGTAAAAGTCACAAGTATTAGGTGAAAGAAAAGCTTAAGTAAAGTACAGATATTTAAAAGTCTAGCAAGCTGAAGCACTTGCGTCATTGTTTGGATATGTTATAAACTCAGCTTTTTCTATCTCTCCTAAAATATCCTTCTGCATTTTAACACTTTGTCCCACAAAAGCAATCTAATCTTAAAACAATTTCATGTGAATTCCTATCCTAAGGAAACTCAATAAGATATTTCTCATAAACGGAGTGATGCAGCAGCTCTGCCTTTTTTTTTAATGGTTTTGCTCTCATGTACAGAATTTCTTGGTACAGAACTCGTTTTGTCCTCAGTTGAACTGTAAATAAATTTGTTCTTGATGAGCAGTGGCGCCAAAACTTCAGGGTCAATATTTCCATTGCTACACTCATTTGTATTATGGAATGGAAAATAGTCACCAAAAATAATTGCCCAATTCCCCAAAAGAGTAAACACTAATGTTTTTTTTTTTAAATGTTCATTTTATAGAAACCATTCTGCATTTATACAAATAGCAATTCCATTTATTTCATACAAACACATATCTTTTGTACTCGAGTGTGTCCATGACAGTCCCACACACATGTTCTATAAGTCTAATCTGATCAGGAGCCATATTTTCTCTCCATACATTAATTTTTGCAGGTGATATATCCCCTTCATAGACTAGATGGTACAGATTTGTGGATGTAGCAAATTCGAGCTGGTTTACAGCAGCTGGAGCAACTGGCACACCAATAAACCTGTGTATCCTTTCTGCAGTATCCTCAGGAAAGTTCACAATATCCTCAAATTTCACCTGAAGGTAGGTGTGTGAGGGCAAGTCCGCGCTCGCTCGGAGGCTTGCAGAAGTGTGAGCAAGCCAGAGATGAGCTAGCAAGAGCACTGGGTTAGCAGCTGGCTGAGCAAGGATCTCTCGCAAAGGCTGAAATGCTGGGTCAAACTGCGTGCAGGTCTGTCCTGCCCTATCGCCACCCTGGTTCAGAATGTTGAGCAAGTGTTTTCTAATGTTTTTGCTGGCATAAAGGCTTGGCTTGCTGTTGTAGAGCATCATATAGATCCACGCCCTTGGGTCACGCACTACTTGAACAGATCGCAACGAGCGTCCAATGACTTCTTGAACAAACGGGAGTTTTAAGGACCAGCTCCCGCTCCGAAGGTTCAGCACAGGGCAGGCGTTCGGGAAGTTCGACAAGTGGTGCCTCAACTCCTTGATATACTCCACCTCCCTCGATGTAGTCCTCCTGTCTCTGGTCTCGCTCGTTTCCATCAGCAGCTTCCGCCTCTTCTTCGTTCCCTGAGCTCTGCCCTGATTCCCCGCCTCGATACTGCTCTTGTAGAGCTGAATGTTCTGCAGGTGCAGTCTGATGCTATGCACCATTGAATGGAACCATCCTTGAATGGCTTGAAACTTTCCGCTCTGGGCGTCCGCTCTGGACCACTCACAAGCGTCCGTGAAAGAGTCAGGAGAAAAACTGGTCTCTGGAATACGGAGGTATGTGGAGGGAATACTGAGATACACAAAGTCAGAACTGTTGTCGAAAAGGGGTTGAAGGATCTCAGCTCCAGAGCCGGGAAGAGAGGTGATGATTATGAACGGAAGGGGCTCTGGGTTGTGATCAAGAGGGAAGGTGGATCGAGTGACGGCTTCCTCAGAGACTCGGAGGTCCCTCCACATGATGCCGCACAGCACCTCCTGACAACGATGAGACGTTACCAAGAGTTCCAACACCCAGAAAAGCAGCACTGAAATAATTGTGCAGCGGATAAGTTTACGGGAGGAAACATTAAACTTTCTCTTTATGGTCAAAACTGCGATGGCAAAACACAGAATCCACACTGCAATGACATTGATCATGAAACCGAGGTTAAATGTGGAGTCTTTTTTCAGTTGGCTGGGTAAAACCTGGACTCCCTGACCAAAATGAATTATCTTGTGTTTATTCTCTGCTTTTGCAAACCCTGCAAAGCCTAAGTAGCTGTGCCTGGCACCAATATCTTTGTAGTTTGTTGCTATGGACACGGTAGTCTCTGTGTCATTCAGGGTAACCGACAGTTTAACTCCATTTTTACTGTTGTCAATGAACCTGCAGTCTGATACTTTGACAAAAGGGCCGTGCATTAGGTAAGCCACCCTGCTGACTACACTGTCCATGGAAAAAGTAACATTTATGAATTGCGTCCACCTTTTTTTGAACTCTGCAACCTGTTCTACTTCTTGTATCCTGCCAACAGGACTGACTCCCTGACTGTCAAACCAAAACATCTCGTAATGGGCGTCCCATACATCCATCAGAGCTCCACTGTACTTATTCAAAGACCTGTGGGGCACATATCTCAGGTCGATGTCAAGATTGTGGAAAAAGGCACTAAATGACGTTAGGGGAGACTTTTCATGCTTTTCAACGTGATCTAACACTAATAAAGTTTGGGAGTTGAGTAGCACCAGGGCTCGATAAACACTCTTCAGCTTCATAGCGGACGAATAAGCTGACACGGCTTCACCACTAACAAACATAGTGTCCTGGTGTGAAGACGCCGCAATGACCTCACCAGCACTGTCTCCCACTTCCTTTTCTCCCCATTTTAACCATTTGGAACATTCCCCTAGCTGCCCCTCCCATGGTGCATTGCACTGGCTAGTGGGGGATGGTGCAAATACCAAGACGTTGTTAAGATAGCTGTATTTTGGACCATACAAAGCTTCAGAGACAAAAACTTGTCCATTTGGTGCAAAAGTGAACGAGTTCTGATCCGGGTGTTCATGACCCGGGTTGAAGTTAGTCCAGCCATCGACCCAGGTATAAGGCTTAGCATGAACGATGTCATACACTGCTCGTCCACCTAATTTCCCAGATTTAAAAGACACAAAAGTGTTGTCCTGCCCCGAAGACAACCCTGCGCCGTATGTTACCACCCCCCAGTTTGAAAAAACATGCATGTCTGCTTTCCCGAAATCAGGCGGTGGCTGAAGAGTGAGCTCTGAGTCATACCAGATAAACTCAGTGTGTAATGTAGCCCAGCGCTGCGCCACAGACGGCATCATGGGCCCATCCTTGGGCCGACACTTTCTGATCTGCTGCGCCAGCCAGTTTCCTGAGCCGTTCCTGAGCACAAATGAGTCCAGGAACACCAGCTGACTCTCTGGCCCATAGAACCAGTTGTAGTTGGAATCAGCGATGCCCACAGTTCTTTGAAAACCAGGGAGCACGGTGGCGTAGTAGAACATGAAGTGAGCTCTCAGCCAGTTGTTATTCTTGTTGTCTATTTCAAAATGACGTGACGCTAAGAAAACGTACTGAGTGATGGATTTGGCTGTGTAGCTGCCATACGCTACGCCTTCATCTAGGGAACCGTCTACGATATGGTTCAAGAGGAACATGGTCTTTTCCATGTAGTTCACGGCTACCTGCTTCCACATCATGGTTTCACGGTCTTTGTGTACACCAGTTACGATAGCTCCCGTAAGGATGGCTAGTATGTTTGTAGTCTGGTGGTTCTGGAGAAACTGCCGGCCCCAACCTCTATGTTTGGACAGTTCATAAAGTTCCGCTGTGACGGCACGTATCTTCTTAAGGTACTGAACCTTTCGCTGGGTGTCCAGATAGGTATAAATGAAGTCATAAGCTGTAGCGAAGCCAGTGAGGGAATGGGATATCGGAACCTCATCATTTGGAGCACTAGTCACCATCCAGTCAGGATATTCTGCCATACGATCCATGTATTTAATTAAAAACTGGAATGCGGCGCTGTCTTCAGGCTGGAGTAGACAGTACAGTGCAAGTGGTGGAAGGTTGTTTCCGTAAATCTCGTTCCATTTCTTTGCAAATTCCTCATGGTTCATGGGTGGCAGGTAGAGCGTCGGGCTGTCGAGCATGGCCATCACTGCATTTCGTATAACTTTAAATATGTGTCCGTGCGTACTGGCAGCTTTCTTTTTCAGCCGGCGCACTTCTGTCAGGTCGAAATAAAGGTTGGGGTGGACGTTTGATGGCATGTGAAATCCTCGTTCTGTGGTGGCGTTGGTGCCTGTATGGAAATCGGCTCGCTCGTCATGATCGCTGACTGTGCCATATTTGCCTGAAGGGTCAAATATCCCAGAGAAGGAAAATCCCAAATTCACAAGACACAGCAGAAGCGCAGACTTCACTATGCATACGGCCATGATCTAAAAGACAGATGTGGGATTTTTTTTCCTTTCCCTTTGAAAAACGCTCCTCCTTAACAAAAAAAAAATGTGCTTGTAATTTCTACTCACATCTAGGGCAATTCCAGGAGATTAATCATGCTTTCAGGAAGGAGGAATTTCACATGGAGTGTTTGGGTTCTTGCCAACTTCTTGATCAAATCCGCTGTTCTAAAGTCATAAGGAGGAAAAAGTTTTTGTGGTTAAAATTGACAGGTCTAGGTAGACCACCACCAATCCACCAGGTTTCTGAAGACTTCCTTCATTCTAGATCATGCGAACATGACACAGTATCAGTCCTGAACATTGCTTCTGAGGAGAGAGCTTCTGCAATGCATGCATCATCCATGACTAAACATGCCCATGTTCTTTCCTATCTCTCTTGTTGAATCCTTTCCATTTGACACCACAGGTCCTTCTCTTCCCTTTGGGAATCTCTTCCACGCCTTGCCTCCATGGAGTCTGTAAAAAACGTGTTATGTCCTGTGCAGAAGAAAATATGCGCCGGTAAAGTTGCTTCTCAGAGAGATCACGTTACTGTTTTGCGTGCACAGCTCTCTGTTGCCTACCACAGCTCTCTGTGATCACATCTGATTTCGTTCTGCGCATGCGCGGCAACAAGTCTCTTCATTTTTCTTTATAAATCGCTTTACCTCGATTTCCTGAGCTGCATTTGCATTCAAGAACACGTGCCAGAACACGATTAGCTGCCTCAAACGACCAAAAACAAGGGCGAAATCTCAAAATAGCCGCCCTAACAGCAGAAAGAGGGATGATGGCGAGTGATGGCGAGTGAAACCCGGAAGTTACGTACAGCGTAACTGTAGACTGATGCATCTGTTATTAAACGCGACATTCCTTAAACAGCTTTTTATCAAAGAAAATCATTAGTTGTTTATTCACTCGCTGTTTTAATAGCAATTCCTTCTACTGATATTGATTCTTCCTCAAAACCGTGCAGATTATTTCCTGTCGATAGGTGGCGCGTGCATACCGGAAATGCAAAACAAGTCCTCGTGACCAATGCGTTTCTGATCTGGATGAATTTATTTTATTCTTATATTTTAAAAGGTTGCGTCGTCATTTGTAAATAACATCACACAACATTTCAGCAGCATTTTTATTTATGTTAGGGACAAGAAAGCCTTTATTTATGTATTTATTTATTTTTACCTGAACAGTAGTTAATAGTCACTCAATATAATAATATGTTAATGTTAATAATTCAAAATTTTGAATAAAATCTAATAAGTTTAATGTGGCCAGAGTAGATTGATTTTTTTAAAAAAATTATACACATAGACAAAAAGATCAAGTGTTTAACTATAAATAGTACATTAAAAAGCTGAGTACAAAGGTTTGCACACCCCTAGGACAAAAGTAAGGAAGCCAAAGAAATAAAATTCATAAGTTAGCAACATTACTGAGTGTGTTTTTGGCTTCACAAATGTTCCTTCTTTATTACAGGAAACAAATAGTGATCAAATCGTATCAAATAGCATAGGATTAGATATTTAATGAAAAAAACAAAACAAATATCAGTTCAAACATTTGCATATCCCATTATAAATGGGATTTAAATGCTTTAATAATATGTATTTCCATTCTTAGCTTTCAGAACTGCCGCCAGTGTGTTTCATATCCTCCGTAATAAGAAGGTCGTTTGTAACACACTGTTTGTGTGAATTATATACAGTATAATAAAACATTACTTTTACAAGCCACATCATGATGTTAAAATAATAACGTTAGCCTCTAAAGTGGCTTGTAAATTAACCAGAAAGTTTTGTGGTTGTTCCACAACATTAAATGTAACCACAAATGGATAAAAAAAAAGTATGATGCGTTGCTCTTAAATAAAACATGCTAGTGTTTGGCAAATTCCTGTGATTTTAGAGGAATAAAACACTTCATTCTGCGCTGTTATTTAAAAAAAATCAACTTCAGGGGGATAAAAGTAATTCTGGTTCATTACACCACCCTGGCGTTGATTGTTTTCCTATATCATCATGACACAGTGTGTTTTATTCCTTCCTTATTCCTTACTTCCTTACACATGATGATTAAACATGATACTTCCCTGACAACCCCAGCATTTGTGCTGTTAGTCAGAACAGTGTTACAAAATGCATTACAAATTACAAATAATAAATTATGTGAGTTTTTATTATTATAATTTGAACATCTGAGTTTCCATAAATTATTAATGAATTTTAACATCATAACGCAACCATGTTGCCTATTTCACTGAGTTATCTGCTTTAACACAGTTAATTAAACTAATTTGTCTAACTAACAGCCCTTTGCTGAGTCAATGTGTGTGTGTGTGTGTGTGTGTGTTAGAGCAGAGAAAACAGTAAAATGTTCATAGTAATGGCAGTCGAGGACCAAGGCTGGGAACGACTGTAATGATTGTGGTCACGTTAATCTTTTTTCTTGGCTTCAGAGTGTTTCACTGCTGCTCTCTTCCTGTGAGTGACCGCAGAACGAGTGCCATCATCTGCCTTTTCATCATCCACCCGCTCAGCCGTGCAGATTCCCATGACGATGAATCCAATCACGACCAACGGCAGGGAAATAAGAAAACATGTACCGAAGGGAGCTGATGCGAAACTCGTCTGAGTCAGAGAGAGAGAGAGAGAGAGAGAGAGAGAGATCTTTTAGAAATCATGGAAAAAAATTGCCCTAGATATTTCTCCAATATTTGTTCAGTGAGATGCATCTTTACTTCACCGTCCCTAATGATGCAGTGCCTCACCTTTAAAGCAGATGTCGCACGATAATAAAGTCTCTTTATCCGCCGCAGGAATCCGTTCCCTCCGAGTAACTGAAACATACACACTTTGTGTTAAACTCAAAGCTGAGAAAAGATTTAACAGAATAGTGGAAGTGATCAGACCTCAGATCTTCCAGTCAGGATGCTATTGAGGAACTGGAGAAGATCTTCAGTGGTCTCAACCGTATATCCAGGTAGATAATATCCATCAATGGACATGTTCATCACAATCAGAGAAGGCACTGGCAACTCGCTGAGGAAAGGAAAACAGTGATACACCATTATTGTTACAATATACACAATTCACAGAAATTCAAAGAAATTAAAAAAATTATATTATGAAAGGAAGAGGAAAGCTGAGCCCTAGATCATATCCTAAGCTGCTGGTCAAAGGCACTATGAGAAGGACAATACCAATCAAGTTCTGAAGGTCATTGCAGAAGCCATTAGCACAGATCTTATGCTAAGAGGTCCCGACCCACCAAGGCCGTTACAAGCAACCACGTCCCCTAGTGAAAACATCTGCAGGCGCTCTGTGACAGACTGACAGGTATTGGTAGGACCTCAAGCAGCAGCTGAAGTTCTGTAGCCTCAGGAACTACTTCCTTGAGACCAGACATTGCCCTGCTGTCTGCATCCACCAAACAAGCTGTCCTGCTGGAGCTCACAGCTTGGAAGACGCCTGTGATAGAAAGCTTGCCAAGTACAAAGGTCTGGAAACCGACTGCCAGTAGGCCGGGTGGAGGGTGAGGTGCTTGCCAATAGAGGGTTGATGCCAGGGCTCGATCTCTGTCCAGAGCCCTCAGCATGTCAGGCATCATAGGAGTGGAGAAGCTAAGAGCCATCCATTGGGACAGTAGCTAGCTAACCATCTGGACACAAGCTGGGGTCTGATCAGCCTCAGCTGGGACGCCTGGAGGTGGGTGTATGATGAAAGACCCAAAACACCTGAGGATTCCAGGAACATCACGGATGATGTGTCCAGAAGCGTCAGCAGATGTATTTACAGAGATATTTTGCACCATGTGTTCAGGTCAGGCCCATGACATCATTTCCCCCATATACATTTCTTCAGTTACGCCACTAGATCTTTAGTAATCTTTATTTTGGCTTCAAACAACTCACCTATATTGAAACTTTTTGGTTTGCAATTTCTATTAGGTAAGTGACAAATATACCAAATGGTACATACAGAATACCAAAAAACATAATACCATTCTGTGAATTTGTCATATCATTTCCACTCTAATGTCTAATTTCACTCTGACATACAGCCCAGAATTCACTACCAATCACAAGAAATATCAGAAAACTATTAATTATTTATGCACAGAGTAGCTCCTAGCACCAAAATCATTCTGCTCACCCCATTATGACACCATTGATGTAGTCGTTTCCATCCACGTAGCCAAACTGAAAGTTCCTGTAATGCAGACGGATGGACACATTCAGCAGACTTCATTCTATTCCCAAAGCTTCCATTATCTTGGCCATTAATTATTTCTTTGGCTACTCACATGCTGTACTGGTCACTGTGTTCTGTGGCCACCTTTTCCACAAGGCTCTTATAACTAAAGAGAGAAATTAACAGAGAATATGAGCAGTGTACATTTTTCAACACACAGCATGTCATATTTAATAGTGGAGAAATGTGGTCGGAGGTCTGAGTTTTACCGAATACTTTCTGCAGATGGGTTTTTCTCATCCACCACAGCTACAGCTACAAGTTTAGCTGTGAAGAATATGAAACACACAATAATGCATGAGATTATATTCACTTCTAGAAGAATGTAGATGTATTTTTCATGACTACAATGGGCCTTATTTATCAAATTTTTAGTTAAGTTGTGTGTAAATGTTTCCGTTGGCCAAACTGAACTAAAATTCCTGCCAGATTTGTAAAAGGTTCGCTGATTTTCTTCATACTCGCATGTGTCGGTTCAGGAACAATGCCAATCAGCCGTAAATAACCAATCGTGTTCACAGCACAGCTGATTTGCATTTAGTAACACCTACAAAACTCCATGAAAGGCAAAGAGTTGAAAACGACAAAATGATAACAGTGAAAGAGCGCCTCCAGCTTAGCTACTGCAGCTACCATAGACACAAACTAACTCTTCCTCCTTTTATAGGGTGTCATTACTTTTGCCTTGATTAAACAGCTAGTCTTATTTGTCTTAATTTATGGATTTGTTTCAGATCACTTTCTTTCATTTCATTGAAATGGCAGGGTTTTACAAAATGTTTCCGAAAATATTCGTAACAGCTTGTAGATGAATTTTCAATCAAAGCCATCTGCTTCGTTATGGATATAAATGTCTGCTATCTCAGCAGCTATGTGAAATGTTGAGTGTGTTGTGTTAGCGTGTAATCATACTTCGTTCACCCATCTGGTACAAGGAGAAGCTGTCCATCAGGAAATAACGAGGAAAACGCTCTCGGTCCACCCAGGAGGAAAGATTGCCGTCGCGTACCTCTGGATGAAAGAAACGACAGAGAAATGAATTAGAAACAGTTAAGAAGATACAAATTTATAAATACATTAAAGTAATCTGAAAGCCATTAAAGACATTATTATTTATTGAATTATAAATTTCTCAACAAAACAAAAACATCATTAGACACGAATAAAAGAGCTTACAATTTTTAATCTCAAGAAATCCAGATTCTATGAATATACAAACTGAAAGCACTACACGCCCCGCCCCTTTTCCCTGGTAAAGTGGTGTAATAACAGAAGACATTTGCATACTGAAACATAATTGGCTCTTATATTTTATGATGCAATAACACTCACTTGTCACATGACAAGACTTCAATGCTAAATCATGCTTTATATCGAGATTTTCAGCTTCCTGTTTCTTCAGACTTTAATGTGTGTACTTTAATTAATTCTTGCAAAATGATTTAATCATAAATAACACATTGTCACATGATATGATAATAATAGTTTAGCCAAAACTGCACATGTAGTACAGGTATGAAAGTATATCAGGATTTATAAAATATATAATATTGCAAAAGTACTGGAGCACCTTTTGTGAACTTCTGAACTTAAAAAGTGGCTTACATGACATGCAACAACAACAACAACGCTCTTAGCAGTGCTAGCTAGTTACAGCTATTTAGCTAATATTTGCTCACTAACTAGACTTACTTTTCAACTTTTCACATTTTTTGACACACTGCTGTTAGCAGAAAACATATGGCAGAGCTTTTAGACGTAAAACATTCTCTGGAGGTTGAAAAAAAAGTGTGAAAGCAGCCTAATTGAGTACAAATATTAATGTTCATCACTCAGGTAACAAACATAAGTATAATAATGTATTAGAGTTAAAATTTCAATAGTAGTATTTCAGTGAAGATAATGATGTTACAAGGAAATACTTTTACTAGATGCTTCATGAAGATTAAAATGTACAGGGATTTTAAAACAATCTACTTTTTAAATCAGAGAACATGTTTTTTTTTTTTTATTATTTCTACATTGTGGTTTTAAAAAGAAATACTAAAAGATAAGCAAGTTAACAAAATATTTTATTTTATTATATGGTCATTAATCAACTCACTGCTGTTTTTTTTATTTATTTTTATTTTAAATTGATATAATGGTTGTAAACTCATCACACAGTTCCATCATTACGGTTGTCACATGTTGTATATGAAGATATCACAGAGCAGGTATTCAGATATAATCAGCATCTTATCAAGCTTTCTTTTATTACCAGCAATGCCGAAACTGGCAATGATTAAAGTAGTGTGTTAAGCAAACAGCGCCTGATGACACTAACCACACAAGGAAACTCTTTTTTGAGAAGCAGGATACTTTGTTTAAGTCAGTTGACTAAGAGGGAGGCTGGTGGATAAAGTCAGACTCAACTTGCATACGGTTGAGGAGAAGAGCGACTTTTTTTTATGTTTACTCTGATCTCAGTGAGAAAATAAACATTTTGAATGAACCTGAATACTGCAGTGAGTGGAAGTATTAAAACAAAAAAAAGAAAGAAATGACTTCCTGGATTGAGAAAATGTGTGGAAGATTAAAGGTATGTAAACAGAACTTAAAATTTACACATGTGGTTTTTAGTCACTTAACATGTCTTATTTTTCACATGTAGTGGACATTTCACGTGTGATTTTTTTCATTTATTTTTCGCATGTGATTTTTTTTACGATTCATTTTCACATTTTTACTTTTAACATGATTTTTTCACAGTTTATGTATGTTCATTTTTTATATGTATTGTATGTGTTTCTATCATCATGTGTTTTTTCATGATTCATATATTTTCATGTTAATTTTTTTTTATATATAGTGCCCTAGGGTTTTCACATTATTCATGTTCACATGTGATTTTATCACATAATTCATTAATTTTCACATTTTTATATTTTTTTATCCATGTCCTAATTTTTTCACACATAGAGCACATGTTTATATTTCACATGATTTTCTCATGTGACTGGTTTATTTTCACATACTGTAAACACTGTGATCATGTGACGATTGTTCATATTTTGTAACATGTTTACTTGACGTCACATGTGCAGTTTCATGTTGCAAATTTCCAGATATGATCACATTTTTTATTACTCACATAATGACACGTGAAGAACTATGTGAAGTATACGTGATTTTTCTGCAAGTGTTTATGGGATGATGCATGTCATATTGTAGATGTGTGAAAATGACAAAGGGTGCTTTGGTATTAAGGGCTAATTCTTGTTTCTTGACTTAATATTAGAACATTTTAAACACATGTAAAAAAAAAAAATGTCAAATAAGCCAAACTGGTTCTTCAGGATGGGTGAAATATCAGTCTGTTCTTCTTCTCCTTTCTGACTGGTTAAGTATTTGCTCTGCTAACATTCCTAAGACACAGTAAACGTGAAGCAGCTGATGAATAATGTTGTGTCTCCGTAGGGAAAGGGAGTTCTCCGTTCTGCTAAATGCGATGACAAATGTTAATGCACGACTCTCACGACAATGATGGACGTCCTGACCATCCATGTAGTGACGAACTCCTCTGACACGGCTGTGTTCCGTGTCCAGGTACAGTGCGCCGATCACTTCCTGCTCAACTTCTGGCTCCAGAAGGCATTCTACGATAATGGTGAGGTTCAGCAGACGAGCGTCATGATGCAGGAGAACAGCGCCGGCGTGGAGTTCATCCTCCGGGTGCTTCATCGCTGCTCACGTTTCCCTAACGACTACTACCTGAGCCCGTTCCTGGTGACCCTTTGCTTAGACGCTCTGGTTTTTCATTACCAGCTTCCTACACATCCGAATTGGGACGGCACCATCAGAGAAGCGCTGAGAGGAAACCGACTACAACTGACACGCGACCACACGCTTCCCTAAACTGACCGATTTGTCCATAAACATCTAAAGGAGCTCTCACCGTTGTAGATGTCATAAGATCCGTCTTTGAACACCACGACAGAGGGAATGTCTTGCAATGTGACTGCCTGAAATTCAAAACATTTTCTTTTCACTGACCTTGAAGAACTCAACTCAAACAAAGAGCTTTATATGGAGCGGAAAAAAATGTGTTTTCACCTGCGGTAAAACGTCCACGGTGGCTGAGAAAAAATAGTTGTGGATGACAAATTCAGATGCCACTTTATAAAACTGTCCCTGAAAGAGACAAAGAACAAAAAAAACAATGGATGGGGACGAAAACGTATTTCTTTTTGTTTCTTCTTCTTTTTTTAAAAAAGTTCTTATTTTGAGTTCAAAATCTTGACAAGATTGTTATATGTTTTTTCATGCTCATTATTTTATTCACTAAACAGCCTACGTATTCAACGTACCATGTAATAATAAAAAACAGACACCAGAAACTTCATTATTTACATTTTTCAGTATTTTCAAGTATTTTGAAAAAGATTGGCACACTATAAATTGATAAATAATACACTCACATGATCTACTTCCTTATCTATATCTATTTGACTTTAATTTGACTTTAATTTAATTTGATTTCCGCTTTCCAAATATGGTGCTTTATAAATTTTCATTATAAAGTTATAATCATTTTCAGTATAATACACATTATTTGAAATATTCTAATATTTCTTACAAATAATTAGAAATGTATAAAGTTACAGAGAACCAGCATCACGTATGAATCATGTACTGTGTAGAGTATATATATTTATGTGTGTGTATTGTGTATGAAGTTAGATGTTACTATATAGACTAGTATATGACTGAATATTTTTCTTGTTTATTATAAATGTATAGAATTTGCTTATTATTTTTAATTTCAGTAAATGTTACTACCTCAGTTACATCTTGCTTGGCTTTTGCAAAATGCCAGACAATAAAGAAATAAACATCATGTAAAATAATCAACGATGGGGTGGTATGAAGAAGCTGAGTCATTGTTATGACTCCGAAGTTGACTATTTTCCAATAACAGCATGCTCTGTTAGTGTTTTATTCCTCTTATACCACGACAATTTGCCAATGCTTACAATGCTTACA
This sequence comes from Pangasianodon gigas, assembly GCA_022758105.1. Taxonomy (NCBI): domain Eukaryota; kingdom Metazoa; phylum Chordata; class Actinopteri; order Siluriformes; family Pangasiidae; genus Pangasianodon; species Pangasianodon gigas. The sequence continues at coordinate 2,183,851 of CM040474.1, read as the reverse complement.
AATAATATATTATTTATATAAATAAAAAAAAACAAGTGTTTATTATAAAGGTGCTCTATTGGCTAAGCAGTCCATTAAAGGCTTAATGAGTCATTTTGAAATCAGTACCATGTACAAGTTCTGGATTTTACTTATATACAGTAACAACAATTATTTTCTGCAATTCAGTCGCTTTGAACCAAATAATCAGGTCCAATTTATGAGCTGGATCTAAAGGAAATGTTTGCTCTAGTAATTGTGACCATTTTAAACATATCTGTGTGTATTTCTCAAATGTTTGTGTGAATGTCAAGCTCTTTATTGCATAATGTTTTCATTTATCATCCACAAAACGTTTGCAGAGGGCTTACCTTAAGCGGTGACCTCCCTCCGACGTAAACAAAGAAAAGCTGATGGCGGCTCAGGACGTGCTGGAAGAGCTGTACGCTGGTCAGAGCTCGCACAGAGGGACTGGATTGAGCAGAAAGAGAGAAAATACACGAGTGTTTATTATATCACACAAAGCAGAGATACCTGACTTTAAGCTTAAAGGAATAATCTCAGAAGAAAGAGAAGCTTATTGCTACCACTTTGCTTTAGCATTGTGTAACGTCTACATCATCACACAGGTGCCTTTAAACGTTATTTAAGGAATTAAACACTCCATGTCACGCTGTTATAGGATAATAATCAACGACAGGATGGTGTGATGAAGCAGAGTGACTGTTAGCATGCAAAAGTTGATTATTTATCCATAACAGCATGTCCTGAAGTGTTTTACTCCTCTTATTCTTTAGTAATTTGTCAAGAATTACCATTTCTATTTATTAAAGAATGAAATGTTGTACTTTTTACCTGTTTGCAGTTAGGATTAATGTTGTGGAACATCCACAAGACAAGTTAGTTCCTGTCTTTACTTACATTATAGCAGCTATAAACAGTCCTTCCCTCACCAGCATCTCTTTTTTCTCTCTCTTGAAGTTAATAAGACAAAAAAACTTGTCATGTTCCCATGTTGGAAACTTAAAGTTACAGCTTTACCTCTGACCGTTACAAAGCGCTGACACTGGAGACTCCTTCCATAAATGTTAAATAAACATCTCCTTAAAGAAAGCGTCACCATATCAACGAGTACATGGTTTTCTTTGTTAAATAACTACATGTTTTTAAATCCGATTATTATTAGGGTTACTGTACATCACTACTGCACTACTGTCAGAGCTGCTGGTCTACAGTGTGTCCGAAAAGTCAGGAACTAATGAGAGTAAAAATACATATACTTAATTTTGTATTTATTATTTACAACATATGCTCTGCATGTTCAGCCAACATACACATTTTCTCAGCCACTGTATCGTGTTTTTGTGGGTTTTGCTCAACATATTCCCATACACTCTGTAGAAAATTACTCAGCACCTTCTGACCAATCAGAAGCAACAATTCAACAGCGTTGTGCAAAACTAAAGAAGGAAACATCGAACACCAAACATGACTGATTCCATTTATGGTGAAGGGGAAGATTATTATTATTATTATTATTATTATTATTATTATTATTGTTGTTGTTGTTGTTGTTGTTGTTGTGAGGTCCTTTAACCCTAAACTGTTCATAATTGGATTGTATTCACCGTCACTACAAAAAAACACTTTGGGTGCAAATGTTAAATGTAAAAGTATTATTCTGATGGTTCTGAAGCTCAGTATGGGTTTGATATAAAATCATGTTTAATTTAATTTTCCAAAGCCCAAGGATGATTTGCAAAGATAATCAGAAAATTTAACCCAAGCGGGTGAACGTTTTAGCATAAATCTCTGAGTGTAATCCTAGCAGAATCGATTAGTGTACGTGGATCTGAATAAAAAGATCAAACTGGTCTAATTTATATTTAATTTAATCCAGGACATAAATTAACACCACAAAAAAACAAGTCCATAAATTTACCCAGATACTCTGTAGGTGAATTCAAGGATGGCATCTTTTGTCTTCTGGCCATTGTAGTGAAAATACTTATCTCCTTTTATACTTGTGGAGAGAAAAAAAAACATAAAATATGGTTATGGAGAGATTACAACATGCAATATTATCCTCGTACAGAAATAGCTCACTGTGTTGCTCAAGAATGTATAATTTATAAATGATTACTGCAGTAACTATGCAGTACTGATATTGCAGAAGGTTTCAGTATGCAAATGAGCTTCTAACCGATCTGTAATTGTGTTTATGTGTGAACGATATAAAAAAAAAAACATAAGATGAGAGCTTCTGTGTGTTCAGATGAATTCAGCAGCTAATAATTTTGATCCAGATAATAGGCTGATGTTCTGCAGTGTGGTTTTATTTATTAATTGCAATAGCACCACTGAAAAATCACCATTTTGTCCATATCACAGCCCTGTAGTGGAGGATTTTTCTATATTTTTCTGCTTTATATCCTTTTTAGAGGGAAAATACAGTATGTCACCATTTTTCAGTCACTAAAATGAGTGCTATTCAGGGTCTGGTAGTAACAATATGTAAAATCTTTTGTACCTCATCTCAAAGAAACAGACCAAAAAGCCCTGATAAAGACATGTAAGGCTGCAGATACGGAAATAATTAATTTCTGTGTCTTATCAAAAATGATGCGCAATCATAACCGAGATTATAATGAAGTTCTTTCAGGCACTTACAAAATTATAGATGGATATCCACGAATTTTAAACTCTGTGACAGCATCTAAAAAAGAAAGAAAGGAAAAGAAATAGAGCTAGTATGGCACCTCAGTTGTCAATTAGTTAGGGAAGATGGTCATGGCTATTCTTTATAATTGTATTATTTGGCATTAAACAGAAACTCCTGCATTTTCTCAACCATTTATCAGTTAACAGTTAGCTCATCTCTATTAGCCAAATCTGTAGTATACTTTACACACTGTATGTGATTACCACAGAAATGAATTTGAACACTTCTCCTTGTACTGAGAAAATAACAGAAAACCCAGTTTACCTAGTGCAGTTGTTGAATTCTGTTTATAAATGTCAATAAAATGCACAAATATATAACACAAATCCATGTCCGGGAGCCATAGAGTGTGTAGTGAGCACACTTGGCTGTTGTGTCTAGGTGAGATGGATGATATTAAGCTGTTGTCTCCCCTGTCAATCACAGTATCACTGACCAATCGTAGGCGTCTGTGAGCTCACGTATGAGGAAGAGGGCAGATAGCTCTTTCCTCCAAGTCTGTTACACAGTTAAAAAAAATGCAAAAGTTGGTTTCATGTGTCTAGACGGAAACGCATGCTAGACTTCACCCTCTCTGTTCGGCAGCTGTCGTCTGATAGGGAAAGCCGGCTCGTGGGTGGGAATTAGCACATGACCTAATTAGGAAGAAAATGGGCGGATATATAATGCAAATGTATTGCTACAACTGTTAGACTGGATTGATAGAGGTGTTAGGATGATACAGACATGAGGAAAAGGCTTCTCTGTTCTGTTCCTCTAGTGTTTTATTCATCTTTCCAACACTAAAGGAATACAGGATAAAGTAGTTCCGGTTACGTTTGGTGTATCCATGCGCCGTTTGACAGAAACTGAGGCACGTTCTTGCTTACTTTGGGCCACGTTGACTATACTGGTAAAATAACCACAAATAATCCTCCCCCTGAAAAAAAAAGATCTGAAGAGACATATTCGACCGATTTACCACTTCATTTGCAAACACTATATTATTATTGAAAGCGTGCTACAATAATATATCTTTCAGCTAACTGTTTCGTGATGGAGTTTTCTGACTTCCATTATAAGTGAGTTTGGCGTAACATTTCCTCAGTACACAGCAACACGTAAAAAAAAAATCTAAAAAACACTAGAGATTTGTGAGTGATAAATCAGACAGTTAGCTTTCTAGGTACTGATTTACTTTAAGGTTCTGTTATCTAACATTTTTCAGTGTAAAAGCAAACAAATAATTTTGTAACTCAAACTTTTAATGAAAATGCTGACTGTCCATCTGGTGTTTAATCAGAAGAAGCTTAATGTGGAGCAGGAGCGCACTGCTGAAGGGTTTAGACTCTCTTAACTAATCTAATTATAGAGTATGCTATAGACTGTTGTGGGACAGTGTGATTAGTTGTCATGGTTTAACCCATGCATAAACATTCCATATTAGTGATATGCTTTATTAAATGCTTTATTACTGATGCATTTATGTTTAATTTGACTCACCGGTGTAGACAGTGGTGTCAAGTTTGCCCACATTGATGTGAGAGCCTTGACTCTTCAGCTCGGCTGCAACATCGTACCATATCGGCTCGAATGTTTTACAATATTCACACCACGGAGCATAAAACTGTATATCAGATCAGCACATCATATATATGCATATCAAATCAGATCATATACATGCTGCATTATAGCATGAAAAAAAGATAGAATTAAAAATGTACCCACTTCCACCAGCCAGGGCTCACTCCTCCGCATCTCATTAAATCTAAATATTAAAAAAGCAACATACATACATGAAGCATATTATAACTTTATAATGCTTTGTAAGAAGCACACTCACGTACATAAACATTCCAATCAACACAAATGAGGAAAAAAAACATGAGATTTCTCTCCAAAATCAGCTTCCAACTTGTTAGAAAAATTATTTTCAGCCATAATCAAATCAAACCCTTCGTAGGCCAGCTTTCAGATTTCAACTTCATGATTTAACTAATTATTTACAGCATTATCTAACCATTTGTACTCATATTTTTTTTAAATATTAACTGAATAGTGAAGACCTACAATGACTAATATTTATTCCATACATAACTTAGATCCAGAGTTATCAATATACAGTACATGCTTTAATTATTATTACTTTATTACCTTAATTTGCACAGCCATTATTAATAATAATAATAATAATAATAATAATAATAATAATAATAATAATAACACATATTATTAATAACATAATTAACAATTACATTACAATTGTATTATTTGATGAATAAATATTGACTAATGCAGATTTTATTTATTAAACACTATTTACTATATAGACGCCTATATATATATATATATATATATATATATATATATATATATATATATATATATATATATATAATTAATGTTGTATTAATGTACACTTGTGCCATTAATAATGGTAATTAAGGAAAGCTGTAATTTTGAAGAATTATCTCTTTAGAAATGACTCAGTTGCCAGATTGCAATGTACCTGTCGTCGAGTTCTTCAACATACGCTGCCGTGAGGGTTATGCTCACTACAAGCACTGAAAAATCAATAAATAAAAATAAAGCAGCTGTCATTTCACAGCAGACGTAAAGGCAGTGATGAATTGTGACAGGCTTTGATAAATTTCACCACATGCCCACCCAGCGGTCTAATATTGATTTATTTTTAGCCTACCTGAACAGATGAAGTGTCTTGAGGTTGCCATGATTGTGTTTGATGATGAAATAGAGAGTGTGTAGAAGAAGGACAGAGACATGGCATGATTATTAGGCAGCACTCTAGTGACCCAGTGACCAGATTAGACCAGGGGATTAGGGACTGACTTTAAGGATGAAGCCTAGCTGCAACCCTCTTTTCCTCTTCACACGGGCTGCTGAAAATGTGTGTGTGTGTGTGTGTGTGTATGTGTGTCCGTTTTCTTCTCTAGCTGCTGTACACATTTGAACCTGACACAGTGTGCCTCAGTTTGTCTACATGGCTCTGTTTCTGAGTGCAATTTTGTTCTTACAAACCACCATCCTTGTACCTAACAGAGTGTAAATGTTTGGAAATGTTAATCCAGCTTGTGAGAACGGGCAGAACGGTCTCCCACAACCTTCTGTGTGAAGTTCCTCTGAGGTTCCTATTCATCTGCATTTATATGCAGCTTCTTGCATCTTTAATCTTTAATAATTGCTTTGTCCTGATCGGAGTTTCTGTGAACTAACATTTAACAGATTGGTCATAATAGTTCCTTCATTAATGATTGGAGATTTTTTTAATCATTATCAATTTTTTTTTAATATATGTAACACACTTTGAGAGTTTGAACTTTATTTGTTTGTTTGTTTGTTTGTAATATATAATATATAGATATAAAATATCTATGTATGTAGATGGTTTTGCATGCTTTATTGTAAATACTTTATATATATGTAACAGATTCTGAGAGTTTGGACTTTATTTATTTATTTATTTGTTTGTTTGTTTGTTTGTTAATATTTTTTGCTTGTTTTTGATTGTTTTCTATTTAATAATGTGTACTATATTCATATAATGTATTGTTTTAGATTGTTTTGTGTACTTTATCATATTTTTTTTTAATATGTTTTTAAAAAAATTAAGCTGTTGAGAGTTTGGACTCGAAAATATTGATTTATTTATTCATTTGTTTGTTTTTTTACTTATTTACTTGTCTCATATTATTTGATTGATTCTGTATCTATTTATTCTATATCTGTTATTTTGTATTATTATTATTAGTAGTAGTAGTAGAAGTAGTAGTAGTGTTATTGTATATGAGGAAGCTAAACTATTCTCTCATTTCAGGTAAAAATAGTACTGACTATCAACAAAACATTTTTTGTAATATTCTAATTATTTCTAATAATTGTTTATACTAAGACTAGGATGAATAGTTAATTAAGGCTGGTATCCGCTTTTACATAGAGAGAGAGAGAGAGAGACAGAGACAGACAGACAGACAGAGAGAGAGACAGACAGAGAGAGAGAGAATAACTTTTTCCTCTTCACATTAAATGTTGTTTTTCACCAGCAGATGGCGCTAATAACAAATCTTCACTGTTCACAGTTTGACATGTTGCCATGGACTCCAGAGATGTCAGACTGGATTGCAACATATTTCGAATCCGTTCACTTTTTTTAAAGTTTCAAGTCGACAAGAATAGATGTTATACCTAAATCTACATTATATTAATCAACACAAGATTTAAGAGTACTTTCTGACTCGTAAAGAAAGATCTGGCCATTATTACGGCCTTCAGTTTACGTTTCGCAACTGGCTGAATCCAAAATGGCTCCCTAGTGCACTACATAGGGCGTAGACGCCATTATTAAAGAAACAACGTTTGTAGTGCAGTTCTATAGGGAGCAGAGAGCTATTTGAGATTGGGCCTTCATGTAGTAAATTTAGTTAGTCAGGTCCTATTTAAACTGTTATTCAAAAAGCAGATGCTTTTGTCCCACTTTAAAATAAACGTGTAAATGTTTTTATCTCCTGTCAATTTGTGAAAGTTAATAACAAGTCAGTTATAAATATTTTCACTTTTATTTCCACTATTTGCAGCTGTAGCTGTTTTTATCTACCCACAGCATACATCGGAAAACGTATACGAATTACTATGTCGAATAAATGTCTCCAGAAGTAACGTTTTACAACCTAGAGCAAGTTTTTAAACATATTTCATATGCTAGTTATGCGAGTTGTTTGCTAACGTTCGGGCAAGAATTATGTAGAAATTTCATTGGTCAGACACACAGGCAGGAAGCGTGTGATTGGCGCAAACAGGCACAAGTCTTATTGAATACTGGATGAAGGACATGTCAATCAAAAGTCTTTCTTAACTCTGATTGGTCGCCTTAACTGTCAATCTCAACTGCACGAAAGTGCGAGTTGAGTCTGGGGGAGAGGCTGGTTGAATGTCAAACGCAAGTTTACATCCTGTATTAGTGCACTACTTAGGGTATGAAATAAAGGCTACGACAGCGTACGTAGTGCACTCTATTAGAAATTTAGCGCTATTTCGGATACAGGTAACGGAGTGCATAGTGGTTGAAGTCGGGGATATAGTTCGGTGTGTTTTGACGCAGATAAACTCGACAAACGGTTTTGACGGAGGATTTTAACGCGAGTTTAACGACAGTTTTGGAAAATATCAACTGATATTAAAAAGGAGGATGTGATTAGAAACGGAAGGAAAGGTCTGGGAAGAGACACGTCGCGCATTGTTTACTTTCTTGCTTCTACATTTGAAGGGTTGCTCTTATGCCCCTCCATTATTATTATTATTATTATTGTTGTTGTTGTTGTTATTTTTTATTTGTTATTTTTAGATAGTCATGTTATTGGTCTGTAAACGTCTCTTGTAACTAGAAGAGATTTCTGCGTCTTTAATTTTGAGTTCAGATGTACAGGATGAGTGCTTGAAAACTTTCTAGCTCCTCTGAAGTATCTGAGTATTTCACTGTTTATGGATTTCTGGAGGAAACGCGTTTATCATGTCGTTCCCTGAAGTGCAATGGGATTAAAGGAGGCGTTTGGCTCGAGCACAGCTTCAACACAGACAGCCAGGTAAGAGGAAGAGCTGTTTGTAAGCAAAATGCGAAAAGAATCACAGAAATATTCAGTTTAATTTCAGCATAGCACCTTTACATGCGCGTGTGTATCATGCATGTGTCTCTCTGCTGAACAGCCCACACACTGCTGGACCTCTGTGTGTTCAGGGCATTATCTTCAGTCCTTCACTTGTTGCATGGCTCAGGATTTTATTTGCAAACCTGTGCATTTGTCATATGCACTTTGCATGCTCTGTAGACTGTGTTCATGCATGCACCTGACCAGATGTCATATCCAACAGCCATGCAGTTCTGCATCTTCTGCTTAGTGGCATTTTAATGAACTCCTCAAACATCACATGTGGCTCTGATAAAAGTAAAGCATAAATGTTTAGATGTTTGTAATATATACCTACTGGTCAGGGTTGGAGGGTTGGTCATTTATAATGTTAGATCCAAAAATTGGATCAGCCCCCTGAATGGTGTGAGTGACATGTTTGTGATTTGGTTCAGCTCGTTCAGTTCCCTCTTTATGCTCCTGGATCGGGGATTTACAGTGTTGAGATGGTCCTGCGTGTGTGTTTACTTGACTTTCAGAGGGTCATATTGGCCTTTCGCTAATTTGAGTTGGTCCTTTGCTGGTTTGATCTGGCCCTTTGAGGAGTGACTTGATCCTTTACTTAGTTTGGCCTGTGGAGTGTTGAGTTGGCGATTTGGGGGGGTTTAATTGGCATTCAGAGAGTTGACTTGGTCCTTACATCAACTTGTAGAGTGTTGAGTTATGGTGTTGAGTTGGCCCTTTAATGGTCGAGTTAGCTTTTGGTGGGTTGAATTGGTCCTCTGGTTGTTGGCACTTTAAGAGCTTAATTGGCTTTCAGAGGCTTGAGTTGGCCTTTAGATCAGCTTGTAGAGTGTTGAGTTATGGTGTTAAGTTCGCACTCAGTAGGTTAAGTTGGCCCTTTTGGTTGATTCTTGGTGGGTTGAGTTGGCTTTTTGAGGGTTGAGCTGGCCCTTGAATCAGAGAGTTCAACTGCCACTTTACTGTTCATGGTTATCACTTTGCAGTGTTGAGTTGGCCCTTTGAGGGGTTTAGTTGGGCTTTTGTGGGTTGAGTTGGCCCTGGGAGGGTTTAGTTGGTCTTTTGAGTTGGTCTTTTGGTTTAACTGCTCTTTTTAAGTTAACTCTTTGAAGGTTGAGTTGGTGCTGAGAGGGCTGGGTTGGCCCTTTTGTGGGTTGAGTTGACCTTTTAAGTGATGAGTTGGCCTTTTAAGGGTTGAGTTGGCCGTATTGTGTTTAAATGTCTCTCTGAGTGTTGAGTTGGCCCTTTACAGCGGTTGAGCCTTTATCTTGTTCGATCGGCTGTTATAGTGTTAGTTTGTCCCTGAGGAGTGTTGAGTTGGCCCTTGTCATGTGGAGTGTCCTTTAGAATGTTAATAAGCCCTCTATTAGTGTTGAGTCAGCCCTTAAGGTGTTAAGTGAAGAGATGTTTCAGCTCTGGATCAGAGTGTCATGTTGGTTGGCCCTTTACATTGTTAAGCCGGCCTTTAGAGTGTTAGGGTGGCTTTTACAGTGATGCATTGGCCCATGATATGTTGAGTTTGCTCATTACAGTGTTAAATTTAGCTTTCATATCTTTGGATCAGCTCGCTAGTGTATGGTGGCCCTTTGAGGGGTTGGGTTGGTTCACTACAGTGTTGAGTTGGGTTATATAAGTCCAACTGGACACAAATGAACACAAAAGAGTTAATATATCGCTGTAGGTGTTGGTTTAACACCTCGAGTGATAATCCAGCCGGGATGCTTTTCAATTCTCCACCCTCACAATGTGTGAACTCGTTCTGATTGTCTTTTTCTTTCGCTGATTCCTTCTAGCGCTTTCACTGTAGCTGCCATTGTGTTCTCGTGAGCTTTAGACTGCAGTGGGCGATTTATCATTGCATCCCTGCATGCAAAATACACACTTCTTTATCTTATAAACGCTGACTCTGACATTTTTTAGTGGAAGCAGTTAGAATGAAAATATCTGTTATGTTTCGCAACATGTTTGCACGAGCAGCTGATTCAGTTTTGAAAGTGACCTGAAGCTTATCTGAAATCTCAGTTCAGATCTGGGGAATGTCAGGTATGCTATTGTTCAGCTCAGTCCAGAAAAACACCTGCAGCACTCTGCAAGTGTCTGAGAACGGCGCGGAGCGATGTTGAAACTTTTGTTGATGTTCATATTCTGTGGTTTGATTGGCCGCCAGTTGCTGAAACCTGGATTTGAAGAAGTGGGTGAACAAACATGTCCTGTTTCTTAATGCTCAGTGAGTTCCTATTATTATTAAAAAAAAAAAAAAATTATTAATAGAATGTATTTCATTAAAACACATTGATTTGAACGAGCCAGTGGCTACATATTGATTCAAAGCAGTGAATCGACTCGGCGCGAATATTTCACGCTCTCTCAGGCGCCGTCTACACAAGCAACGTTTTCGAAAATACCTCTGATGTAAAAACGATGCGAAAGCGCTCACACTAGCACGCCAGTCCAGTATGCGGTGTTAGAAAGTCATACACTGTTACGGCAAATGCTTCAAGAATAACATTAAGATCATTCGGTAGTGAACGATTCTGTAGCAGTACATCGTGTATCGTATTCGGTCGCCTTCACACGAGGGTGTAATAATAAAACAAAGCGAAATGAAAGTGCAGATACCTTATCTAATAAGAAATTACAGAACATAATGTAACAACTTGTTAAGCAGTCATGATAAATGAAGTCCTAACACATTCATAACATACACAATGGGCATGCGCAAGTTTATCAATGTTTTCACAAATGTTTTTTGAAAAAAGCTTCGTGACCCAAAACGTCGTTTTCGTATAGACAGGGTCTGAATCAGAGAACGCAGTGATGATGGGAATAGACTTTTGTGTTGCTGTGTGACAAGAGTTCAAAGTTTCTGTTAGCTGTTTCTTTAGTGTAAAAATCATGCTAGCTCATGGAGATAGAGTGTAGTAATCCTGATAAACCGTCCAGCTTCCTCCCAGCTTTGGTCTTTTATTCTCATCCCAATGCTTTTATCAAATGAGTGATCTGGGAAAGAAATACGAAGATTTGCAACAACATGAATATTCGACCATGATTGCTAATACATACATTTTCATAAGCTTAATGCTAAATTGTAAAAGTTTTTTCTTAGGCATTTTGTTGCACTAATAGTAGTTCTTCTTTGGGCACTTTCACACCTATTAGTCCGTCTCGGAGTCTGAATCGGAGCGAAAATGATTCTTCTGGTTCATTTGCCATTTGCTTTGGTTTGCTTTCACACTGCACGAAGCAAAAGGCGAAGAAAACATTGTCTGTGTGAGTGTAGGGCTGAAAATGTACGCTTAAAACTTTCATTCATCGGTCAGAAAGACAGCAATGGGAAATGTGAACAAACCTTTACTAAGCGTATGTATAAAATCCCGCAGGCATGAAGAACACAGAGCCGAGACTAAAGAAATGATTCGATAATTATATAAACAGCTAGTTTTAAAAATTTTTGTATCACATCACATGCAGTGTTTATTGTTTATTTTTGTTTGCTTTGTTGGTCCAGATTTCCAAAACTGCAGCGCTACAGCTTTGTCCTTTGGTTCAGTTTAACGGCTCACATCTCGGCATGTTTGATTCGCGAATACTCGGCATGTTTGATTCACTTTGTGAGTCGGATCACATTCTCAAATCATTTCCTTTAAAAGTGACTGTCGTTGCTACGTTCTCGCTGTCTAAAGAACCGCACGAGAACCTAAACGCTGTACACACAGAAGCATTCTTAATGATGCTGTTTTACAGCAGCAGTGGACCTCGACTCGGTCCCTGAGGAACGCCGGCAGTTTTCGGTTTTTAATTCTGAGCTCAAAATTAGTTTGATTTAAGTCAAGGTAGTTGATCTCGAACATCTAATTACGTAACATATGTCTCTTCAACTCGTGGAAACGTAGGCCAGTGCTTAAAAATCCTAACTGGAGACCTGAACCCGTGCTCACTCTGGCACTAAAGCTGGTGAAAAATAGGATTGAGATGCCTGATTAAATATAGACTTTAGAGTGTTGTTCCAGCTGCACCGTCGACACTCGTCTCTGTTCCTCCGTCTGTGCAGAATACGAGAGAATCCACGTCAGATGCACTTTAGCGACCCGTTTAACCAGCGTCTGAGAGAAACAGCTGGAGGAATGTTGGCCACCTTAACGGTTTTGGCCCTAAATTGGGGTGCGGTGCACAACTGCCTGAAAGAGAAGCTAGTGTTTATTTTCTGGCAAAGCTACACATTATGTCCTTTTTTTTCTCTTTTCCTTTTAGAAATAAAATGTTACGGCGCTGCTGTTTATTTGTCCACTGAGTTTTTTAGATGAATGAGAGGAAATGTGAATGCTTGTGTTTCTGGGGGAATGCAGGATCATTCTGTACAAGTAGAAATCAGAGGCAGGAATGTTTCTCTTAGTCACTGAGAAAATGGAAGTTTAAAGGTTTAGCAGAGACTGCACTCGGACTAACCTTGTTTTCTGGGGTTTTTAAAATCTGCAAACTTGAAACTTTAGAATAGGGCTGGGCAAAATGACGACATGATATCGATATCATGATACATTATGTCATGATTCAAGTTTTCCGAGATATCACAGGCAACGTGATTTCATATACACCATATATATATATATATATATATATATATATATATGTGTGTGTGTGTGTGTGTGTGTGTGTGTGTGTGTGTATAAACACAGAAAAATATGCAGAATGGAAGCAACCAATTTGATGTTTATTTTATGTAATTTCTGTAAAATGTACCAAACTTTTAAATGGTAATGCATATTTTTTTTCGTAGAAGTGTCACCATGTATCGTCCGCCCCACCTGAAAATTTAGAATTGTTTACAATAGGGATGCGTTGATAAAATTTTCTTCAAACCGAGTACCAGTACCTCGTTGATAATGATACTGAAATGAGTAACCTACTCAGTATTAATCACTCAGGTATGTCACAGAAGTGCGTTAACTAGCTACACTAGGTAGCTTGGATCGAGCAGGGTTGTGTCAGAAACCCTCGCTGTCAATGACCGAGAATGGCTGATCTTCAAGAACAACATGCTGGATAAGAGCTGTTATTTTCATTACCTTAGCACTGTTTGTAGACGTTTATTCTTGCCTAGCTAGTGTTTTCTGCTAGCGATGAACTCCTCGCACTGAGTTTTACGCTTAAGATGTTTTATCAGGTTAATTGTATCATTGGAAGAGGCTGTAGTTCATCATCTTGATATTTTCACAGAACCTGCTTTTATTTTGTGTTGTCTGTTCTTTAGAGTGATGACATACAGTAGGCTTGCGTCACGGTTGTTGGCATCAGAGCATTTTTATGAGTAAGTGAGCACGATATCAAACCGATACTCGATAATCCGTATTCGTATCCTTCATGTATCCGTAGCATCAAACCAAACCTGAAAACTGCAGACGTTCCTCAGGGATCGAGTCAAGGTCCACTGCACTTATCACCTATCACGTTACGTGCTTTCACGTATCAGTTGTCCTACTCTGGTGAAGAGAGACTCGTGATATAAAAGTTGTACTTTCTTTTGGTTAAAAAGTAGTGCCGAAAAGGGGAGAAGGAATTTGCACTGTCAGTCAAGCCACCTTCTGGCACTAGTGGTGCATGACAAATCAATTATTGCCACAATGATAGAAGAGTCTCAAGGATAGGTGAAACTAAATATTTACCTGACTGCAAAACTGTGTGCAGACGTTCCTGTTTTGAAAGATCACTATGTCCAGGCAAACATGTAGAACTCAAGATGGCTGTAATCAATCCGTAAACACAGAGTGAACAAAGTTTACATTTTCAGGTCCAAAAATGAGCTCTTTGTGCCTCAGTTTGTTTTTGACATCAGCCCGTGTTGCCCCATAGTTCATCCCTCCGTTATTGAGCAAACAATCCTTCTTATAACTGAAGGAAATGTCAGTGTTCTTTCCAAATGTATTAATGTTTTTATATAATTTGGATTATATTATATAAAAAAACATGTGAAAGGATTATATTCTGACAAAACAATGACTCGTATTTTAGTAGATAAGCTGGGTTTTTTTTTTCCTCCACATGATTTACTGTGTAATAATTCAGCACACTTTGATGGCTTTTACATCACCATTATAGAGAATAATGCAATTAGATGAACAGACAATTACTCAGACAATTACGCATGTCTAGATAACGTAGATTTCTGTCTCTTCTGATTTAAAAGGTCTGCGGAGGACAGTCACACCCTAGAAAATGTGAAAGCCTGATTAAAGAGTCATCCACCACATTACTCGTGCAGCAATAGCAATGGAGAGGAGCAAGCGCAACTCCATTGCTGGGTTCCCCAGGCGGCCTGATCGGCTGGAGGACCTGGACGGAGGAGTGTTCGAGGCAGAGACAGGCCCCGCCCAACAGGACAGGGTATGTCCTTCTTCCTACCGTGCCCTCATCAGTGCCTTCTCCTGCCTGACGCGCCTTGATGACTTCATATGCGAACGGATAGGCTCCGGCTTCTTCTCAGAGGTCTATAAGGTAACGAGTTTGTTTTATTTATGCTACTAGGCAAGTTGGTCAAAAGATGTGTCCTTTAAATGTCTTCGGTACTTCTTAAAAGTCCTGTTTTATAACTGCAGTGGACCTTGATCTGATCCCTGAGGTACACCTGCAGTAAGATTATGGCCCTTATTCTAGTTACCCGCTAACTATGTACTGTATACATATTTATACCACAGCGCTGTCAAATTCTCGCATCTGATTGGTCAGAATGTGTTGATTAATTTTCTATGACAGCAGATCAGACAGTAGTTCTGGCTGCAAGGCAACTCGCAGGTATCAATACGTTATCATTTCCATACTAACAACTTGCACAGGGACTTGTACAGGCGAAGCTCCATATAACTGGATTAAAATATGTGTGTAATCTTTGATATGGTGAAGTTATCTGTAAGGAGACGTTTATTTAACATTTATGGACGGATTCTCCAGCGTCTACGCTTTGAAACAGTCAGAGGTAAAGCTGTAACTTCATCTGACATCTTCAAGAGAGAAGTTTATGCTTTACGGTTTCTCAGTTTTTTTCCGTGTAATCAACTTCAAGAGGCAAGAAAGAGAGCCTGGTGAAGAAATAAGGAAGTGAGGAAATTTGTTTTGCGAATGTTTCCTAACCTTACATTTAATTAAGATGTGTCATTTTTATAATAAATATAACATTGTAATCATTGGCAAACTGCTGCGGTGTGAGAGGAATAGGACACTTCAGGACATACTGTTATAGGAAAATAATCAACTTTGGTATCAGTGATTGATCTCTTACAACAGCATGCCTTGTCTTAGGTTTAAAAAAAAAAAAAAAAAAAAAAAAAGGTATGTTGAAGGTAGGGAGAACTTCAAACTGTGCTAGGCAGGTGGTCCTGAGGACGGGAGTTAAGAACCCTTGATCTAGATGATCATTTTCTTTTTTATATTATCAGAAATATTTACTCTTGATATCAATCTGCCTTTTGATAGTTTGCACGAATTGCTTCGATGCAGTGCCCTGAAAGCATCCTGTTTAGTTTGGAAGATGAGTTCTGGGCACGCAGAGGTGCTCGTCTGCTCACATCAAGCCTACTATAGAGATCAATCCCTCTGTCACTGCAAATGAACCAGGGATTGTTGGGATGGTGGTGTTTCTTGGAAGTAGACGCTACTGTTTATGCTTCAGTGGGCGAGGGATGATGTAGGACTGACAGCGTGGTGTATTGGAGTTGAAAACCATTTAACACAATCAGAACTTACGACAGAGGTGGGTTCTCCAATGTGTCATATGTTGCAGAGACACAGTCAGCCCCATGCATCTCCATTGCATGTGAAGAGCTGTTTTGTTTTCATATTGACCCATGGCTAGCGTTGTTAAATTCCCCAGTCTGAAACCATTCAACCATACTTATCTGCATCCATAACAATGGCATATATTCACCTCATGATTTCCCATTGTTGACCAGGTGGCTTTCTGGTATACTGTTTATGAGTGAGTAACCTCCTAGAAACAAGCAGCTTAACCTTTAAAACAAACAGAAATCAATGGGACATAAAATGCATTCTTTCTTGTTATATGGTGCAAAGCTTGAAATTTGATCAGGTGGCTATGATAGAATGGTTTCTTAGCAGATCCGGACAGATAACCACAGTGAAACGGTTTCATTACAGATCCCAACAGATAGCAGGATTTTTCATATAAGCTATGAAACCAATACCCATGGTTGAACGGCTTCAGATCACATTTGAATGGATATCCATGGTTGAAAGGTTTCCTAGGAAAGGCAAGAAGAAAGTTTTCACGGGAGATTTAAACAGATGGTCACTGTAGACAGGTTTTAAACAGATATCCATGGTTAAAACATTTGAAACTCCCCATGGTAGGAAGGTTTCTTAGCTGTTTGAGGCACCAGTATTAGAAAACTCAACTCATTATTGGTCTTTTTCTTGAAATGAAGTCAGAGTGAAAGATTTTGGGAAAAAACCCACATCTGGTGGTGTTTTGATGCAGAGAGTAGCACTAACCATAGAGGTGTACAAAATGTCGCAGGATTGGGTGATATGAAGCTTGCAGGATAGATGAAAGAGAATACATTTCCAATAATGTGCAGTAAAAAAAAAACAGCAAGGTTTTATAGATACCCATGGTAGAAAAGATTTGTTGCAGGTCACACTAAATAAAATCCCTCTGTGATAAGGGAAGGGGACGCAGTAGGCCAAACCAGTAGCTGTTAATTTCGCACTTGCAATTCAGGCAATCTTGAAAGGGTGGGCGAGACTAGGGTCACATCTTCCTAGAAGACACAACATGCAGGAATTGCTTATTATTACTGATTAGCTACAGCAAGAAGATTTTTTTTGCTTTTCAGTCAACATAATGAGTCTCATCACAAAAGCTGGCTAAGGTTAGCTGTTTTCAGAAACATGTCACACCAGGACTCTTGACCCCAGCAAAGAAATCCCCAAGGTGACAATCCGGCGTGACTTGTGCTTTAAACGGATATATATATAATGACTTGTTTTTGTAGTGTATGCGAATGGATAGCCATTCCCCACGGTAGAATGGTTGTGTAGCAGGTTGTCTAGCCTGGTGTGTACAGTAGAGGGATTGTCTGGGCTTGTGTTTCAACCAGACTGCTTGCTCTGTAGGTGGGCTGTAGATCAGCGTGAGGAGATTATACATGGCCATCTGACTCCTCATGTCCTCTCCTCATGTCCTCTCCTCAGAACCAGCATTAGATCCAGACATTTTCATTACCGCTTGCCAAATTTTGAGGTTGTTTTCCAAACCTGCACTGGATATATGTCTGGGGTTCAGGAAGCAAAAATTGAATATAAGAGATTTGGAAACAGTCAGCAGGGTGGTGGGATGAATCAGAGTTACTGTTACCACCAAGAAGTTGCTTATTTTCCTACATCATCACGTCCCAAAGTGTTTTATTTCTCTTACACTACAGCAAATTAAGACTACACTGATCACAAGGTTTATGTTGTACTTTTTTTTTTTTATCCATTTTATATTTACAAACAAGTTAACAGCTATAACCTGTGAAACTCCTCTGTCCTGAAGACTTTCTTAAAGCTACACCTCTGCTTGTTATAAAACATTTGCACTGGAGACTCCTTCCATAAATGTCAAATAAAAATGTCCTTGCAGAAAACTTTGTTAGACAAAACGATTTTTATTCAATCTGTTTATGTGGCACGTCCTTCATACAAGTCCCTGTGACTGAATTGTTACTATAGAAACAATAGCATATTAGACGATTGCTTCTGCTACAGCAAATTAATCAGCACCTTCTGACCAATCAGATTCGAGAATTCAACAGCACTGTGGTATGATCCAAAGAAATAATGTGCAACAAGTTTCAGGTGAACCTGAAAGACTCAAATGCCAACGGTGTTAGGAGGCATGACCTGTGTGTTTATAGCATCCTAACATTTGTTATTTCCAATATTTAGTTGCTATGAAATGTTGTGATCAAAAAAAAAAAATACTTTGTCCAATAATTTTTCGTCCAACAATGCTAAGTGAGGGGGAACGCTAACATAGTCTAATAAACTCGTTTTTTTAATAGCTAATACAATGATGGTGGTTGTGTGCAGTGTGTTAGTGGAACTGCTTCAGGTTCCTCTCAGGCTGTGGTGGCAGTGGTCCAATATTTAAATGAAATGCATGCAATCCAGCACTCACCAATACGTGTGCGCTTTGTGAAACTGCACTTTGCTTTCTCTGAAGTAGTACTGGTGTAACAGCATTGCATTACATTAATCAGCTTATTGCGCTAGTGTCTGCTGTAACACGCCACACACTTTATTCAGTGCATTTTTGCCTTCTGCTTCGCATGGTTTAGCTCAGTTCAGCTTTAGGAAGTTAGATCTGGCCAACACTGAAGTCAGTTTTTTTTTTTTCTTCACACATTTGTCACCGAAGCTTCCTGTGGTTTATCACTCTCAACATATTTTAGTCCATCAGAGAAACACCGATGTGGAGAGGAAGCGAAGAAACGGGTCTGCTGTTGAGAGAGCGGATTATCTGATGATCCGAGAGATATTTAAACACACTGAAGAAGGATCTAAGCTTATCCCATTTCATTTCAAGTTCGTTTGGTTTTATGGACACCATTAGCATAGTACATGTAGAAAAAAAATGCAAAAAAGTTCTAGAGAGATTCTCATTTTAATTTTAGAATTTGTCACTTCCAGGAAAATTATACAATTTTTTTGATGACTCATCCTGTACTAGTCTTGCGTTCATCCAGTTAAATGCTCTGTAGAATATATGTCCCGCCCCCGGGGGTGTGTCTTGTCTTCCCACACACGATTAGCTTTTCCAACCAGTTTTATCCAACCAATTTACTTTCTTCCACCACAGCGCTGTTGATTTCTCAATTCTGATTGGTTAGAAGGTGTTGATTAGTTTTCTAGAACGGCAGCTCTGACCGTAGCTGTAGATCACAGGTTTATATTAATGCATGTGTTGCAGTACATTGTCGTTTCTGTAGTAACAAGTAGCAAGTAACAAGAAAATGTCATTCTTTCAGTAATTCTGTAGTGTAAGAGGAATAAAACACTTCAAGATGTGCTGTTGTAGGAAAATAATCAATGTCAGGTGGTAACAGTAACTTCACCTCATCACACCATCCTGTCGTGGATTATTTTCCTATAACAGCATGACATGGAGAGTTTTATTCCTTACTTATTGTGATGCTCCACTTCAGCCAAAGTAAATCTCATGTACATAATCGTGTGTGTGTGTGTGTGTGTGTGTGTAGGTGCGTCACAGAGCTTCAGACCAGGTGATGGCTCTGAAGATGAATAAGCTGAGCAGTAACCGAGCCAACATGCTGCGAGAAGTGCAACTTATGAACAGACTCTCGCATCCCAACATCCTCAGGTCAGACACACACACACACACACACACACACACACACACACAGAAAGGCATCATGTATGGGTTCTGTTAAAAAAGCAGCATTTTCTCTCTCTCTCTCTCTCTCTCTCTCTCTCACATGCACATGCACACATGCGCACACACACCCCCCCACACACACACACACGTCGCTAATGGAAGCCGTGGCTCGTTGTTTGTTCTGCTCATCGATGGTGCGTGATGGAAATTTAAATATCTGCATTAGTCTTTCAGGGACGTTTCTCTTCTCGGCGTTACGGGGTTTTCCATTAACACGCTAAATTAAAGAGACAGTTAATGTAGCTTTTATTCTCTTCATGACAACAAGTGATCATAAAACCTCCTGAATGAATCTTATAAAACTCTGAGGAGAGATTAAAGCAAACTTAAACTTGTTATTATAAAAGAACATGGCACAACTGCGACTCTGCCTAGAGGAGGCCGTCCACCAAAGTTCAGTACCTGAGTAAAGAGGGGATTAGTCGGCGAAGCGACCAAGAGGCCAGGGATAATGCTTAACATGATGCTACCACCACCATGCTTCACTGTTATGATGGTGTTCTCAGGGTGATTCACTTAACAGCAACGTTACCAATGTAACCAACAGGATTGTGTTCGTCTCTAACATTTGCTTAGTTTGCTAGCTAGGTTGTTCAGCATGCAGGTACTGTGGTGAAAAAGTTACCAAGTACCACGTCATCCTCAAGTTACTTACATACCAGGCATGATTGGTTCAAATCTGTGGTGTACAACAAATTAGGCTCATACCTAACTCCATCCCCAGACTACTTTTATATCTTAACAATCGTTAATTATCTTTCCTTTTGGTCCTAATTAATCTTATTTATGGTTAGTCACAAGAATTAGGATCCGAGTAAAAAAGGATCTAAGTAAAAAAAAAAAACCTAAGTGAAATTGCCAAAATAATATGTAATATAGATGAAGTTTGTGATGTCACAGAATAGGCCCCACAGCTTTCAACCAATCACATCCGATATGCAAATTACCAAATTACTAGAGGATGATGTGGTACCTCGTAACTTTCAACCCACCGAACCTACATGCTTAGCTAGCTACCTAGCTAACTGAGCCAGTGATAGAGTTCACCACAGTCAAGACAGTCATGGTTGTTACGGTAACATTGTATAGCGTTAAATAAACGTGAATATAAGCCACTAAAAATATGACTGCTAGTGAAATCGGTATCAGTCAGTAACAGTGTGGCTGGTTAGTGTTCGTACTAGCGATGAGACATTAGTACAGATGATTCATCAGCTCAATTCTTCAGCACTTAACTGACAGAACATATCTGAAGGCTGGAAGTTGGCAGTCAGTGATTACTGGACGTGACGAAGCTTCAGGGAAGAGATGTAGCGTAAAGCTGCAATTCTCATTCCTCGACTGTTAACTTGATTTGTAGTGTCTGTGTTTCAGTGTCTGAGTGGCCGGCTGTGGAAAACTACAGTCTCTTAAAAAGCTCCATGTGCACATTTGTCTATAAATGGAACTGCAGTTCAGACGGGCTCGCTCTATTTCCGTGCTCGCTGTTTGTACAGCAGAATGTGTGCTCGAGCTACAGGCCGAGAGAGAGCTAGAGAGAGGGAGGGAGGGGGGAGAGAGACAGAGAGACAGAGAGAGCGAGAGAGAGAGAGGGGAGGCCTGTGTGTGTTTTTCACAATCACGTCATTGTTGTGTCCTGCTGAATGGGGGCGGAAGGCCCCGAGCGCTGACTAAGGGGGTCTTTGTTATTTGGAAAAAGACCCTACGAGCAGCAGCAATAAATGTCAGACCTGAAGTTTATTACGCCATAACTCCCCGGAGTCACTCCTAAATCGGTGTGGTGTGGAACTGCCCCGGGTGGGGTGGGGGGGAGGGGTACCCAAGGGGTAGGAGGCTCTGATGGATACACGCATACACACACTCAGTGCTGCCAACTCTGTGTTTGTCACTAGATTTAGCAACTTCTTAGAGTTCTTTAGTGCCTTTATTTTAAAAAAGACCCTACAATCGATCACTGCAGTCACTGATCACTAGTGTTCGTGTTGTGCTTCATTTTAAACCGTATTCTTGGTGATATTTAAGGTAATAAATGCGAGTTATTCCATCCATAAGCATTTTCCTTTGTGTCTATTTCAAGACTCCTCATTACTACTGTTTCATTTTGTCTGTGTTTATAGAAATGATTTTTTTTTTTTTAAAGAATGATGAAATAGTTAGTAGATGATGCCATGACCAAAAAAAGATTAGAATCTCTAATTTTCTCTTCAGAAAAAAATTAGATTATGAACTCTTCTGGCGATTTCTAGCGAATTCTTGTGTATGCATTAGCTACTTTCCCCTGACGAGCGCTGGCAACACTCCACACACACTCCCGTACATCCGTACAGCTGGAACGTGACTCTGAGATCATGTGGGAGTTAAGAGGCCACGCTAACGCACAGCACAATAAACCCGTCTCAGACACGGAGCAATTCATAAATAGTGTCTTCCAGCTGCCATGCAACGTGTAAGACAACGTGAGAATGGAGGAGGAAGAAGAGGGATGTGTTAGTGATGTGTTAGCAGGGTGTAAGTGTTATCCATCAGTCCCGTGTGTCCTTGCTGTCTGACTAGACATCTCACTTAGGGACACCGTGTTCACACTCTTGCACACTCTCATTTTTTCCACTCCTCATTTGCAGTAGAAACCCTAAATATTCTCCAGAAAATAAGTTCTCTCATCACCTACATAGCTAACTACGATGCTAACGCAAAGGTATCACACGTTCGTCATACATACTTGCGTATATTGGATTTAAATATATCACAAAATATTTTTAATCATTCATTTTTACTACAACTAGCTAACTAGTGTAATCTAGCTGTCATTGTATTATGTTACCTAAACCTAAATAGCTATACAACTATTCGCACAAATAACAAAAGAAGCTACTCCATGTCATGTTGTAATTGTAAAATAACCAACGATGGAGTGGTGTGAGGAATAAAGTTGCTGTTAACATCCCGACGTTGATTATTTTCCTATTACAGCACGTCCTGAAGCGTTGTTTATACTACAGCAGTTTGGCATTAGAATTTTTTATTTATTAAAGAATGACATGTTATACTTTTTATCCATTTATAGTAACTTAATATAATTTAATGTAGTGGAACGTTCACGGAACAAGTTACTTCACTACTTTATTTACGTTATAGCAGATATAAACAGTCATTCTTTCACCAACCTGTCTTTTTTTGTCTTGAAGAAGAAGAAAAACCCTGCTTGATTATGTTACGGAGTAACTGCAGCTCTGTAAGTTGGGTCAGAAAACTTACTGTCTCTGGTGATTCATCAGTTGCGCTGTTGTTTTAACCTCTCTGATATTAATGGACACCCTGGAAGCCCCGCCTCCTTTTCCCCAATCACACATTAGTCATCTTTTGGACAGTGCTCTTGTCTTCATTCAGTTTTCTCACTTGAAATACGTGGCCTGTTTTTTGTGTCACAATAAATCATTAGAGTGAAATAAATGACTGTATGTTTGACTTAGCTAACATTAAATAAGTATATAGTTAACATTAAGGGATGGCACTGAATATTCAAAAAAGAAAAAAGGGCTAAAAAAATTTTGACCGAAAAAAGATTATTGAAAACATTTCTTGTGTCTACATGTTCAGAAAAACATACCAGTGGCAGCTTTATTTTCCCCCAAACACCTTGTGGTTACCGTAAAACCCTGTATATGCGCACATTACGGTTTTTAATTTAGACATGTAACTTGTGAAAGCACTATTTTTGAAACTGCAAAGCCTTTTTAACCCCCTACGCACTACGCATTATTTCCCCTCGGGGTCTGCTCTAGCATTCCGCTACGCTGAAAACGCCAGGTTCGTTTCCCAAAGTGGCTCACTTATCTCCGCTGCCGAGCGTTAATCCTCAGTGACGAATTACAGGATGTACTCCATCTGGAGCAGATCATTCCAAAGCTGTTGAAAGGACATCAATTAAAAGCTGGAGATGCTTTAGCTTTCACTCTTTAGCTTGCTGTGATAAAGTAAATGATACACAGTGATGGTTAACAGGAACAGGATGTCCTGCTTTTTGAGATGGAAAGTGAACATTGCTGAATGGGATGAAGTGTAGACGCACAGTAATCTTTTTTGTTTTCTGTTTTTTGCAGGTTCATGGGTGTTTGTGTGCAGGAAGGTCAGCTCCATGCCCTCACAGAGGTAAGAGGAGCCTCCGGGCGGGCACAGACATGCTTCCACTGTCACCTCTAACAGACTTCATGCACTAAAAACATTCTGATCCATGATTGGGCTGCCATTTTTATCCCACTGATACTGTATTTACAAATCGGTAAATATATATATTAAAAGTGAAAAACATTTTTAACACGAGTGAAGTGCATATTTTCATTAAGAAGCAGCATTTTTGCCTGTCCCAGCCCTGACACTTTACGCTACAATATAATAATTACAACGCCTGAAAAATCTTATTTTTGCATTAATGTGTGAATGCATTTAATATCTCATGCTTAAAACATCATTTTCCATGAGTCGACCACACAGGTTATGAAAAAATGAAACACTTTAGTTCAGTCACACATTCCCCCGTGAAATATTTGGAATATTCCACACAATTTGCTTCTTCAACACAAGTTGCATCATCCAAATTTCCTGAAGATCACGTGAAGAAGAAAAGTACTTTCTCTTGTTTTCATTCGCTGTTACATAAATTATACACTGAAAGTACACTATTAGTTTATAAAAAATAATGTCAAGTAAATAATTAGTCCATCTTTAATGTCCTCACGGCATTAGCACAGCATTTTGTGTATTTGCTAATTCTGTGTTACTTATTTAAAAAAAAAAAACTCAACCCTGTTACTCATTTAAGAGCAAAATGCAGCCAAGGAAAAACAAGATGGCTGAACACATTTTTTTGAATGCAGGTTTTCTTTGATTCAGTGTTGAAAAATTATCAAAATTAAGCTTTAAAGTTATTTAAATTAAGCATTATTGTTTAAGAGGTCTAAGAAATAAATGGCACCCCAATCGTGGAATCACCCATCCTAAACAGTCGTAAGCTTATGTAGTAAATAAATCCATGTTTGTATATAGTGAGAACGTCCAAGTCGCCTGGCCGTGTGTGTGTGTGTGTGTGTGTGTGTGTGTGTGTGTTTGTATAATCAGGCTGTGATTGGCAGTTAAACATAAAAGCAGCTGTGGGAGCAGGGTTAATTAAAAGTTAGCCGTGTGTGTGAAGCGGGTGAGTAGGAGTACGGCGGGCGCCGACTCTTAAAAGAATGCGACTTTTAAAACACACAAGCGCGCACATGTACTCGAGGTAGTGTTCCTTGCAGAAGCAGGGACTTCAGATTCAGTTTCCTGTTTTAGAAATTTAGTTGTTAAACTCCAAATCACAATATTCGTGACGGGATGACGTCATCATGCACACATCAGATGATCATTCTAGTGAAGTCTGTTTAACTGTGAAGATTTTTTTTTTTTTTTTTTTTTGGTGTGTGAATAGGGTACTAATGATAAAATGATGAAGCTGAATTCCAAATGAGTTGCTGATGTTTATTGATGATTATTAGTCTTTCTATAGAATAACAAAAGTAAGAGATGCGCTCCGTGCCGCTGTAATCCACACCCACGATCGCAGCCTCCGGCGTTTTATACTCAAACAGGAGTCTGTCATCAGTGTAACCGGGGCCATGTCCTCGCTTGTGTTCTTTTCATTTCCCACCTGGAGAGCACAGAAGTGTCAACATCACTAACAAGAAAATGAAAGCAGGCGGAGAGAATAAACAGAGAATTTTACCACACACACCCTGAGAGTATATATCGCTTGGCGAGACGCTTCATGCTAAGTATAATAAAAGTATTTCCCACGCTACTGCCATCATAAACGCAGTTGTAGGGTTCATATGCATGTTATTGTGTAGCACACTTTCTGAGCCAGTAATCTGTGTCCACTGCTGTTTAAAAATCAGCTCATTAAGAAGAACCTGATGGTATTAGGGGGAAAAAATGTACTTTGTTATGCTATTTACAAGCGTAGCAGGCAGCAGAGATTTAAAAAAAAAAAAAAGAATTTTACCACAAAAAATCATAGCGTAGTGGATGAGACAGCTCTTTTCTCCAGTTGTACAGCAAGCAATAGTAAGAAACCAGCGAGGCAGAAGTCCAGAGTGGCACTGTTTTATCATTTAGCAAGGCCTCCATTTTGTTTCTGTGGAAGTTTCTGTGAGTCTGTGTAATATCCACATACACTCACCATTCGGGCCAATGATCTCTGATATTTCTTTCCAAACTTTTTTAATTCCTCCTTTTCATTTGCTCCAATTTTCTTTTTATTTTGTCTTTATATACATTTAAAGACAGGATAAGATTTTATAGAGAATTAACTGCAGGTAGGAAATAAAGAGTGGGGAACTGAAGAAACGTCTGACCACACTATGCCATAGGACCGGTCCGAGGAATCATTCGAGCCAAGCGTTTGGATTGTTGCATTACAGCTTCCTGCGTAGACTTGAGAAACTCTTGATTCATGTGCGGCTTGTCATGCTGCCGCTGAAATCGCTGCTCTGTGTCACACGTACACAGGAAATGAACAGTTGTCTCTTGCTTTGTCACTTGAACGTAGGGTTATGAATCGAACCCTGGTGCATTCAACTCAGCTGCAGGAAGGAAACCCAGCATGCTGCTGCTTTCTCGCAGTGCCTGATTAGTGTTCTTTACTACCTCAATTACAGTAGTTGAGGTTAATTTTCAAGTTAAATAAATATGAAGCAAAATTGTTTACAATGATTCATGCAGTGGTGGCCCTGTTTGTTTGTTTGTACTAAATTTCAGTTCCAGCTAAAAAGTTTCATTTCATTGGGATGTTTCCACATGACAACATGACAATACAGATTATTGTCATTTCTTCATTAGTGGAAAGATGAAAAAACAGTCGAATCTTTATTCAACAGAGCCTCGGGGAGAATTTCTTTTAGAGTTATTCCCCCAGGCTTGACTCTGTGTGTGTGTGTGTTTGTGTGTGTGTAGGTGTGTGATTAGTATTGATCAGGTGGGTTAAAGGGCACATGGGACTGATTAGGTGAATGATTGACAGATTTTAGAGGATGCCAGTTGAGTAACGATGCTGTGTGTTATCAGCCGGCGTTCCTGCACGAACCGGATCTTCAGGTAAACATGATGAGTAACAGATGAGCACCGTTGCCATGTGCTGCTTTAACACACACCCACGATCGCAGCCTCCGGTGTGTTATATACAAACAGAAGTCTGTCATCAGTGTAACACTGAATAATACACGGCGCACGTCTGCCACCTGGCATGTCCCTCACCTAATACTGTGATGGAGGCTGAAATAATCATCACAGTTATATTAATTTATTTATTTTAAATGCCGAAAAAAGCGGCCCTCTTTATTATTTGCTCCAGTCTTTATGAGCTGCTTAATGGAAAAAACATATTAGATGTGTTAATGTTGAAATATTTATGATGTGCTTAGTGATTCTGGTGCTGTATTTTTGTTATTCCTGTGAGAAGTTAGAGGTTCTGTTCTGCACCAACGTCGCAATATATTTAAGCCATAATGGTCTAGTTTCTCTGTTCGCTCTGTTCTCTGTTCTGTTAAACACCATATTAATCAGAAAGTCAACGTAGAAGTAGATGGTGCAAAAGCTGGAGTCCCAGAATGCATTGCTGCCTACCACGCAGTTGAGACTCGGCTCGGCTAGTTAGCGAGATAAGAAGCATGATATTAGCATGAAAGTTGACACTTTGGAAGCTGATCTGTGTGGAGGTGCATTGCTCTCTTTAGTTAGAGACGAAGTAAGGACTAAATCCCACTGCACCATTGGCATTGTGGGTAATGTAGGAAACCATTAACTGAAGTGAAAATTAGCCTCATGTAGACTAGGAGGTAATGATGTAGCTTTGGTCAGACAGTAGATTAATCCTAAGTTGAGAAAGAGGAAGAGGAGGAAAAGGAGAGGAAGGGCAGACATCAGATGTCTCCGGAGGAATCTGGAGGTTAAAGAGCTCAAGAACTGGTGACAGTGGGGTCAATCGGTGTAATGAGACACGAAGCTAGAAAGTCCATTAACATTATTGTTTTTTTAAATACAAATCCACCATTTTGTTCAGTTTGGATTAACTGGTTATTACTGACAGCCACTAAACACCTCCCAGGTCATCTGTGTTTGAGTCAAATGAAGTAAACAGGGCAAAAATAGCCAAGCCCAGAGAAGGAGACTGTATATTTAGCCTCAGATGGATGAGCTGTCTGTCTGCCTTGAGAGACAGAGAGACAACATGTACGCCAGAACCTCTGTTTAAATATAGCAGCTACATCACCTTCATCTCTCTCAAACTCCTCTGATTGATACGCCTCGACCATGACCTGCTTTGTTTCAAGTGGCACGATTCACAGAAGACCAGTGAAGAGCGAGAGTGTGAAGGTGCCTCGATGGCCGCCGTCTCCAGTTCCAGAGTGGACATCGGAGATGTTATTTGCATTTGAGCAGTCGGTGAAAGCAGGAAGCTGATACCTTTAAACAAAACAGGGACACTCGAAATGGCAGGATGGGTGTAAAATATCGTGCTGTTATCACAAAACAAATAACGACGGGATGGAATGATGAAGTGGAGTTCTCTAATACATCCCGAAGTGTTTTATTCCTCTTACACCACAGCGTAAAATTTTATTTATTAAACAGTGAAACATCATAATTTTATCTGTTTATAGTTACATTTAATGTTGTGGCACATCTGTAAAACAAGTTAGTTCCTGTTCTCACTTACGTTACAGCAGCTATAAACAGTCTTTTCCTCACCAGCATCTCTTTTTTTCCGTCTCTCTTGAAGTTAATAAGACAAATGTTACCGAGACGTTACCGAGAAACCACAGAGCGTAAACTCCTCAGTCCCGAAGATGTCGGAAAACTTAAGCGCTGACACTGGAGACCCCTCGTGGAGCGTCTACTGTATTGTTCGCTGTGAATGAGGTGTTACTATAGAAACAGTAACGAGTGCATTAATATGAATCTGTGATTTGCAGCTGCACTACTGTCAGAGCTGCTGTTATAGAAAATTAATCAACACCTTCCAACCAATCAGAGTCCAGAATTTAACAGCACTGTGGTGTAAATATAGTATCTACCAAACTCCTGTATATTTATACACTGTGTACTGTCAAGTACTAATGTAAAAGGTGAAAATGTCTTGTAAAATGTTTGTCTCATCTCCTGCGTGGTGTGATACAATAGAGGAATCTACCTCCTTGCGCATTTCTTTTTTTTTTATAGACAATGATGTCATTGTTGCCCTCGTCCTCACCCTGCCTGTCAGCACTAGTGTAAATGACGCCTCCCGTGTTTCAGTGTGTGAACTTTAGCTCCCTTCAGTAAGTCCATTAGCACAGATTAAACAGCAAAAGATAAAGGAGATGAACAGGTAGAGGTCTCGGAAAACAGTTCTATTTACGGTCAGTGACAGCAAACCGAGGAGGATGAGGACGAGGAAGAGGAAGAGGAAGCATCGCTGATTACATACTTACTCATCTTCACTTCACTGTGTCATAACGCAGTTTGATTTTGTCAGAGCTTTTATGTTGAGTTCAGGCAAGCAGGGAAGTAGGACAAAGAGGGACATTGAGATTTTTTGTCTCGTGGTTAGGTCACGCCACAAGAGGCATGGAAAAACCGGATTAATAGAGCAGCCGTGCTGAGTTGTATTAGAAAATAGAAATTTAAACCACTTAAAATTTAAAACCACTAAAAGGTGGGATTTCCTGTTGGGAAATCTGTCTATGCTAATTTGTTTGTTTTTTATTTTATATAACCAGTCCCAATGAGAGCCAGATGGATTTTCTTTTGCACTGACCCTCAGGATTGTGAAGTTTACCTTAGGATATTTTTTTAAATTAGAAATTACAACAGAATAAACAATTTGATGAAGTACAAAAAAAAAAAAAAAAGGCTACCGAAAAACTCAAGTCTCGACCAAAAATTCTCTATTGATGTCTTATTTATTATTATACTCGTTTCTAATAACTTCCTGTTTGAGTTGAAATATAAAAATTCTCCGAATTTCCATTACTTGTTGGTTCCGTGTCTCTGAATGCACAAGTTTACTGCTATAATAAACTTTATTTATATAGAACATTTAAAACGCAGCACAAAGTGCTTTACAGTGTGAACAGGGAAAAAAAACCCAGAGAAATAAAAAGTTGTCAAATGGTAAAATGGGCAAATAATAGAAATGCAATAAATTAAATCAGTAACAGAAGAAAATAAAAATAACAACCATATAAAATATAAAGGTATGTAATAAGAAAATATAGAATAACAGAATATTATTAAAAAAAACACACAAGATAATATGAAAGTAATGTTAAAGAAACAAAAGGTAGTCGACAATAAAATAGTAAAATAATAAGTAAATAATAATATAAAATATAAATGTATATATTAATGGAAGATGTGTAAAAAAAAAAATAATAATAATAAAAAAATACTTAATTATTTAAAAAAAAAAATATTTAAAAATGTGAAGTAGTATAGTGTGTGCAAATAATATATAATAAGAAAAACATTAATTAAAAATAGAATAAAAGTACAAAAATTAAAAAGTCAATGTAGCCAGTATAATGAATATTTTTTTTAAAGTACATACTTTTTTCCTCAGTGAACATTTGTGCCTGATGAATGTTTATTGAAAAGGTGCTCTAGATCTTTGGTGCAGAAAAATGAGAGCGTTTCTGTAATTTCTTGTACTGAGCAGATTCCTAATATTCTGAGTCTCATATTCATGTCAGTAAATCATGTTTTCCTCTAGTACATCAACGGCGGGAACTTGGAGCAGCTGCTGGACAGCAACAAGTACCTGAGCTGGACCACACGGGTCAAACTGGCGTCAGATATCGCCATGGGTCTGGCCTACCTGCACTCCAAGGGCATCTTTCACAGAGACCTCACCTCCAAGGTAACACACCAACACTCGTGCTTCCTCCGAGACACGTCAAGCCAGCCAGCCTCATGTTTTTCAAACTGCTGCTCGTGCTGCGTCACAGGGCGGTGTAACACACTCAGGAAAGCGCTATCCGCCCTCTTCCACATACACGAGCTCACAGATACCCTCGATTGGCTAGTGTCACTGTGATTGACAGGGGAGATGCTCCTCCCACCCAGAGAGCACGGCTAATTTTGCACCACTCTGGTATTATGCTTTAACACACACAGTAAAAAACAATATGACATACTTTTTTTTGTCTAAAGCTAACCAGTTTACACTATCTTCATTCCCTGTAATGTCTGGAATTCAAAAGTCTATCTAGATGTGATAAAGCATGCTGCAGAACTGCATACTTTTCACAATAATTAAATACGAAACCGCAAATAGCACTCGCTTTCATACACGTGACCTTCTGACATTTCGCATGCAAATAGAAACCAAGAAACAGATTTCTCCAGATCGTATCGGTGATAAGGGAAAATGTGCGATGTCAACATGAGGATTGCGTCTCTGCAGCCTGTCAGCGGGTGCACTTACTTTTGCTCTCCTGTTCATTAAACAGGCCGTTTTAAGATGCCGTGTCACACTCATAAAATTTTGGCTAACGATAGTGTGTAATACAATCACCTGCAGTTAATCATTTGAATGTCTTTTCTCTCAAACAAATAAATCAATTTTAAGTGATTGTGTAATAGTTGTAGTATGTGAATGTGGTTGTTAATATGGGCACCAAAACTTTTCCACCCAAGATTTAAAGGTGCTGAGACGGCTGACAAATCAGTGTAACCTATTAATTTTGCCAGTGCGTCACTATACATTGCGTGTGTGTGTGTGTGTGTGTTTGCAGAACTGCCTGATCAAATCAGATGAAAACGTCTACACAGCGATTGTTGGAGATTTCGGGCTTGCAGAAAAAATCCCCAGTCATGAGTAAGTGACCCCAGAGTGACCAAGAGCTTACTGTGTGTGTGCGCGTGTGTGCGCGTGTGTGCGCGTGTGTGCGCGTGTGTGTGTGTGTGTGTGCGTGTGTGCGCTCCAACACTTGCACATTTAGTTCTTGACCTGGCTAATTTGGGATTTGTGTTTTGCTCAGTGCCAAGAGAAGCAACTTTAATGTGTTGAATAAATAAAGGTAAAGTGAGTGCCCACCTAGAGGTGTGTGTGGGTGTGTGGGTGTGTGTGTGTGTGGCTAGTAAGGGCATCTGATCTGGCAGAACATAGCGTTCAGTAGTGAACTAATAGGAGAGCTAATAATACCAATGCAGCTATAGAAGTTCTCTAATTCTCTCTCTCTCTCTCTCTCTCTCTCTCTCTCTCTCACACACACACACTCACACACACACACACACACACACACACATATGCACTTCTCCACTCAGATTAACATGATCAAAGGCTTCCTCCTCACCTCGAGGGGTTCTTTGTGGAACATGTGTGAACTCGTTTGAGAATGGTTAGAATCTCTCGCTCTTGTGTGCGCAGGGCCGATGGAGAGAAGCTGGCGGTTGTGGGTTCTCCATTCTGGATGGCGCCGGAGGTTCTGCGAGATGAACCTTATAACGAGAAGGTGAGCCGATGTCCAAAGCACACCACTTCTGTTCTTGACGAGTCACAGATAAGCGGGATTATAACATGATCGTTTCTCCGTGTCTGTCTCCAGGCCGACGTCTTTTCATACGGCATCATCTTGTGTGAGATCATCGCCAGGATACAGGCCGATCCCGACTACCTGCCTCGCACCGAAGTCAGTTCTCTGCTCTCACAGATCAGTCTCAACTGAGATATACCTGTCAATCGAAATGAGTAACCCTCAGTGTACGGCAAACAAATGACTTAGTGTCATAGACAGCGTTCATTTAAGGCTGAAAAATTTTCACTTCCTGAAAAATGATTACAAAACAAACAAACAAACAAACAAAAAACTCATCCTGCAGTAAAATCTGCATCCAGTCAAATGATAGATATAATAATTTAGACATAATCGTGCCATCCAGATCCACAAACTCCCTTCCATAAGGAATGATTATGCATCATAATTCAGGTTCACTTTTGGAGAGTAATTTAAATGTAGACTTACTTCAAACTGATGTCATGAAACTATGGACTATAAAGTTTAAAATTAAATAAATAGTTTGTGTAAAACCAGGGGTTTTGTGTGTGTGTGTGTGTGTGTGTGTGTGTGTGTGTGTGTGTGTGTGTGCGCGCGTCCGCGCCCATGTTGGCAGAACTTCGGGTTGGATTATCACGCGTTCCAGCACATGGTCGGAGACTGTCCTCCTGACTTCCTGCAGCTCGCCTTCAACTGCTGCAATGTAAGTGCTGTTACTCAACGCTTCATCTCGCAATGAGCTTCTCTACTGACTGTCTACTAGGTAGAGAGATTTTATTTAGAGTAGAATTGTATACATCGATTTCTGTAATTCACAAAATTAAATTAAACTTTTCTAATCCACTCTTCAAAGTGGATAAATCTAAAAACGCCATTTGTAGTGTGGATGAAGGAAAACCTAATGTTGAGGTACGACTGTCATGTGATCTCTAATACCAAGATGGCGGAATTTACTGAAACAATGCCATTTTTGCTGTGTGTTCTGTGTTAAGTGTCTTATTTTCATGTTTGACTGCTTTGTATAGTGTGTATAAGCGATGCTGGATTGGAAGAAAGCGAGTTTTATGTTGATGTTGTCAAAACAGTAAACAAAAATGGTGGAAGTGATGTAAAGGTCATGGGGCAGACACTTGGGTGTGCACACCTAACATGCTATTGTGTATTGTTTTCATGTTTCATAACAGTGATTGACTACATTTGGAGTAAAGGGAAACATTTTGGCCCAACACGTAGCTTTAAAGGATTTTTTTCATTTCGCCTTGCCTTGTGTTTCAGATGGACCCAAAACTCAGGCCTTCGTTCCCGGATATCGTTAAGAGGCTGGAGGACATCCAGCGGCGCCTGAAAGCTGAAGAAGGTGAAAGGGAGAGGATCCATATACCAGCAGAGATTGAGAAAAAGAGCATCCCTAAAGGTGTGGAACCAACACACACTTTCATTCTTGCTGTAATAATAATAATAATAATAATAATAATAATAATAATAATAATAATAGCACAAGTGAAACATTAGGATCCTTACATCTGGGTTTCTTCTGTTACCTCATTAACGAGCAATGCCAGGATAATATATTCATTAGAACGCAGGATATATGACACATAAACAAAATGTCTTAATAAAGTAATAAATGTTAGTATATGTATTTAGCAGACAGATGGGCAGCGATCCTGTCATTCAACACCCGAGTTCCTTCTAACAGCTCGTCATTCCTTGGAATTCGGAAGTTGTAAAACATGCCGGAGCAGGTCCTCCACCTGACGCACCTCCGCCTGACCCCCTGTCCATCAGGGTCGATGGGGGTGGAGAAACGGCCTTACGTCTTTTTGCTAAAGCGAACTGTCCGCTTGCACGCCAGCTCCAGTTACGCTCTCGGTTTTACAACCCTGCTCTCTAATTTCCTTTGGCAGCTAAACCAGGAAGCGAGGGAGGGCCAGCTCTCTCACTGGGCATCCCATCAATCATTCAGCATCCCTTCAGTTCTGTTCTATTTCTGGCCGGGGACATTTTGCCACCTGAGCAGCCCTTGCGTTTTTTTGTTTTGGTTCTGCTTTTCCACTAAGCTTCAGTGAACATCTGCTTGGCTTTTGAGCATTATCCCAAACAAGGCTGAGCGATGTCAGAATGTTTGTAATGCATGCAATTCCACACATACCACGATTTCAGTCTAGAGCTACATTCCACTGGTGCATGCTTACCTTTAGTTCTGGCCTGAATCCAGCATGGAGTAGTTTTGTCTCATGGCGCCCCCTGGTGGTGAATGACGGTGAAATCGTTTCAAATATATGTGAAGTGGCCCAGTTGTGTTTGTTTTTTTTTCCAGTAATATACTTTGACAACTTTTGGCTCAGGAAAACATGAATATATTTTATCAAAATGATGGAAATGTTTTTATTTAGGTTAAGTGTGAAAATTTAGTCAAAAGGAGTGAGTGAATGCATCGGCGATTATTTCCCCACCGATGTTAGTGTGAAAGACGACAGTGAAGATTGTGTTTAAATGCCGTGACTGAGCAGGTGATGAGATGGAGACTTATATGGATGATGATGATGATGATGATGACAATGATGATAATCAAAGTGGGAACTTATTTTCCATTGTAAACATATGGTAATGTAATGTTTTTCCTTCAGTTGATTAGGTGATAAATGTAGATGTAGGCGTGTCGTGGTGGAATTGCAATGAAATCTTTAAATGCGATTTTCTCCCCTTTCACTTTTGGGGGACTTGAAAATGCTAGAACTTTACTTCTGGTTGAGATGCATGTAAAACAGTAACATATTTCGATTTCAGAACTACATATAGTAGAATATGTTAAATAATTCAGCATGTGAAGGGTCTCGCATTCTCTCTGTGTCTCTGTTTAGGTGATAAGTTCCAGGGTATAAAGAGGCTGAACCCTCTGGGTCTACAGGATGATAAGATCCCGCCCAAGTCACCTCGTCCACGGCGCAACATCTGGCTCTCGCGCAGCCAATCGGATATCTTTTCCCGCAAACCAGGCCGCAAGGTCAACGTCCAGGACCCTTATTACAACCCCGGACCACGAGGAGTCGCCAAGGTCAACCCTTTCAGCGCTCGTGAGGACCTCAAGGGCGGTAAAATTAAATTCTTTGACATGCCCAGCAAGTCAGTGTTCTCGCTCATGTTTGACTTGCACTCGCCGCGAGGCAGCATGAGCTCGTACCACCCTCAGACAAACACCGGCAGCTCCTGGCCTGAACTGTGGCAGCTGCCAGGACGACAGTGCCACTCTCTGCCCGTGTCTCCACAGCAGGCGCTGTCCGAGGCCTTCAGCGCGGCGAGAAGTGAGGGAGGAGACATCCGGCCTAAAGCGCTCAGCGGCTGGGCGAAGAAATACGCCGTGCCCGAGATCCCGCCCTACAGACCTAGAGAGCCTTCCAGAGCGAGGGCGGAGTCAGATGAGAGCTCTGCCGAGACCGAGGAAGCCATGGACTGCTCGAGTAGCAGAGGCAGCTTCTTCGACAACGACGATGATGACAAAGTGCGAAACCAGCTGTCCAACGGAAACGGGGAGGACATGGAAGCCGAGGATGAAGAGAACGCGTCCAGTGTGTTCTCCCTGACCAGCAGGAACCCGCTTCCTCTGAGTACGCCAGCTGAGCCGCAGGAACTGCGCTCCATCGTTCTCGCGCCCTGCCGTGCGTCTGCGTCACCCGACCTCCTGTCCCGATGTGACATTTGAGAAGACGCACATCGTTGTATTATTTAACACTTAAAAGAAGTTTGTATTTTCTTGGAGAGAACACAGCGTGATGTTTCCAACCAGACACCGAGAGCTCACACAGATGGAGATCAAATGAATGTATTTTTACGAGCACTATGTTTATCTTAATTGGACAAACACTTTTCTGTGACTGCGATATAAAATCGATTTTTTTAGAATCGTAAAAGCTAGAATTTAACAGAATTGTGATTTTTTTTCCCAGGTATTTAAACATTATTACAGCTATTCACTCGTAATTTTGCACTGTATGCATCTCCTCTTAATGAGCACACCTGATCGCTGGAAGAGATAGAAACATTCCGTATGCGCAATTCACCTGTTTTCAGCGTGTTACGCTTGCAGTGATAAAAGCTTATTCTAAAAAAAACGTCCATGTCTGTAACTACTTAAAAATTTGTAAATTGCACTTGAATCAAGGAACTTGATGGGTTTTTAATTTTTAATCTTTTTAATTTTGTTGGTTTTTTTGTTGGATTTGTCACTACATTTCTATGCAATAAATCTAACCGAAGCAGACTAGTTTTATAGTAATATAGAGAGAAGCTCTATTTTGATATTTATGAGAAAGAAAAAGAATTTTACTATGTCTTATTTTCCCTGCTGGTCAACTGTGTGTAAAGCGTATTATTAATACAGTTTGATGAGCACAAACGTGTGTAAATATGTCGTCTGAAGTCTTGACGTTGTTCGTCCTGGCTGTTTTCTCATCACACAGGTTTGTAATTGATGTTGAGATGTATAATTTCTACCAAAGACAGATCAGGACCTTCTTTTTTTTCCATACAAATGGCTTCAGTTCTTTTTTTTTTTTAATGTTTAAGTGCATGTATGTATATTCAGTCTTTTAAAAAGAATAATAAATGATTTGCTTTTGTGTCGTTTAAACTTGAGGGAATAATTCTGCATGTAATGTATGTATTTTGGGTAAAGCTCCAGTGTCTTTATGTAAGAATCATAATTTACATGATTGTAACTTTCGTGCTGTATGTCCTAATCAGTGGTTAAGCTGATAAAGCTCACTGCTTTACAGCTGCCTGCTTGGCCACGCCCCTTCAAAACATCAGAGTTAAGGGGGAGGAGCTAAAACTAAACACTCTACAGATCTATCTGTAAAAAGTGAATGTGTTCACAAAAAGGAGTCAGAATTTTTTTAAAGGTTTACGTAACTGAACTGGAATTCTGAACTTCCATGTAAGTACCAGTTTCCCAGTTTCTTCCAAACTCCCAGAAACATGCAGGTAGGTGGATTGGTGACGCTGAATTGCTCCTAGGTGTGATTGTGTGTGTGCGCATGGTGACCTGCAATGGACCATCCAGGGTGTACTCCCGGCTCGCCCCAGCGTTCCCGGGATAGACTCCGGATCCACCACAACCCTGACCCGAAGATGTGTGTAAGAACTGCATAGATTATTTGCTGCTTGAAATGGTAAGGAGTAAATCGTTCACATTTTTATATAAAATCAGAATGCTTTATTACGCCATTAGAGGTGACGCGATTAAATCATATTTACCACAAAAACATAAAATTCCTTCATGCATTCCCGTCTGCTTTGGGAAACTGTTTTCTCCAGACCTGCTCCATTTTCGTCATGTGAGCTCTGGAGGACTTTGAGAAGGTGCTTTTGGCTATGTGAAGCGGCACGCTCTTGCCGCTCAGATACAGCTTGTTGGCGCACGCAGGAATCCAGGAGTCTGGTCCTTCAGCATTCCGGATGCTCGCGAAGGCGAAAATGTATCCGGTCATGAAGGCGTCGAAGCCGGCTCGGTGCGTTCCTCCTTCCACCTTCCTCTCACTGGCTTTAGGACTTTTGTTAGTTGCGTCAGGTGTCGGATCATGTGTTTGAGGAGCATCACTTTCGTTCTTGTCAGGATCACTGTGAGACTCTGCGGCTGGGGTTTCACTGCTTGGCATCTCTTCATCATGAGCTGTGAATTTCCCATCAACTTTTTCATCTTCCTTCTGTTCCTCTTTCTCTTCACCGTCTTCATCCATATCCTCCACGTGAGCCTTCTTATCCTGCGGCGGCCCGTCTTCCTCCTCTTCTTCCTCCTCCTTTGCAGCCTTCTTCTTCTTCCTGCGCTTCCTTTTTTTCCGCTTGTCCTCTTTGCTTTTCTCGTCCTGCCGGATGATGAGGTCTGTGTCATGTGACATGGGGCAGCGGGAGCCACTGGGGCACCATCCGTAAGCCTGCCGTAACAAACACAACAGGAACAACGTGACTTTAGGACACAGAGTTTAATTTATCATTATGGATACGAATTAATTTATTCGTAAATCATTCGCAGGCGCATTAAAATCCAGATAGTTCCGAAAACTCTTGTGTTCGCTCCCGAGTCTGTGTAAATGTACATATAAGGAGACTCACAAAAGTGAACCTCAATTTATTGCCTTCAAATCGTATAATCGTCTGTGAATTTTCTTTTTATATGGATTACGCTGTAAAGTTTATATCACTTATTTATTTTAGTTAGACACCAATGTAATTAACAATTTTTGAATCTTAATCATTTCACGTTGATGGATTGAAAGAGAATGATCCAAAACAAATCAATAAATTAAGACAGAAGTATCTTGTAGTGCAGCTGCAACATATGTCACAGGTTTATATTAATGCGCTTATTCTCATACGTTATCGTTTCTAGAGTAAGAGCTCATTCACAGGAAAACTGATGACATGAATGGATTAAAAAACGTTTTTCTGTAAGGAGATGTTTATTTAGCATTTATGGAAGGAGTCTCCAGTGTCAGTGTTCTGTAACAGTCAGAGGTAACGCTGTAACAGAGGAGTTCATACTCTATCCCATCTATAAGCTTTTTTTTTTTTTTTTTTTCCTTCCTTCAAGAGAGAGAAAAAAG
>CM040474.1:1916620-2144803 GCA_022758105.1 Pangasianodon gigas | reverse complement strand
TTCAGGATGTGCTGTTGAAGGAAAATAATCTACTTCATTGTAGTAAGAGTTACTCTGCATCAGAGAATCTTTTTCCTACAACAGCACAACACTGAGTGTTTTAAAAGCCCAAGAACACTGACGTTCATTTTCCAGAATGTTACGAGCGTGAATTTCATAGGCCACTAATCAGCCTTTTATCGACTGTAACTCCTGAGAGGAACTTACCGAGAACTGAACGCAGATGTTCAGAGGTCCATCACTGCTGTGGCTGTCGATGCAAGGCCTGTAGTCCACGTAGCTCTGCAGACGGCCAGTGTAATTACAAAACTCCAGAAACACATGAGGTCCATCCTGAGCGGTCTCGATGGATCTGCTGTTGTCCAGCTTACTGAAAACACAATATACATACAGCTCAAAATCCACATCATAAATCCACTAGAGCTCCAGGAGAACATTTACATCCTCCATAACGAGATTTCCTCTGTGTTTTGCTAGTCATGACGCAAAGAAGCTCTGTACGTTTCTAAACAAGAGCTCTCGGTTTCCTGCAGACTTCACTTTAAACGGCGTTCTTGGCTTTTTCTTTACAGATTATTTAAAAAAAAAAGTCAAGAGTTTAATAGGCTTCATCGTTTGTAAATAAAAGTGGTTAAAATATACCTTGTGTTTAAAGTGTCCATGAAATCAAAACTGGAGCTTTCTGTCTGATTGTCATTGTTGTAAACACAAATAATGACAAATATGTGTTTTGTAAATATTCTTATTTTAATCTGAAACCTGTTTTTTTTGTTGTTAAACAGGGTTGTTGGTTTTTTTTCATTAAATAATGAACATACCACTTCTTATATGTGTACTCCAGGTAAGACGCTGTGAAGCGTAGTTCGTACTCTGTGGCGTATTTGGTGTCGTAAATGCCGGCGGGGAACATCTGCGACAGATCGGCTGTGAAGGTCCCCAGTTTCTCGGGCAGGTGAGCGTAGAAGCACTGGTACAGGAAGATCAGGTCGATCAGGCCGTTATGGAGCACCAGAGGCTTGTTGGCTCTCAGGAGCTCCACGAACAACGTACGCATGTTCACACCCTGAGGTTCTCCACCCTAACACACACACACACACACATTCAGTTTGTTTAGATTCTTGGACAAAAATGGGAACGTACTCTTTCCCATTTAGCATTTTTTCCCCATCTCAAATGGCAAACTGGGAAAAATTTGAGTTTGATTAAACTTTAAACTCTCTCTCTCTCTCTCTCTCTCTCTCTGTGTCTCACTCTCTTTCTGTTTCTCAATCTATGTTTCTCTCTTTGTCTCCATCTCTCACTGACTGTCTCTCTCCATTTCTCTCTCTCTGCTTATCTCTGTCTCTCTCCATCTCTCTCTTGATTTGTCTGTGTAGCTCTCACTCTGTTTTTCTGTCTGTATCTCTATCTCTTTTTCTGTGATGTGATAACAAGAACTAATTTGTCATGCAACATTAATGTGACATTAAATGTAACTATGAATGGATAAAAACATATGATATGCTGTCTTTTAATAAATATGAAAATCATAATTATTGACGAATCACTGTGGTATAAGAGGAATAAAACACATAGGAAAAGCAGGACAGAACGTCACGCAGCCTCTCAGGCTACAAGCCACTCGCCTTATCGTTGCCCTTGTCGTAGGGGACGCCCTGAGCGTACTGCTTGTTGAAGTCGAAGCCGTGCTGAACGAGGAACTGCACTGACTGCGGCTCGATGACGTACTCCTCCGCACACAGCAGCGTCAGGTTGTACACCTGAACCAGGTACGTACTGTCCGCCTACAGACGGAGTCAAAAAACCTTCAGTTACACAGAACACCAGCAGCTGAACAGGGTTTAAAGATAAAACACTTACTTTGCCTTCCAGTTTCTTGTAACAGGCAAGTCCCAGGGACAGAATGGAGCGAGTGCGGGCAGCATGGCATATCGCTTTATAACGATCCTCAATCGACCTACAGGAGGAAAAAAATGATTCAGGTATCATCTGAAAGAGGACATCTGTTTCTCATATCGCCTCTAAAATATAACGCACGTCTACGTCACCCAGAATCTCCATAAACACACGCTCAAATTATAAATAACTCTCATAACTTTCTGTTTTTTTTTTAAATTCCACCTTTCAGCAAAATATTGCTCTTATTTTACAATCATTTATTTAAAAATGAGATGACGTCTCAAGCATGTACAGTATCTACGGAAAAGATTTTGAGTCAGGTAGACTTCTCTTATTCGTTATCAACATTAGCTTCATCACTGCAAGAAACTCCAGACACAAAACACTGTGGCTGTGTGACTTCATTTAAGGTTAAGTGGAGAACTGTGTAAATATAGAAATATATATTAGTACCATTTTCTCAGCTAGCTGAAGATTGTTTAAAACATCAAGAGGGCTGGCGATGACGGCTGACTGAAATAAATCGTTTGTTATTCTAATTTATCTTCATATAATTCCACAAAAATAATCACATCTCCATCAGCGCCTTTTTTTTTTCTTTTTTCTTTTTAGCAAAAACAACAGTGTCATATTGCAATACATGTCCTTAAAGGAGCCGTCTGTAATTTTTTTAAAAACTCTCTACTGCTGTTAATTGCAACTACGACAAAAATATTAACAGGTCTTCCTCTTTCCCTCTATTAAAACTACTTATGCATTATGTGCTGCCTTTTACAGAAGAAAAAAAAAACATCTTTTGTACACATTTGTATAATTGCACCTAATAATCATAGTATTTTTTTTAATCTTATTTTGTTATCGAATATATTTTACATACTTCTCTCTATTTCATCTTATCTATCCTGTACGCTGTCTTGGAGACCTTTAAAAACATTTATAAATAAACTTCTATTACTATTATAACTTATATAATAATACTATATTAGACTGGGGGCGGAGCTACTTTCCAGGCTGGAAAAAAAATGTAAACAGAAGCCTGAAACAAAGAGTCTAGCCAAATTTATTGCCTGGCAATATTATCGACTGCGTTTTCCCAAAAGAATCTTAGAAATTAGATGATTGTTTTAGATCTAGGAATGTTCTGAAAATTTACAGATTGCACCTTTAATACTCACTCTGCTAGAAGAGCTTTCCTCGCTCCAAGACCACTGAGCTCCTGGAAGAAAGGGACACAGGAGGTACAAAAAAAGATGAGGGGTTAGTGAAGGGAAATGTATAAAAGTGTGAATGATTTAGTGAGTGTTTAAGGCTCACCGTGTCCAGGGCGATGAATGAGGAGGTTTTAAAGGCGAGCACTATAGCAGGCCATAATTCTTTAAAGTTATTACTCTGAACATCTATAACAGGAACAACCAGTGAGGAGCTCATCATTTACTGCTCATTAATTACAAAAAATAATAATAATAATAATGCACAGACACTATAGTGACTTCTCTGACATCTGTCTCTTATTAAAGCTGATTAATTTCAGCAAATGCACCTTTACTATTTAATGTAAGTAACTGTTTCCATGCGAGCCCCTGACGCGTGTGTGTTTGTTGTGTCTACATTTTTCTAAACACACATTTTAGGATTATAATTATATACTTCTTTTCACTTAAATCTTCTTCAGAATTTAAAAAACAAATAACAGCTACGGTTTTACTCTCCAAAATAAATAATAACCGCCTCCACGCTTGACTTTCTCTCCATGTGAGTTTCGTTTGTTTGGTCGTTTGTCAAATCCCAAACCACACTTTGACCACAGAGTGCCCTACCTAGGGCGTAAAAACACGGTCTCTCTGCACTATATAGCGCACATATGTAGGGATTATGACGCCATTTGAGATTCTCTCTGGGGTCCGAAAGAAAGTAGACTACGTTAGATGCCTTCAATTTTTAAATGAAACAAAAAAAAGTTTTTAAAGTCTGTTAGTAAATATTAATAGTACACTGATAGTAAAACGGTAACGAAGACTCATTGGGGACGTGGCAAATTATGAACGTTTATATCTTCCGTCATTAAGAAACATTTGCTTGAGGCAATAGTATGAACAACTAACATCAAGAC
This sequence comes from Pangasianodon gigas, assembly GCA_022758105.1. Classification (NCBI taxonomy): domain Eukaryota; kingdom Metazoa; phylum Chordata; class Actinopteri; order Siluriformes; family Pangasiidae; genus Pangasianodon; species Pangasianodon gigas. Next base: position 2,140,794 of record CM040474.1, on the reverse strand, counting down.
GTCATTAGCATCGCCTGTAGAAGAAAACACAGGCGCCATTTTGGCTCAAAGAAACTCAGGGTTGCACTTCTTTGCAAAGGCATATTTGTCTTGTTTAGCTATATATAATCCGACAAATGAGTTTGTAATGCATGTTATTAACGACAACAAAATTTTGTGCTCTTTTATTCAAACGATTATATGCCTGACAGACAGAATATATTTATCTAGCGACGTGTCAGGGTGTTATTAGCTAATTGTTGCTAACCGTTATTTTTTTCCTAACTGTTTTCTGGGAAGTGCGATATGATTGGCTAGAATTTCATTCACGTAAGCAGTCCGCCAATCACACGACGTTTCAGAGTACCACCACCCAATCCTAGCGCACGAGGGCGGGATTTGTATGAATACGGGTAGAGAGAGGGAATATCGCTAAGCTAATTTGGCAAAAATAATGGGTGGATGTTCTGCTCCGAATTGCTCCAATTCTACAACCATCGGAAAACAACTTTTCCGTTTTCCAAAAGATCCGATTCGGATGAGAAAGTGGCTGATCAACTGTCGACGGGACTTCGTACCAACCCCATGCTCCAGACTCTGCCAGGCAAGTGGAACCATCAGCGGGTGGAAATGTTTTCCAGTCGAGAGCAAAAACATTAGATGGTGCAACACGTCAAGTCGTCCGCCATATTGGAAAGGTCCAGATTAGCTCATAAGCTAATGCAAGTCAATGGATAGGAAGCGCGAAGGCTTTGATCAATCGACTGTAACTCGAAATATGTTTAACTTTTTTTTTCTAAAATTGCGTCATAAATTTCTATACATCGTGGGTGTTATGAAATTTAAGTATACAGTGCATATAATGTACTGTCAATATTTTTATTTTTTGTGTATAAATGTATTATGTATTAAATATTAAATGTAGGAACAAAATGATCAAAAATCAGATAAGACGTGTTAAGTCACTTAAACCGCAGCTATAAATCCGCATTAAAGTTCACCTTGAATGGAAAATCCTAACATTTTCTGAGAAAACCTCTAAATTCAATTCAACTCGAAATTCAAGTTGACCCTTTCAAGATGGCTGCACTGGTGACGTGTTTAGCATAGGCTAATATGGTATTTAGCTGTCATAATAATGCTCATTCTGGGCTTGTTCTGGAATAAATCTTTTCTCGATGGTTTGCAGGATCATTTTGAGGAGAGCCAGTTCGAGGAGATCGCCAGGTCACCAACAGGAGGAAGGAAACTGAAACCCAACGCAGTTCCCACACTGTTCAACGTCCCAAACCCGCCTTCGCCCATCGCCCAGCACACACACTCCACCCTCCCACTGAAACCTGACCCAGGTAAAGGGCTTGCTTTCACACTTGGGCATGTGAGGAATTAACAAAAAATTAAAGAAATATATCAGATTTATACATTATATCATAGCATCTGATTACGACATTAAAACCAGGTACTACACACTAGAAGCAGTTGAAAGTGCAGCATCAATATGTCAGTTACAATAAATAAAGTCAAAAAGAAAAATAAAACAAAAATTAAAAATATATTTAAGTTAAAACTAAAAATTATTTGTGCATATTTTGTACAGTGTTATTAATAAAATATTCTCTGAAGTCAAAACAAAAAACCTAGCAAAAAAATCTGTACATAAAGAAAATCATCTCCCGCTCAGGTCTCAGAACTGTAATGCTGAAAAATGATTGTTGTTGAATTCAGCAGAGAAAGATTTGAAGGTTGGGGATCACGGTTACGCTCGCCGGCAGCCCCGAGCGGAGTTTGAGGAAGACGAGCTGCAGAGAGCAGAGGAAGAGCGGCCATGTTCTCTGTGTCAGCACTATAAAACGCAGCTGGAGCAGCAGCAGCAGCACACGGCCAGGCTGCAGAGAGAGGTCAGCTCATTTATAATTTAACAATGTAACAAAAACCATAAAGATGCCCTGGACGAAAGAAGGCTGACTCACTGTGAGCGGCAGGAGCGACAGCCAATCAGACGAGAGCGTGAGAGAGTAAACAGAAAACAGAAGCGAGAGAGTGAAAGAGTCTGATATTAAACTATAAGAAGAAAATGAATTCAGGTGTGATGGAGTTTTAGCTTGAACAGATTTATAAGACTGTTGGGGCACTTGTGTCTTTAGCCAGTTTTTAAGTTGTTTTAGCTAGCTGGCTAGTGACTAGCGGAGTGTGTTTAATGAGTCTGATATTTCTGGAGCAAGAGCAAGTCAATCAGGTCTTCTCTTCGCTCTTGGTGTGTGTGATTTTAAAAGTTCTGTGTCTGTTTATCTTCAAAACTGTTCTAGTTAGCATGCTTATAGTCCAAGTAGTGGCTAAGCTGTGCTTTCGGTGTTTTTACATACCTTATGCATTTAAAACTGTTATATTAGGAGAGGCAATCAAAGCTTTTGCTCACGTTTAGTGTGATTTATTTCTACAGATCTCTCTCTTTTCACTTGCAGCTCTGTTTTAGCTATTACCAGCTAGAGCATTTTTCATGTTATATTTTTTATTTTAAACTCAGTCATATCAGAAGAGTTACAACCGGTCAATTAAAAACTGTAGCACCTCCGTAAACCAGAAGGGACGACGATAACTGCAGATAATTATAATCTTCAGAGTCACGAATACATGGGACGCGTCCCAAACCACATTCTGCCATTCTGTTTAGCCAGTTAGATAGAGAAGGACGCGGAACATCGAATGTTAGAAAATGTTCTTCCCTATGTCGCTTGCAGTGACGTTTTACTTACCTCACACCTTACATCCTGCAGCTTACGTTTTAATATTATCTTGATGCTGTATGCGGTGTTGTTTTGCATACAGCATCGTGATGGTATTAAAAAGACGTTCTCAAGTCCTCGTGATATTACGTTTGAATATAATATTGTCCAGTAAACGCTCATGCTTTTTTTTCTCCATCATGTTTTTTTTTTTTTGCAGGTGGAGGAGATGAAGAAGCGCTTGCACAGGCTCAGCAGGATGGAGAAAGGACTGCAGATGTTCCTGTACGAGGATCAGATCCGAGCTCTGACCCTAACCAAGCGCTCGCGCCGCGCCGTCTGGTCCCACAACACCGTCCTGACCGCACGGAGGATTCGCTGCGCTGTCGGAGTGAAAGGATACGAGTTCCTGCGAGAGCTCGGCTACCCTCTGCCCTCGTACCGGACCCTGTGTAACAGACTCGAACCCAAAATGATGATGAGCACGAGTATGCAGGAGGATCTGGCAGAACTCGGGCTGGGGATCATCACTGCCTGCGACAGTCCGGATGAAAACGGGACAAGCGATGAAGGACTGATCGGAATGATGACATAAGACTGGCTTGTTGTTTCTGGCTTGAGAGAGACAGAGAGAGAGAGAGAGAGAGAGAGAGAGAGAGAGAATGTGTGTGTGTGTGTGTTCTGTTTTTGACTGAATAAACTACTTCGACCATATCAGCACATGGGCTTTAGCAGAACATTTGAATTGTAGATTTATTTGTTGGTCATTCTGTAAATGTTTATTTATTGTACCACGGCGCTGTTGAATTCTGGATTCTGATTGGTTGGAAGGTGTTGATTAATTTCCCATAACAGCAGCTCTGACAGTAGTGCAGCTGCACATCACAGGTGTGTTTATAAATAATGTGCTCGTTCTAATACGTTATCGTCTTTATAGTAACAGCTCTTCACTGGCACTTGTACAGCTGAAGCTCCACATAATGCACATTGTTAAAGTTTTCTGTAAGGAGGCATTTATTTAACATTTATGGAAGGAGTCTCCAGTGTCAGCGCTTTGTAACAGTCAGAGGTAAAGCTGTAGCTTTAAGTTTTCCGACTTCTTCATGACAGAGGAGTTTACGTTTTATAAGAGGGGAAAAAAAGAGAGGCTTAACTTGTTTCACAGACATTAAATGTAACTATAAGTGGATAAAAAGTATGATGTCATTTTTTTAATGAATAAAAACTGTAATTGTTAGCAAATTGCTCTGGTGGAAGACGAATAAAACACTTCGAGATGTGCTGTTATAGGAAAATAAATCATTTCATGGTGGTAACAGTAAGTCCGCTTCATCACACAGAGCATCGTTGATTATTTTCCTATAACAGCACAGTGTGTTTTATTCCTTATATGAAAATTGTACGCTATTTTCTCTTTACCCCAAACATCGATCAGCAAAACCATGTTTGGTGTCTGGAGTTTGCTTCTTTACTGACTTGTTGTTAATGACTCAGAGGTTAGTGAAGAGTTCAGAGAACTGGAACTGATTCACTTTTCCCCCGTATCGATCACACACGCTGTAACACGAGGTTCTCACGTCACACATACATCACATACGTCACTGTTTCTGTTTAGGGCTGAAGGTGTACGAAGGGGTATAGTAGCATCTGCTCACAGTTTTAAAGAGAATAAATAACACAACACTGAAATTGTAGAGCAGGGGGTAATTATTCAGTTAGGAGAAACGGATAGAAGCGTGTCGTGGTAGTAAAATAATCAGTGATGTGATGGTGTGATGCGGAGGAAAGATTACAGGGTTACATGGATTTTTTTTTTTCTAATAAAATGGCAAAATGTATGAAAATTTCCAAAATATAGATAACATGGTTGACAGATGATCATCACAAATAGGTTACGCATAATAAAAGATTATAAATGAAACAAAATAAGTACAGAACACTTACCTGCTCTCTACAGATTACTTAGAAGACAAGATTTCGTGAAAGAGTGGATTATTTTAAGGAGGTATAACAAGGAAAAAAAATAAATTTTGTAATAATAATAATAATAATAATAATGGTAAAGCATACATTATAAATAAAGAAAGTAAGAGAGTTGACAGCAAATTTAAGGATATACAGTATCTATTTTTAAGAGTTATATTTTTATTTTAGCATTATAGAATAGAATTATATTTGAATTATATTTGTCTTGTTATATTTTATTTTTATTATGTAATGATCGAATATGATAAGGACAGGCATGATTACACAATAACTGCTGAACTTTTATATTATTCACAAATTTCATTACTGGCTGAAAATCATTAGGGATACATTTTATATTTAATAATACTATTACATTTGTAATTTGTGCACTTTATTAAAGGAAATACACTACAATGTTTTAGAAATACATTGTAATTTATAAAAAAAAAAATAATAATAATTGTAGAGGTTTTTCTGAAATTTTATGTTTGCTTTTGAGACTTTTTTAGGATAATGACCCACCAAAAAATTAGAAAGAAAAGCACAAGCGTTACTGTACATGTCAACTCTGTTATCTGGGTTGACCTTACTGATCATCAGTACTGATCGGTACTTGCAGTACTTCATAGTCTGATTAGACTGTGATTAGAATTTGAAGCATGCATGCGTAGGATTTTGTGTAGGCGGTTGTTTTTCACAACCTTCCACCTGATGAGATTAGCAAATGTTTAGCTCAAACAAACAGTGACATGGTCAACTGTCCCCCTAAACAAATGTACAAGACAAATCTACATCTGCCTCGGATCTTTTCACTTACACTTTCATCACATTTGATGTATGATATGAGTTTTAATCTTCGCTCTTTTTTTTTTTTTTCGTTTTTACACAGTTCTACTCTCACTAGCTCAATGATCATGATAAAGTATTGAAAACAGATTTGCTCTGAATGTCAGGATCTTGGTGTTGTAACAATACGAGGCCCCTGAACTCCTCCTATATTGGTTCGGTGTGTTTGTTCAGGGGAAGTTGGCCTTTGCCTGGACAAGGCTTTAAAAACTTCGGAGTAAACAGACGCCACTTGTTTTTCTACCAAATGCAGAGCAAGTGAGATAACCGAGGTAGGTACTCAACTCTCTGATTGATCTCATACATATAAGCACGCAAAATGGCTTATTATGGTACTTTTTAAGAAAATTGCTTATTTTTTCATCTATCTGGCAGATGCTTTTATAAGTGTCTGTTTCGTAGGGTAGAAGTCGAGGGATTTGAGCTCACATCCTTCCGTAGGGAAGGGACAGCCACGGGGCCATGTGGACACTGTTAGCTCTGTGCTTGGCCTCACTCCCGGGCCTGCTCTGGACTTCATCACTGTTCGTGGAGAGGGACAGCAGCCGGTCAACCATCTGTAAACTCGCACCGCACTGGGAGATCGATGGCCACTCTCCCATGAAAGATCTGATGGGAAAGGTGGTGGTGGTAGCGCTCCTGAAAGCCACCTGACACTTCTGCCTCACGCAGGCTGCTAAGTGAGTTTGGATTAAACTAAATTATCTAACTAGATATTAATACTGCACACACTGTTTCAATTCACGTACTACATTTATGTTTATATGTATATAACATATTAATAACGTGGTGTTGTGTAATAAATCACTTTACACTTTTTTGATCCCAATAAATAGTAAAACAGTAATGTTAAAGATTAAATGACTTTTTTAGAATTCAAAGGCTGTTATTTTTTGCAAGAAATTATTATTATTATTATTATTATTATGCATAAATATTATATTATATATAATCCCACTTTTAATTCTCAGTTCTCTTACAAAGGAATTTACACAAAAAACTAGATATTAAGTGATGAATAAAAACAGTCTGATTTCTGTTTACAAAAAACCTTTTTTTTAATCGAGATACATTTATAACTTTAGTGTATATTATATAAAGTGTTTCCCCCCTTAAATTAACCACAATGTAATTTTCATCCATCCTGACTAGGAGTTCTAGGAATGGGGCTTATTTTTTACAGGAAAAGCTTGGCATTGATGACATTATGTATAAGCCTGTTTAATAGTATGATATTCAGATATTTTTATAATCTCATACACGCAAATGTTATTCAAAAAAATATTCTTACATAATTAAGTAGCCTGTAATCGGGGAAAATTTTCTAACATTGGCAAAGGACTCACACTTTTGTACTTTAATCCATAAACATTAAAGTTAATATACATTATAAAAATGATTAACCCAGTGAGGACTTACAGAATCGTACATATTGCATAATAGTTCAGGAATTTAGTTTAAATTGCATCCTGTTGCAAAGAGCTAATCGCAGGTCCATTCATAGCTTTCCAGTTTAGCAGTTATTTTGTCTGGATTATAAACAAGCACTCTGCATAGGTTCTGTACTTTTATTTATTCACTGTTGGATTTATAATATGCATTTCTGTTGTTCTATGAATTGTAGGATTTTCTCCTTTTGCCTTTTTATTGTTTTAGCTTTCATTAAGTAATGATATAAATAAAGATACCACATATCTTTAACCCTTGGTATCAAAAAGGAGCAAAAGCAGGCATAGCCAACCTAATAGCCAACAGCTGTTTACATATTTTGAATAAATTATGATGAAGTGACCACATAAACAAGTATTTGCCTTTTAATTGTTCTATCCACTCTTCTTCTTAGATGTGAATGATTTCTGCACTTGTGTTAATTTAATCTGATCTGTAATGGAACGTTGTTGTGACTATAGGCTGGGAGACCTGCGTGATAAGCTGGCACAGGGAAACCTGACCGGCATTGCGTTTCTGATCGTGAACGAACAGGACGCTCACTCCAGAGCCATGTACTGGGAGCTGAAGAGACGGGCAGCAGAGGGCATCCCCGTGTACCAGCAGAGCCCACTGCAGGCCGACGTCTGGGACACACTGCAGGGGGACAAGGACGACTTCTTAGTTTACGATCGGTACAAGTCAGACATGAAATTATAGAAAGTTTCAATTACAGCCTTTCCAAATTCTCATTTTGTACCTGGAAATCGGTCTGTACTCGATGCAGAGTGTGTGATAGTGATGTGAGCTGGTTAATCATTCACATAAAGCCAGGCCTGACATCATGAGGCCTCTTCCCGAATACTCACACCTCTTTCCTCTTTCTGTCTGCATGAGCAGATGTGGCCGTCTGACGTTTCACATCATGCTGCCATTCAGTTTCCTGCACTACCCGTACGTGGAGGCGGCCATCAGAGCCACGTACTTCCGAAACATCTGTAACTGCACGGTGAGCGCGTCTCTCTGGACATCTCAACGTCCAGGATGTGATGTAATTAAAATGCTAATCACGTTTCCTTTTTTTTTTAAATAGCTGGATTCCAACTCTACTCAGCTAGCTAGCAGCAATGTGACCACAGGTAGAAGTTTTGAGCAGAACACGACTGCAACCGAATCACCTAACAGCAACAATCATCATCACCACCACCACCACCATCATCATCATCATCATCATCATCATCATCACATTCACTATGACCACAGCCAGAATCGTTCCTCCCAAAATCCAGTCATCACACAGACCACCAGCACTACGACAGGGGAGGAACACACTCACGATGACACAGAACATGAACATACCCTCATTTTTTAATACAATTTTTTATTTTTATGTCACTGTATGTGAACAAATAGTGTGAAATAACATGCCTCATTTATCACTCTATATACGAACTAATTTATTTCGTAAATAATTTGTAGGAGTATTTACACAAGAAATGTTCATGACAATCCAATTAGTTTGCAAAAAAGCTTTGTATCCTACAAATCGCTCCTGAGTTTGCGTAAATTTATAAAGAGACTCACTAATGTGAACCTCGATTGATCGGCTACAAATCGATGAGTTAATGCCGTTTATGACGTTTACATCACATTTATGTCAAGTTTAAATCGCTTAATTATTTCAATTACACACCTATTTAATAAACTTAATGACTTGAAAGAAAAAAATCCAAAACAAATCCCCAAAAATGAAGACAAAAGTAATGATGCCCTGTAAAAGGTAGAAGAGTTAGTGTGTGTCTGTGGTAGCCGACAGGCTGCGATGGCTGAGCTGCGTTACTGGAAGATTTCGCTCACTCTGCACTTAGGAGACGCTCTTTCACCATTTAGTCGCCATTTTGTCATTTTGTCTCTGAGGTCTATGGAGTTGTGTGGGTGTGGCTAAATGTAATTCAGCTGTGCCGTGAGCACAGTTGGTAATTTATGATTGAACTTATCAACATATGCTTGTGAGTACAAAGAAATTCAACATTACTGACATGTTTGTAAATCTGCCAGGAGCTTTACTAAAAGATTGTTAAATGTGTGATACTGTTTAGACCTGTAGTTTATATAACACTGAATTGGTAGCTAAGTTTCCTTTGTTAGCAACATTTGCCTTGCAGCTCCAGTATAAAATAAAAAAGCATACGTAAACACCAAAAAAAGTATCAGGTGATTAGCTATATTTGTGATAAAGGAAAATAAATCACTGAGGGATCGTTGTGAATAGTCGCTCCTCTTGGGCTCCTCCTCATTGCTCTTAATGAAGCATGCACGTCAAACCCGGCCTGGGTGTGTGCACGCAGATGCTGAGCCGAGGAGTAATCATGTGGAGCACCAACACACATTCTGTTCAAGATGGCTGCCTCTGAGAGCTGAGGTTTCCTACAGGGATACATCATCAGCTAGAACCCGTTACACTAAATCAGTGTTCTGTAATGTGTTTAGCTGAACGAGGAGCTGAAATCGACCGTAATGTACTGATGTAATCATTCTGAGAATTTTCTTTCCTTAATAAAAATATTCTACATAAAATCAAAAATGACCTGTTTATTCAATCCGCATATTTGCAAGATTTTATATTTCCATTTACACCACAGTGCTGCTGAATTCTCAATTCTGATTTAGCAAAAAAAAAAAAAAAAAAACATGTATAATCACTGATATGGTGACGTTTCTTATAAGGAAATGTTTATTTAACATTTATGGAAGGAGTCTCCAGTGTCAGCGCTTTGTAACAGTCAGAGGTAAAGCTGTAACAATAAGTTTTCTGACAAGGGAAGGCCTCCAGGACTACTATAACATAAATGATAACAGGAACTAACTTGATTTGCGAACGGTCCATGTAACTATATATGGAAAGAAAAAAGTATGACCTCATACTTTAATTAAAAAAAATAAATAATCATTTGCAAATTGAATAGTAACATACTAGCCTACTTGCACAATTGCAACCTCTGTTCTGTAGTGTGTTTTTCTTTTCATTTCTATAGCTCTATTTCTCAGTGCTATTTATCCTGTCCTGTGCTGCATATCTTTGTGTATCTCCTGCTCTAACATTCACATTTTAACCTCATAAAAGGATTAATGGCACAATGATTCTGGTGCATTAGAGCAGAAAATAAATGTGCAGTCCAGGGACACAACAGAACTGGAACTGGGAAATGTGGTGAAGTTCTTCCTGTAGCTCTCACTGGGCATGCAGTTCTACTTAACACCACCAGGTAGTGTCTTGCATCAAATATCCACCACTGACTTAATTAATACACTGAGTGTCTCTCTCTGTCTCTCTCTCTCTGTCTCTCTCTCACTCTCTCTCACACACACACACACTCTCTCTCTCTCTGTCTCTCTCTCACTCTAGAAAACAATAAGAAAACTGCATTAGACGTACATTAGCCTACTCAATACTGCACTATTATGATGAGGATGTTCTGTCTATTACACACTATCTTCTCATATTACTGCATTATACACCTGATTGTTAGTACGCAAGTATGCTAGTATGCTGGTGTTCAAGAAAGTTCCTAGTGTGCAAGTATATCAGTATGAAAATACGATAGAATTCAAGTATGCAAATAAACTAATATGCAAGATCAGGTATAGGTATATATGCTAACATGCATGTGTGTACTAGTATTCAAATGTGCAAAGTATGGAAGTATGCAAGAATGGTAGTGTACAAGTATGCAAGTACTATACAGATAGGTATGTATGCAAATATGCCTCTAGGAATGTCTACCAGCATGCAAACAGGTATGGGTGGTGGTCTAGAAGGCAAGTATGCTTGTGTTTAAGTATGAAAGCAAGCTAGTTTGCTAGTGTACAAGTATGCATATATACTAATATGCCAGAACAAATAGGTATGTATCCTATTATGCGTATGTGCTATTTTTCAAGTGTGCTAGTATGCAAGTGTGCTAGCATGGAAGTGTGTTAGTATGAAGGTGTGCTAGTATGCCAGTATGCAATATGCTATTATCTAAGTGTGCAAGTAGGCAAGTGTTATAGTATTCTAGCAATAAATATGCTAGAGTGCAAGTATGCAATATGCCAGGATGCAAGTGTTAATATGTAAATATGCTAGTATGCTAGTATGTATGTGTGCTAACATGCAAGTATGCTAGCATCTAAGTGTGCTTGTGTGCAAGTATGCCTGTAAGCAAGTGTGTTAGTATGCAAGTATATCAGTATCTGAGTATGCTAGCATCTAAGTGTGCTAGTTTTCAAGTATGCCAGTATGTAAGTATGCTAGCATCTAAGTGTACAAGTAGGCAAGTGTTCTAGTATTCTAGCAATACATCTATTCTGTACTCACTCTCCCGCACACTTTCCCACAACAGTGAAGGTGTTGTGTTGGCCAAGGACAAAATACACACTACCTGATCTCCAAAACTCTTGAAAATAGGTATTAGAGATTTTACTGAAATGATTCTTCGCTTGTCAGAGACAGGTGTGTGGAGTAGTACACTTACTTTTCAGATAAAGTGAAAGTGTGTATAACTATCAAAACACTTAAAGAGCTTCAAGGCAGAGAGATTTTTTGTTTATTTTATTTTTCCTCCTGAACTGTAACCTTGCTCCGTAACACACTGTACAAATCCTTTTAGCACTAATATTATCCTGCTACTGCTGTATACACCCCTACACACACACACACACACACACACAGCAACTGCTATTATTTACAGTCAAGTGCACTTACTCTTAATGTTCAGTATAATCAGGGCTCGAGTTCCTGTACATACTGTGAAATATGCACATATATTATACTGTTTATACATACTGCATAAACAAAAGTAGAAATTCTTAAATATTTGCATTATTTATTTATCTGAATTTAATTTATGTTACTCTTACATTTTCCTGTTACCCCAAATGCATTCGATCAGCTAGGAGTATACGAATGTATAACCGATCTATCAGTGATTAAATTTTACTGTTTTGGATGTAATTTTAATCTTTTTAAAACTAAAAATTCTAATATGCTAACATGCAAGTGTGGAAGTATACAGCTGTGCTACTGTGCTAGTATGCTAGTATCCAAGTATGCATGTGTGCTGCTGTGTAAATGTGCTAGCATACTAGCAGACTTACATAAATATGGTAATATGCTAATAATATGCTAATATGCAAGTATCCAATTATGCTAGTATTCAGGTGTGTTAGTATGCAAGTCTGATATGTATGTAAGTGTGCAAGAATGCAAATAAACTATGCTAATACGCACATGTGTAAGTACGTTTGTTAGTATACAAGTGTACAAATAAAGTAGTACTTATGTGTAAGTGTTGTAGTATACAAGTGTGCAGGGAGCAAATCTGCTGAATATGCACATGTGCAAGAATGTAATTATGTTAGTATGCATGCCTGCTAGTGTGAAATGAAAGTATGCTAGTAAGTGAATTTGCAAGTAAACAACTAAGCTGTTCTGTTTTCTTGCATGTATGTAGGTATAGAAGTATGATATGAATATGGATTATGCTTTTAAATTTTTGTACTTTTGTTGACTTCTGAATGATGAATGAGAAAGAAATAACGTGAAAAAAAATTGTAAGTATTTTTGAGAACGGATTTTTAAAATAACAGCTTGATAATGAATGGTCTAGTATGCCTGTGTGCATGTACAGTGTGTAAGTGTGTTAATATAAAATAAGTGTGCTGGTAAGTATACACGTTAACATGCAGGTCATCTAGGATGCATGTATGCTAGTGTGTAAATATATACTAGTATTGCAAGTATGCTATTATGGAAATTTGCTAATATGCAAGTATGGACGTCTACAGGGGTGCTAGTGTGGTAATATACTAATATGTAAGTGTGCTAGTAAGCATGCACAATAGTATGTAAGTCTGCTAGTATGCAAATATGCATGTGTACTAGTTTGCAAGTTTGTTAGAATGGAAATGTGCTAATAAGCAAATATGGAAGTATACAAGGTTGCTAATGTGCTTATATGCTAGTATGCAGGTGTGCTAGTAAGTATGTACTTTAGTATGTAAGTCTGCTAGAATACTAGTATGCATGTGTACTGGTGGGCATGTATGTTAGTGTGTAAGTCTGCTAGTATGCAAGTACGCATGTGTGCTAAGGCGAATTTAGTGTAAGCATGCTGGTATGCAAGTATGTTAGTATGAAAGTGTGCAAGAGGTAAGTGTGCTTATATGCTACTATGCAAGTTTGCAAGTACATGTGTGTTAGTGTGCAACAATGCTAGTATGAAAGTGTATTTGTATGTATGTACAGTAGTATGCAAGTCTGCTAGTATGCATGTATGATAATGTCCAGATGTACTGGTGTGTAATTATGCAAGTATGGAATTGTCTGTGTATGAAAGTATGCAAGTGTGCTAGCATGTGAGTATACTAGTATGCACTAATCAAGTACAGTGGTGTACAAGTAATCTAGTACACAAGTGAGCAAGTATGTACATATACTAGCTTGGATTTATGATCATATAGTAGTATGCAAGTATGCTAGCATACAACCTGAAGGTTTGAATCCTTTTGTCCATGATTATAGAAAGCAGAAACCACATCAGCCATGTTGTTTGAGACACTGAACAGTGATACATTTTGAGGCGAGTGTGTGATGACTTAGATACAGTTTGCCACCAGTTTATGATGCTAAACTGGTAGTTCTAAGCTTCCCTTATTTGTTAGCAAGATTAGCCTCAAAGCCCCTGTGTAAATGTTCCTTTGTGAACTCGTTTATCTCTGCACCATTTTCTGTTCTGAAGGTGTGAGGGATGAACCACAAACACACACACACACACTCTCTCTCTCTCTCTAAGTGTAACCCCTCACCCTCGCCCATCCCCCACCCCCTGCATCATTAGGGACCTCTGTAACGCTCTAGCGATCAGACTAAATTGAAATAAACCCGAGTGGACTTTACTTATCTAATCTCCTCACCGCCATGACACTTCATCTGTCTCACAAGTCCTAGGATCAGCAGCATCCAATCACAGCTTAGTGAAGGGTTTTGACCTGCCCACATCTCCACTGCCTTTCACACAACCTGTGTGTGTGTGTGTGTGTGTGTGTGTGTGTGTAAGATAATGTAGAATGAGGCACTCACTGTCTTCTGTCTGTCAAATTATTCAGCATCACTAGCATGTAAGAGTGCTAGTGTGTCATATACTAGGATGTAAGTGTAGTATGCAAGTGTGGAAGTATACAACTATGTGCTAATATTTTAGTATGTACATTACCATGCAAGTACACGTGTGCTAGTGTGCTAGTGTGCTGGTAAGTGTGTTCATTAATATGCAAACATGCTTATGTCATAATATGGTAGTAGGGAAGTATACAATACACTAGTATGCAAGTATACAAATTTGCTAGTGTGGAAAAGTATTGCGAGTGTGCAACTTAAAGTATGCTACTTTGGTGTATACTTTGGTGCATACGGTGATGCTGCTGTGCTAACATGCAAGTGTGGAAGTAGGCTATACAACCATGCTAGTGTGATAATATGCTAGTATGCTAATCTGCCAGCAAGTATGTACAGTACATTAGTATGCAAGTCTGCAAGTATGATAGTATGTAAATATACTAGTATTGTAAGTATGCTAGTATACAGCTATGCTAGTATGCAAGTGTGCTGGCAAGTGTGTATGTTAGTATGCAGGTCTGCTAGTATGCATGTATGCTTACTTGATGTATGCATGAGTGCAATAAAAGTATGCTTGAATTCTAGAAACTGAGGAAGTGTGCTAGTATGCATGTGTGCAACAAGTATATATATTAGTATGCAAATATGCTTAATAAATATGGTAATATGCTAATAATATGCTAATATGCAAGTATCCAATTATGCTAGTATTCAGGTGTGTTAGTATGCAAGTCTGATATGTATGTAAGTGTGCAAGAATGCAAATAAACTATGCTAATACGCACATGTGTAAGTACGTTTGTTAGTATACAAGTGTACAAATAAAGTAGTACTTATGTGTAAGTGTTGTAGTATACAAGTGTGCAGGGAGCAAATCTGCTAAATATGCACATGTGCAAGAATGTAATTATGTTAGTATGCATGCCTGCTAGTGTGAAATGAAAGTATGCTAGTAAGTGAATTTGCAAGTAAACAACTAAGCTGTTCTGTTTTCTTGCATGTATGTAGGTATAGAGGTATGATATGAATATGGATTATGCTTTTAAATTTTTATACTTTTGTTGACTTCTGAATGATGAATGAGAAAGAAATAACGTGAAAAAAAACTGTAAGAATTTTTGAGAATGGATTTTTAAAATAACAGCTTGATAATGAACTTCGTGTCAATCACGTATCCGGTGACTGACAAGCCGAGCATCTTGCTTATTTTTTCCAGTGTGTGTGTGCTGCTGTATGGAGGAGGATAGTCAGAGAAAATAACCTATTTATTATGTTGAAGAACCCTGCAGCTGTGCTTGAAAAATGCAGCTCTAGCACCTGAGTGGCATGTGTCACAGCAGGGCTGAGCTGCTTTTCCGGAGGAGGAAGGTAATGATACGGAATTGCTGCCAGGAAGCTGCTGGAATATTTCATAGACTTTGTCCGAAATGATGCCGGCTCTAAATGTCAAGTGCAAACTTGTGTTTCTGATGGACTCTCTGTTTTCTCTTGAAAAGCCAGCAGAGTTCTTCAATTCCCGTCCTGTGTATGGTTATTAAACCTCCACTCTCATGCAGCATGAAGAATTCATTGCACGCAGGTGAATGCTCGAATGAGCTGAAAGTCTGAGAGACCTCTCCTGTCTGTCGAGTTAACGAAGGAGACAGGAGTCTCTCTCTGTCCTGTCACGCCACTGACAGAAGGTGCCTGAGGAGGTTTTTTTTACGCCTGCCTAAATGTGAGTGTCCCACAATGCCGTCGGCGGTGATTTACAATAGGCCGCCCGTCTGCATGAGTCCCGGAGTCGTGCGCGGTAAATAGCTGACAGTTCTCTGGGTGTGCCGCTAAATGTCACTTTCCCCCAGAGATGCCACATGAAGGCCGTTCCTCAATGCGGCTGTCACTTTAAGTGTGGGCCATTCTTTGTGGCCGAACCCTTTGTCAGGGTGTGTAGTGAATGTCCTTCTCAAAGAAGTGCTCTCGAAGAAGAACAGCACAGGATGAATGTCTGCCAACCTTCCTACCTCCTTCCCTCACTCATTCCTCCTCAGTCGTGATTTTATTTTACTTATTGTGTAAGGAAAAGAGCCCAGTTCATGGACAATGAGGTGGATATATATATATATATATATATATATATATATATATATATATATATATATATATATATTCAATTTATTCAATTTTATTTGTATAGCGCTTTTAACAATGGACATTGTCACAAAGTGTACATATATATATATATATATACCTTCTGCCAGCTGCCATTTTTGCCGATGGAGTAAATCCAACTAAAATACTTTCTAATGGTTTTGCAGAGTTTTTCATTTACTATACTAAGCTGAATCTGAAATGTTTCCCTATTAGACACATAGTGCACTACCTAGGCCATAGTAACCATTATTTCATACTGTGTAGTGCGGTGCACTGATCTAGGAAGTAGGGCACTGGCTCCCAAATGGTTCCCTAATGCACATATATTGCCCTAGGCATTTTCTCTTACCCAGTGAAGTGCAGTTATATAGGGAGCAGCGAGCCATTTGGGATTCAACCATCCTCAACACTGCAAAGCCTGGAGTTTCGAGTTATTTCCCCCAGTTTCCCTGGAGAATCCCACACTCTCGCTTGAAGCTGCAATTACGAATCACTCGGAGGGCCTGGGTCATCTCACACTGGTCCTGGTCAGTAATCACACACACACACACACACACACACACACTTGAATCGTCAAATGGGATTTAGGTGAGGGGCAGCTTTCAGACAAAGACTGAGTCCAAATTCAACTTAGTGCTTAGTGAATTTCTCTCTATGGAATTAAAGAGACCTGATTTGGCCATAAACAGGATTGGATTTAGACTGAGATACGCTTATAGCATAGCAGATAGTTGTGCATTTATGGATATGCTTTCACTGAGGATCCTTTGCATTAAATTAAAGAAAACTCAAAAAGTCGAGGTTGAAGCCATTTCTCAGACATCGTCAGAGGGGAATTTGAATACAACTAAGAGATGCAGCTTACCTGGCCTATTTTTTTAAGGATGAAACCGGTATATTGTTCTCAGCCTTCAGTATTCCATAATTCTGAACCTGTCAAAAAATGACCAAAAAAAAAAAACATTTCAGCAAATGGCAGAAATCAAAGGTACAATAATGTTAGACCTTATGTTCAATTGTAATTCATAATAAAATGCAATTATGTCATATAGAAATTGGTCCGTTTTGTTGTTTTGCAAAGTATCTGAATATATACGGGTACATCTAGAATCTGTTCATACATTGTATTTAAAAAAGAACATTCGATGATGTAATAGTTAGCAGGTTAGTAGTAGTTAAGTGTAACGTTAGTTAGTGTAAAATAGGCTAAACCTTACAGCAGTTAATTATAAATCACCAATTATAAATCAGCACATTTCATTTGACTTTTCACCACACTAAGGACCCTAGAATTTGAGATGAAGTTAAGGGTTGCTGTTGACCTCCTATTTCACTTCCTGTTTCCTGCTTCCTCTTTTGTACTTCCTGGTTTTTGAGAGTTCATATATTTCTAGTGTTAATATAGAATTCAAAATTGTTGCTTCCTGTCTTGTATCCGGATGGAGATTCTCCACCTAAAAAAATGTATGTGTAAACACATCTGAAATAGATTTAAATCTGATCACGTCAGCAGTTGAACTGAGACAAGTTTTAGCCACACGTTATACAAGTGTAAATGTGTCTCTCCAAACCACATTTACCAACCAAAACCCGTTTCAATAGGTGACGCACATGCTTCATGAATGTTGAAGCTGGCGCCTTTATACATGTTAGAGAAATTAAAAACACCACGAAAAATCAAGAGAGCATTTGAGAGGCATTTGAGATATATCCAAAGATGGTTTCCAGCTGCAGAGGCAAGGAAAACAAACATGTAGAGGTTATGGGTGAGTCACATGATGTTAGGATGTGGTGTTACGAAGGTGGAGATAAGGGCTAGTGCACTGGGGTCGCTGTGAAAACCATTTCATCATGGATGGCAGGAAGATGTGCTGAGGTCTGGGGTGATGGTGTTACAAAAACAGTGGACGGTAAGCTTCCTCTCACTCCCACACACACACACACACACACACACAAGCTTAGCAGGCCATGATGAAGCACTCATTTTGCACCCTAGTGACACTAGCTTAATGTTTTCGTTCCTCTGATTGATTGGGTCCCCAAAAGGCATCATGAATGTATATACTGTATCTTCAGCAGCAAATATTATCATATAATATAGCATTTATCCACTGGATCAAGTTTTCATACAAAATACCCTAAAACAGAGATGCAATCCATTCCAAACTCTGAATTAAATCAAACCATGGCTCTCAGGGAGACCTGTGATTTGAACTTAGCATCGAACCTTAACCATTAAGCTCAAACGCTGAACTCCAGCAGCTTTGAAGAGATCCAAATCCTATGCTAATTAAAGATCTAAGAGATTTAGTGTTGATCTGTTTAGGTGCCTAAACAAGCTCGTTCATGCGTGACTCTCAATTTATTCATTGATCATTTATCTCACTTGGGACCTCCCTGAATGCTGTTTGGGATTTACCTTATTTATTTGTGAAAGGGAGAGCCCCATCTGTGGGAGAAGGCAACCATTTCAGCGCTCCCAAACAAGCCACTATCAGCATCACTGAGAGCTTATCAATCACCCCGAGACCTGGCGGAGCGAGATTTATGGGTTTGGTCAGCCAGAGGAAGGACTGTTTGAGGAGGCAGGAGGTTTATAATAAGGAGGAGGAAAATACCGAAGAGTGAGTAATAAAAATGGATTCGGTAGTGATGCATGTGAAGTAAAAAAAAAAAAAAAAAAAAAAAGAGTTACTCAAGATGCAGGTGATCTTAAAAGAGGGTCATTTGATTAAATTCATTCAAATTGGCTTCGACTTTATAAAACATGAATGATGTTACCATTAATCTACAATGTGGTCATGCGTAAGAGTGGAAAAAATATGCTTTGAGGAAAAAAAAAACGATGTGGTGGTGTTACAGGAAGAATAATGATTGACGGGGTAGTGTGGTGAAGCAGTTACCACACTGAAGTTGATTATTTTCATGTAACAGTATTTTATTTTATTCTACTTATACCACAACCATTGGCCAATTATTACAATCTTTATTTATTAAAGAATATCACGTCATACTTTTTATCAGTTAACATTGTGGAACATCCACGAAACAAGTCAGTTCCTGTATTCACTTACGTTATAGCAGCTATAAACAGTCTTTTCCCTCACCAGCCTCTCTTTTTTCTCCTCTTTAATTATTAAGACCATAGCTACAGCTAAACCACAGCTACATCTTTACCTCTGACTGTTACAAAGCACTGACACTGGAGACTCCTTCCATAAATGTTAATATATACAACAAATCACTTTCTGACCAATCAGGTTCAAAATTTCAGCAGCGCTGTGGTATAAAAAGAAAAAAAAAAGCGATTTGAAAAAAGCTATTTGAAAATTAATACTGTAATTTTATAGTGTTGTTGTTTTGTTTGCTTTTTTTCCTAGTCTTGTTGGCTTTTAATCATGAATGAATATCACCAAACACCAAAAATATGCTTGCTTAAATTCTAAAATTATACAGATGTAACTAAAACAAATTACAATGAAATAATAAAAAATTATTAAACCGTCTTCCTAATGACTTTTTTCATTTGCTTGTTTTTTATTATTATTTTTTAAATATTTACATGATTGTATAACATTTGAACTCATATTTAATAAATAGTGGTAGCCCATTTTGAAAATATTTCACAATGCATAAATATCACAACAGAAAATCTTCATCAAGGCTTGAAAAGCACAGAATTCCATATTCAAAGTGATAAATTTGAAGACACAATACAGCAGTGCAACATGTTACACAGTACAGTGATGTGTGATTATATATCTGTAGATTATTGTGATAGAATTACATTCGTAAGATTCCTACAGGCAGCACTGAAGATCTAAGCCAATGTTTTTCCCAAGCTGTGATAAAAGGTCATTTTTCTGAACAACAAATGTATGATTGCTTACAGATTGGCTCGTGTTGTGTGCACAGTTTTGGTTGGAGGTCCTCTTTTGCCCAGTGGCTCCATTTCTCTACTCTTGGACTAAAAATTCTTGTGGACCCAGAAGACTTGAAGCTTTAAATATGCATGAGTGTTGCAGCGAAGTTTCAGATACAGGGATTGCATCAGTATGAGCTCATTCTGCCTGGCCTTTGGCTGTCCCTTGGCCTGCACATCACAAGGGATGTTGGTCTATACAGTTTCTTAAATTTGCATTGTGCAGTCCCCCAAGATTCCTGCTGTTATTTTGATTTTTTTTTTTTTCAAAAATTTGTCGATTGTCAATTTAGTCTGCACATTTAGTTTGGGTTAAAACAAAATGTATGCAGATTTCCCTTTATCCCAAAGATAGTGCGAACAGCATAGGCATGTTTGCCGTCCGAGGTTTGTTGAGGTTAGTCAGTCATCTATTCTATCAGATAGCCAACCTAGCTAATTGATGAGGCTTCATATAAACTGAGTATTCTGAGTGTTTGAGTCATTACGGTGGTAGACTGTTGGTCGAGAAGATATTAATGAAGTTATGTCTTTCCCGGGAACACTGTGTGTGAGGCAGGAATACACCCTGGGTAGGATGCCAGTCCATCACAGGACACCATGCACATACACATTCACACCTAGACTCAACTAAGTTCATTATTATTGTGCTCAATGCAGAGGGAATATTATGTTTGCCTGCTCTCCATGGAGTAGCTTGTCTATATGCTGACCTCTTTATGCTGGTCAGGCTACCTCCGTGTCCTCCTGCTTTGCATTATTCACAATGAACCAGCCATGGCAGACTCCAGGGTCCCCTCACACCTCCATTCGAAACTTCTCAACAGAGCACACATTCTCCAGGCTCACATACAAAAGGCCTCATGCACATGCGTATTTCCCAGGTCCCTGACAGTATTAAATATTAATGTTGGTATAATTTCTGAGGCTCCCAAGGAGCTGAGGAATGCAGGCCCTGCAGTCATTGGTGAGATATGTGTTTTTCCCAGTGGCAAGACGATTGTCAAAATCAATTTGGTATTGAGTAGAGAAACAGCTCTGTGTTTGAAAGCTTATGACTTTATTTAGGCTGGAGAGACCACATACATGCGTTCCAATTGAAAGCGAGCTATTTCGGTAAACCGCATTTTTGGCCAGCTGCTAAAAAGGAGGAAGGAGGTATAGACGTACCCTTCAAGGTACCTTATTTTGGCCAAATTTGAGGGCATCCTGACTTGTATCCTTCTCAGTGAAGGCAAACCCATAATTTATTCTCCAGATAAGAGTGCCATGAGAGTCTTATGTACAGTACAGTATGTACTAGGGTTTGCACGACTACTAATTTTTACTACTTGACCAGTAGTTCTAAAAAAGTAGTTTTTCATAGTTTTTCATCTTTTTCATAGTTAAAGCAAAAACCTATTGTTTTTGTTGTTCTTGTTTCAGGACATCACTATTTTAGCCTGTTTTATTTGTGCAGCAAAAAAGAATATGTCAAACTGAACTTCAATTAACAAGCATACACACACTACAAATTAAATTTCCAGCTTGTTTAGGACAACAAAAAAATAACTTTGGGAGGAATTCCTTTAGGAGCAGGCAGAAGAGGGATTAAAAAACACAAATAGTGACTACTTGACTAGTGTATGAAACCCCTAGTATGTGCCCACTTGCTAATTTTACACCGGCTGGCGTTTCTGTGACATTTCTACTGAGTCAGTTATGGTAAAATAAAAGTCTGCCCCTCGAGACAAACAGCAGTCTAATCTGACCCAAATGCAATGTACGGCCTCTTTTTCATAAAGTTAAGTTCTGCTGTACAATAAGTGTCTTGTTTGTCATATAGCTAGCTAACAGTCATTTATATACTTGTATTTGTGTTCGTAGGCAGTCAGTATTCGTTTAGCACTGCTCCTGCTGCTAGTTCATGGTCCATCCTCAGGTAAGACAGCATGCTAAAAGTTATATGATGACACTGAAGTGCATCCCAAATGCAATACCTGCAAAAGCTACATTTTGGCTAAACACTTGCCCTATTTGAAACTGCCTCCAGAATAGAACAGAGCTTCTGTCTCTTGCTTCTTTGTGCTTACAGTATTGGAGCTGTGTTGATTAGTGGGGGTATGGTGTGTGTTTGTGGAGGTGCTGGTCTTGAGATCAAGCCTCCATAAAATGGTGCAACCGCTGCTCAGAGTTTTCTGCACATTTATTCTCCATTTTGCCCACTGTCATTCATGTGCTGAGCACCAAGAACCACTTTAACATCAAAGCCTTGTGCACATGGCCTCCTCGCTTGTACGAGCATCCTTTTGATTTTCTGTTTCACTCTCTTTTGCACTCTCTCTCTTTTCCAAGCATCCTTGCCCCCATCTTTTCGGTCACCTGGCGCCTAACGGAGGGCTGAGTTCTCCACCCGAGGCCGTCGTGCCACCGAATTACATTGCTGTTCCACGTTATTAGATGTGACACTCCAGTGAGATAATGGAGCCTTTCTTCATCCCCATTTGAAACCCTAATCACATTTCTTTGATTAATAGGCGTTGATCTGCATATCAAGGGCCCTTGTTAATTTACTCCAGCACAAATCCCCCACCCCTTCTTTACGATGCGCTTTTGAAACAGATGAAGGGGAGAATAAGAATGATATACATATCTGTTCTCCTCATCTCCTCCCTCCTTTGCGTGCTGGGATGAGGCATCTAAATGCAAAGGCTGGAGGTGGAGGATGGTCCTGGAGTGATGAAGCTTCTGTCTGATGAGGTTGGATTGTAGACATACAACATTTTTTTAGCCACATCATTGCTGTACAAGTATTGTATAACCAAGACGGTGGTGCGAGTAATGCCGCAGCCTCTTGAATGCTGGACCACAGTCCTAAAGGAACTATGGTAAATTAAAATAAATTAAAAAGTGTAAATTCCACTTAAATAGTACCTTAGTGTCTTTTCATACAACAAAAAATATTACAAAGCCCCTTTCTAGTCGCCTCTTGATATAATTTTGCAGTGCCTTGCACAATAATTCTGCTGACTTGGTTTATTCCAAGTTTGTTCTCTACTCCCTTTCACTGTAGGTGGAGTGTTTTAGCGTACTCATCATTCCAGAACCAGGCCCTCATAGTGACCTTTCCAGCTCGGTGGAGCCAGTCAGGCAACAGGAAACCCAGAGCTACACCTATCTCTGCCTGGGTCAGTAATAATACTCAGTTTATGGTACACAGAGGGAGGCAGTGCTGTGGGTGAGTGACGTCCGTTCGACTTTTTTGCAGCGGTTTCTCAGTGTTATGCCCATGACATATGAGGAATGCATTATTCGAGTGTGATAAGGGGTTTCTGAGCCAGCAGTGTGGCAATGGTGACCACATACGGATACTTGGCTCATGACTGGGATGGTGAGCATGAGAGGCTCTGGAATTTCTTCCAGGCCCATGGGAAGCCGGAGAGACATTTTCATTCCCAAGGCTGAGACAAAGGGGAGGTGTGGATCCACTCGTGCTTATGCTCACACTGCAGTGATTAGCTAGCTCTCTAGCACAAATCATTACTGCTTCTTCTTGTTTCATACTCCATCGTCCATGAAGATGCTCCTTGGAATTTTCAGAGTGAAAAAAATGAATGGCCACATTGTCTCTTGAAAAGGCATTAAGAAGAACTTCTTGAGAGCTCTGACTGCTGGCATGAAAAGACCCTGTTTGTGTCATAAGAAAGGGCTTCTCTGTGTTTTTACCTTGATTGAGAAAGACTGGCTACCAGCATGAACAGCAAACAAACAAGCAAGCAGAAAGGCATTGCTGGTCAACTAGCATGTCCATAAACCAGGTCTAAGCTGTCATTCTTCAGCAAGGTTGCTTGATCACTTGAGTCAGGTGTGTTGTCTGAACACAGTTTTGTCCCCACAAAGACCCTTTGTGCAAAAGATTAGGGACTGCTACCTTAAGCTGTGATAAAGAGATTCCTATCTTGCCCAATCAGCTAACAAGGTATTGTTCTTTCAATCAGTATAGCTGTTAACAGATGTTACCTTTAAATGACGTCTCTCAGTCTGTCCCTCTTTTATACACATGATGTTAATACACGGCTCATAGCCAGAGGCACAGTAAGTTAATTAACCAGCTCATTTCCAGAACACCTCTGAGGAACTTAGAAGCTAATTTATGGGTTAATTAATACGATGGGCTAAAGGTAAACATCATAAGAATCAATTTACCAATGCCGACAGCACCAGGGGATACGAGACTACCTGCTCCTCTGCAGATGAAACAAGCGATGGGCCTGAAGCTGCCGAAGTGGAAGATTGTTCTGAAATAAATGGAGGGCTGGCTCAGTTGGCAGCTGCATAGGCAGTGCAATCACAGCTTTGTCAGCACAGACAATTAAAATCTTAAATAGGCAGTGCCGCTCAGTCAAAGTGGCCGTTGTCTCAGGAAGAAAAAACTGTCATCAGGACAGGTGCCAAAGTCCAGGTGTGGCAGATGGTCCTCCTGTATAATGCCAAGAGATGCCTGTCTGTCCAAGATTAAACATCAATAGAGGCAAAATTAGCCAAAAAAAAAAAAAAAAATGGGGCTCAATGTTCGAGATGATAAACAAGCTGACTTGTTGTCTTCTTGCTTGCAGAGAAGATGGCAGTGTTGGTGTTTTTCTTTTAATGCCTGAAAGAGATCCATTTCGGTGATGAACTACAGGGCTCCAGAATTGTGATTACAATCATGCCGGCTAAATCACTTTGCAGTCAGAGAAAATAACCTGCCTAAGATAATGAACGGGTGAGTCTTTGGCTTGATTGGCACTCCGAGTATGAATAACCTGGAATTATTCGTAATAACCATGGTAACCGAGTGGTAATTGCCAGAAAATTCTCTCGTCTCAGAGCCGTGGTCGGAAGGGGTAGAAGTGAGGGAGAAATTAGTCCTTGTGCTCAGTTAAACCTCCATTAATTGTATGCAGTGTGTGTATGTTTATTTATGTCACAAAGGACAGCACTGCCTCCGACTCTCAGGGGTTCTTTCTTTCTCCCAGAATGAAGGCAATTAGTGATTAGGCTCGTGAAATGTTTTTCCTGTTCTCGCAGAATACAATTCAGATCTCAACTAATCCATAGATAAAAGCTGTAGAAATTATGTAAAGTGTCGACATTTAAGTCTTCGCATATGAATGCCCTCTCTTTCCACTTTCCTAATAATAATACACAGCTTTACTCTGTGAGGAGGTCCTGCAATTTTAGGCGCTCAATCAGCTGTGGGTAGAAGAGATGCAGCATTCATGAAATCTTGTCTCGCTGAAAAAGCAGATGGCCAAGAGGAAAATCTACACGCTCAAAGGGCTTAGTTGTTATACAATGGCTCAACCTGAAAGCAATGTGAGTAGTGCCGTATAAGAGCGTAACACACACTCTGCTCTGTAGATCTAATTTCCAAATTCGGATGGACCTTGTCCTGGAAGCGTGCACCTTCTTTCGACTGCATGCCAAGCTCAAAGGTCATAACAGAGGGAGGTGAAGGAATCTTGTGATTAATAAAGATATCATGCAAATAAGCATTCCCTTCCCTCGGTATGAGATTTGAGGCGCAGGAGAATGGCAGGCACGTGCTGAGTGGGAGAAAAGGAATGACACAGAGCGAGGTAGGGAAAGACCAATGACGCTGACGATCTCAAAGAGCCTCAAATGTTCCTGCTGACTTGCTTTAAACCTCTCAGACTTCACGATCTTTCGGGTCGCTTGAATTGTTCATGAGGCCAATGAAGAGCAAGCCTGAGGCTAATATTCCTGATGTTGTGGATGGGGCCCAGGGTCTGAGCTGAGGCCCTGCAGGAGCCCTGGTTCTCTCTAGGGGACAGTGCAGGCTTTTGTTCTCCTCTCATGCCTGGCATTCCCCACGCAGACCAGCCTTAGAGGAAGCCTGCGTTGACGCCGAGGCACAGGAGCCCTTTCTACTCAGCAAAATCCAGCCCCTGGGCACAGCCCATTCAGAGCCAGCACTCTAAAATCTCTTTAATTAAGTACGACCAGAGCAAGACAATGGGAGTAATACAAGGTGGCTGTAAGGTGCTACCAGCATGGCTGGAAGGAGAATAGGGGGATATGTGTTGTCACTATACTGGGTTCAGAAAGAAACTTTCACATCTATAACTCCCCAAATCAGCAACATTTTGCTGCCATTGTTTGCTTCCACTTTTCTCCTTAGAGGGAAAAATCACTGCAAATCAATCCAAAGTTCTTGACTGATCACTTTAATCTAATGATGGGTGTGGTCTCTTCCAGGACGACTCTGCCCACATCCACAGGGCACAAGGGCTCACTGAATGATGTGATGAGGATGAATATAATGTGAATCATATACTATGGCCTTGACAGGCATCAGAACTCAACATCTCTGGGAGATTTTGGAGTGAACACCATTAAAAAATCAACTAAGGGAATATGTTTTAGAAGAACAGTGTTCATCACTCTATTACAGTTCCAGAGATGTGGTCAGCTTCTCATGGCTTGTGGTCATCCAGCACCTTACTAACACACTTTATGTTGGTAACTACTGTACATAGTAGTTATAATAGCATAAGAAGTGCAGTAAGGTAAACTAATATTGCTGTTTTAGCAACAACCAGCCAACATATAAAGATCAACCTTTAACAGACGAAAGAAAGTGAAGATTTTCAATGTGGAGTCGATGAACCTTTTTATTGCCTTCTGTCTCCATAGCAGGCCTGCAGCCTGTCTGTGATTGGCCCAGCTGGAAAAAAAAAATTGGAGCAGACATTTCATGACTGGATGTGCGCTCCCTACAGAGGATTTGTTTAATGGAAATTTGGTGTAGGGAACATCCCCCCAAGGTCCAAAGCTGGAGCAAATCACAGGGATGTGTGCAGTAAATGTGTGATTTTACCCACTGCTGGCACACTATGCCTCCACCAAAACCAAAAGCTCATGACACACACAAACACACACACACACACACACACACACTTCCTGTATAAGCTTCGGCTGACCTTGTTTAGCATCAATTTCGTGCTCTGTTTAACTGAAAGAAGGTTTTATATTTTAACTTTGCTAAGGAGTCAGCTTCAGGTGATAATGTTTTATAATGTTATATACTCTAAAGGTAGCCATTTTGGTTTTCAACTTGTACAGCAAGTAGCAAGCAACTTGTTTCAGGCACACTTTGACCCCTTGACTCAAAACATAGAAGTTAGCATGATCTCTTTTCCATAAATCTGACTATCCCATCACTGGCAACGTTAACATTTTTGCATCCAGCAGGAGAACAAACATTCAGGATTGGGGAGTTAAGAGGGGACGAGACATGAAGACCGTGAAGAGGTGAATGAGCGAATACGTCTGATGTAGATGGCAACAAGCTCCGACAGCTCGACAGAGGATGGAGGAAGGAGCTTATTTCATGGCTGATTTGTTTTAATATCTGGTGTAACGACAGGAGAGCGAGCATGGGGTAGAAGGATGGAGAGAAAGAACGAAAGGAGGAGGGTGACAGAAGGGTCAAGATGAGAAGAGAAAGAGAAGGGGGAACGGCGAAGACGGCGACGATCTGAAGGGACAAGTTAGACATACGGGGGGAAAACAAGTGAGGAAAAGGAAAGAGGCGATGAAAGAAAGTAGAGTTCCTCGTTTAGCGTTCCAAAATATCTCTGTTTTGTCCTCCCGAAAGAACAAAGCGTACAAAACATGACAAAACATCTGTCACAGGCTTCAAAAAGCATGTCTCACTTCTTTTCTCACAAGGGAGCCCAGAGGAGGAATTCAGATTTGACAGTGACAGGAAAACGGAGTGTGCCAAATTTCCAGAACTTTCTGAATGCTTCTGAGGTGTGCAGCTCTCTGAAGCAGGACTCAAACGATGCAGGAAAGATGTTCAGAGATCATTTTTTAAAACTTTTTTTCTGCATAACCTTGTACAGTATGACAACTTTATTCAAGTCCAAAGTGTTTACTTGCTCTTTTTTGACAGCTGAGCTTCACGCAAGTGCATAAAAACAGAGGTTCGTAGGAAGCAAAGCTGGAAATTTCCTTCCTTCCCATTTCTAAGCAAGTTTTTGCACCAAGAGATTTTTACATGCAAAGCTCAACACAATATATAACAAACACAGAGACAGTATACTCTGTAAATTACAATATATCTTCTGTATGCACGCTTTGATTTTCAGTCCATTCCCAATAGGTGACATAGGTGTTGACATGAGCTTGCATTTGTCTCTCCTCCATCATTTTGTTTCATGTGTAATTGAGCTTTTTGGAAGGACTATAAGTGCCATCTTTGTTTATCTGTGCCATGGCATAGAGCATGGTGAGGGAAAGCAAAGTGGCGTTGCTCATTTGATGCTTGAATATACTCCAAAAACAAAGAGGCAGGCCTTTTTTTCCCACTGATCCAAGCGCTGTCCGTGTCACAGGCCTGCGTGCAAATTGATGGTGTCATTATCAGTGCAGTGATGCCACTTATTACTCATGTCAAAGTGACAGCTGGTCGCTATGGCACCTGCTGCGCCACTCGGTGCCAAGTTATTATTCGGGATGATTAGTGACATCACTCTTTCAGCTCTGCTTTCACAGCAAGGCAGGATAGAAGTGGAGACAAAAATTTAGTTCCAGACCTGAATCTATCCATGAAAAAATCGATTAAAAATCTCGGGTTAAATCTGTAGAACCAAAAAGCTTTCTTCAGTTTGTGCTGCTGGAGAAACCATTTTCTCTAGAACATCAGAGTAAAACTACGTTTATGAAGTTAGGAACTAGTACTTATCCCATTTTTCCTAAAAACAAATCGAAAATGAACATTTTACATGTACATGAAGAAGCCATTTTTAAAAAAATTACTGCTACAGTGGAGATTCCAAAACATAAAAAATATGTTTCAGAAAATCATCAAGTCACCCCAAGCACTTTTTTACTAATTGACTAATACATTCACTAGTTGACTAATACATTCACTAGTTGCTGCTTTGGGAGCTGTCAGCTAGTCAGTGCAGTGGAAAAAACGTTGAGGTAGGCGGTAAAGAAAGCAGCCTAAATGACCTTTGTTAACCAGAAAATATGTACACATTTATTGCACGCGATTTATTTACTTTCATCATTAACAGTGTAGCCACAAAAATGAAATGAAGCTGGAAACTTATTTTGTAACCTGTGAAGGGCTAGTCAGCTAGTAAAAATCTGTAGTAAATTTGTAGAAAAAATATATTTCATTGCTGATGTGTCCGCGTGACCTCCCACTATAATGTGGCTTCATATAGTCAAGTCACACAAGCAGCAAATAATTCTTTTGATTTTCAAATTTACATCGAAGGCAAACAACTTCCTCATCACCAGAGTAAAACCAATCTTTATTTCATCTGCATTACTGATCCTAATAAATCTAATCGGCAGGCTAGGATAGTAAGTTAGCCGATACTATGTGCTCTGGCCAGCACCTTTTCTTGCTGCTTTCAAACGGCAAGTGTGAAAGCAACTTCATAAGAGACATAAATAGCTGCTTAGAGCCACCCAGCCACCAGAGGTCCCATATGAAATGGGTTATGACGGCTATGTTGTCAATAAATTTTGAATATGAGGAAAAGAAATTGTGAAGCCTAACATAGATAATTAAAGATTTAAAAAATCTGAAAACTAAATGTCTGGTGTTTTCTGGTGTCATGAGCAATATTTTGCCATTTGTTTTGGTATTTGGAGAATGGAGGAAGTAAACATTGATTTAGTCTAACTTAATTGGAATCTTAAAGAGTTATGTCGTAGCTAGTGATGGCAATCACAGAATTTTGATAGCTGTTACTATGAGTTAGCTTCTGATAGTACAGTACAAGAGCTAGCAAGCAATGTTAGCGATTTTATATTCTGCTGTCATTCCATATGAAATCATAACAAAAGTTTAATTGTGCAACCCCAAACGGTCATATTATATTAGTATAATATAGTATGATTATTAGTATAATAATTATAACATATTATATAGTATATACTGTATGTATGGCACTTAGCCTAGCCGGCTGTCACATGCTAAAGTTTGATGTTTGCTAGCCTGAAAATTTCTGTAAAGCTAGATGGAATTATACTAAGAAGCAATTAAATGACTGTTGGAAATATGACAGTGAATTTTTTAACAGCTATTTCTTGTCAGAAACAAAACATTAAGTAAAATCAGTTTCAAAGTGTGTAGAATACTTGTACACAAACTGCTTGCTTGCTCATTTTTCTTTCTACTGGCTTCCATACTGGAGCTGATGCACAGGATTGTGGGATACATAAGACAACAAAGGATGTGAGTATTTGATTCAGACATGACTTGACCCCTTGCTGTTGTCCAAATAAGCAGTATTTGTTGCATTTGTTGAGACTTAGTAGAGAAGTTTCAGATTCAGGAAAGTTCTGAGCCTATTTCGAATGTTAGCCTTCATAAGCGATAGAACAAATCCTGCCTGCATAGCTCAGTGTGAGAGTGTGTTTCTTTGTGTTTATATGTGTGAGTGTGTATGAGCTGACCTTGGTAGTTCATGAACCAGACTCTGAGTCACTGTGAAGTAAAGAGAGAGCCTGCTTTGTATCCAACCACCAATACGCTCAGATATAATCAGCTCTTTTCACTGACGGCTCTCAGACGTTTGTTAATGACGGCATGGTGCTGTGCTTCCATTCAGATTTTTAAAAAAGATTCTAAGAAGTGGAGTTTAACTTAAAAAAGTGCATTTATACTCTTTTTAGGAAGTGAGAGTGCGTATGTAGACAGTGTGTGTGTGTGTGTGTGCCTCTCTGGTTCCTGTGTCTGAGCTGCTCCACTTAGCTAATGGTCCTTGCAGTCTTTTCCCTCCATGGTGTCATTATTCTGCCTTCCACATGGCTGGCGCGCTAATAAACACACTGTGAAATGCATTATGGGCCGGGGAGAAATTTGCAGGAGCTAAAGCGTGCCTTCTTTTCTCAAAACAGTCCAAGCTCTTGTGCTTATTGTGTCTTTCGAGCGGAGAAGGCTTTTTTTTAATCATCCGTGATTGGAAAGTCAGTGAGGCCGATCTTTTCTCCATCTGCTTTGTAAACAGATCTGTTAAAATCTTTTGAAAAGCGTGAAATGACTCTTCTGCTTGTAATTCCTCCTAAATGAAGGCTTGTAACCCGCCTTCTGGTTGGAGCGATCTCTGCTCTGTCCACTTCTGCCACGTCTGAATAAAGAGGCCTTAAGATGGTGAGACAGTTCTACCTCTAAGGACGCTGATGGAATCAGAGCCAACTTGATTCTTTTGGTTTATTTGGTATGTAGTGTGGTTTGGTTTCACACTGCAGATGATTAAAGGAAGCAAAAATGAAACAAAAAATATTTTCTGAGGGGTGTGTAGGGCTAAAAATGTCCTCAAAAATCTTTCATTTGTTGGTCAGAAATACAATGATGGAAAAAAGTAAGAAAAATGTGAATAGAAACATCACAAAAACCACCCGAGCACAGAGAACACAGAGCCAGCATTTATTTTCTCTTTTTGTTTGTTGGTCCAAATCTTCAGAATGCTTGAAATTTCTGCAGAACTACAGCTCTGTCTTTTACAGCTCGCATCTACAAAAAATGCTGCAACCCAAAACATGTGACATGTTTGATTCACTTCCTGCAAGTGAGTCGATTCAGAGTTGCAATCAATATCCCTCGTTCAGACGCTCACAGACCGGTTGTTTTGGTCCAAACCTGAATGTGATTGCTGTGATCTTACCTGCCTAAAGGAGCACAACGAAGGGGAGAACACACTAGGGTTCTGTTCAAACTCAATAAACACAACATATACGAGAAAGGACCCTAAAATGAATGGAGTCCTGTATCACACATGAGTTATCTATACGCTCTTCCCTCTTCCTTTTCCTATCGAAGGTCTTTACATTCTCAACCCTCGTTCTCGAGCACGGATGTGAACATATATGTGGATTTCCATGATAGGATGCACCGTTTTTTCTGGAAGCTCCTGGAAGTTCACCCTATTCACTGCACTGGAAAGAGGTGGTGTTAGAGTGTGACATATAGGCGAGGTACATCGAAGGGACATTCCAATGTCAACATAGGGCATTTCCTGCATGCTCACTCACAGCCGTGTCAACAATGACACACAATGGCTCTGTGTGTCTATGTGGGAGTGTGTGTTTAATGGCATTGTGGAAAATGGGTCCTATGAAAGATGGGTACAAAACCTTTAATTAGGAAGACTGATGGACACTGACACACCTTACTTACCTCATGTTATCAGTCATGACCGGGAGCCGTGAATAACTGCTCTTTTCTTTTTTTTATCCCTCTTGTTCTCTCTTTCTAACTCCATCTCACCCATTTTTTTTCCATCAGTCCCGTTCTCTTTAATAACACATACAGACTCGGTCATTAGTGGACCGTGGTGTGCTTTGAGGCACATAATAACACCCCAATGCGGGAGCCATCTTTACGGAACAAAGGAGCAGGACGGTGCCATCAGTTTCTCGATTGTAACCAAAGTTAATTGCTGTAGAGGATATTCCCAGTGGTTGCGCTGGTGTAAAACTGATACTTCAGCCGATCTGGTACAAACCATCTGGCGGCTTCTCCAACAGACAATGGTATAACTTGATGGGGGTTGATGAAGACCATTTGGCCATGCCCAGGGTATCAGCTTTTAATGCAGTGGTCCAGAACGCAGGACAGGAGAGCTCCTGAGGTCTGCAAAAACTCACGGGGGAAGGGCAAGCGGCCAAAGGAGCAACATCCGGAAGGAGCTTCTTATGAATAGTGTATGATTTATGATCTTTAATATACAGTGCTTTTAGAGTGCCACTGGTGCACAAGTTTAGGTACAGATAGATTCGGTCCACTGAGTGAACTACACCCAGTGAATTTTTGAATTTCTGTACAGGTGCCTTTCTTTGTGCGGAACTACTTCGTCATCTAGGACAGAGATACTCAAAGTGCTAGACAGTAATTAAATGCAATTTCACAGCACGGTCTGATTAAGGACTTGTGCCATTTCGTTCGTGAGAAACTCATTAAGCTCTCCGAGCTCTTGGACAAGTGTACTTTTGCGGAAAGAGATGCTGAGTGCCTCGATTTCTCCCCGTCTACCTCCTTAACCGCAATAAGCATAGCAAAGAGGTCTGAAAAAAAACAAGCACACAATAATATGAACTAAAACTCTTGCAAATTAAGGACTCCAGGCAGCAACCGTGATCATGCTGACAAGAGTTTGTCATGCTAAGCGCTTTTCTACTGACATGATGCTGGGGTCTAATCAAAAGAAGTTATTCTGGGTGGTAAGATCAGTTTGGTTCCAGCATCAAATTTTAATTGTCTGGAAGCAAGAAGCAGTAATGCTGGAGCATAGGGATGTTGCTATTTAGTCACCAAGAAAAGCAACCTGTGTTATTTTAATGACATCCAGTGAAAACAAAGATTCCTCCTGAAAATAGTATATATCATAACCTTAAATCAGTGGTCCAGGGGAGAACTAAATGCTTTAGTGGCACCTGCAATAAACTTAATGGGAGCTACGACACTGACGTTAATGTTAACGAAAATGTTAATCTTTTAGCAGCTACACACTTAAAATGCCTAGCTAAAAGCAATAAAAATGTATCTAATATATTACAGTGCATACTATATTGATTCCTAATTTTTATTCTCTGTTCCATTATTCTTCTATAACTAACAATTAAAACAAGTGTTTATTTATAGCCATGTAAAGAGTTTGCAGCCTAACCAGATCAGCTAGCATTATTGCAACTAGCAAGCTGATATCACTAGCTACACTATATGGCCAAAGGTTTGTGGACAACTGACCATCACACCCATATGTGGTTCTTCCCCAAACTGCTGCCACAAAAGTGGAAGCACACAATTGTGTAGGATGTTTTTGTATGTTGTAGCATTACAATTTCCCTTCACTTGAACTAAGGAGCCCAGACTTGTTCCAGCATGACAGGCATGAAGACATGGTTTGCCAAGGTTGGAGTGGAAGAACTCAAGTGTCCTGCACAGAGCCCTGACCTCAACCCCACTGAACACCTTTGGGATGAACTGGAATACTGACTGCACCCCAGACCTCCTCACCAACATCAGTGCCTCACCTCACTAATACTGTTGTGCCTGAATGGACATATCCCCACAGCAATGCTCCAGAATCTAGTGGAAAGCCTTCCCAAAAGAGTGGAGTATATACTAACAGCAAAGGGGAACTAAATCTGGAATGGGATGTTAAAAAATACATATGGGTGTGACGGTCAGGTGTCCACAAACCTTTGGCCATATAGTGTATGTTACGAGTAGTTACAATTATGAGTAGCTACGTTACAATTGCCCCCAAACACTCACATTTTTATCTTATATCCTCGTAAACTCACACAGTTATATCATAGTTATAACTATTCCAGCCGTAGCTGTCAGATGTTAGCCTATAATATGAGGCTAGCGCTGTATATGTCTCAACAAAGAGTCTGACAGCATAGTGTCTTGTCAGAGTTAAACATTACTGGCGATTAGGTCTATGGGCAAACCCTCTCAGGTGCTCTGAGGTCAGTTGATTCAGTTAAATAAAGTCCATATTTCACTGTGCAACAGTGTTTTAGTTGAAAAGAGAAATTTTAACAGAGGGCCCAAGCAGAATTTAGCAGAATTACAAACTCAGTGATTTAGATAATAGTTGTAACTATGAAAAGACCTTCACGTAGTATCAGGTTTCTACATATACATGTATCTGTGACTTGGGCTTCACACTTCCAATGACCTGGAATTGTATAAATCCTTTTTTCAACAAAGCCACGTGGCTGTATTTAGCCACACGGACGTTGTGAACACAATAACATTTGATCGTGTCGGTTGACCATCTGTACATTGAAACGATATTCAAAAGAACTACACGACAAATCTGAAGCTAGCAGCTGTGTAAGCTAACCTTCCCCCCAGCTCCATTCCTCTGAGGCTGGACTCTGTGTGTGTTTGTGGCTAGCTCTCAATGCTATCATCAGGAAAAGCCCCAGGCCTCTGTGCTTTTACACTCACCGCTTCAACGGCCATGGTTCAGTGTGGTTGAGGAGCTCCAGAAGCTCCGGTTTCAGCCGCGCCGCCCTGAACGGCAGTCTGTCAGCAGAGAGAGAGAGAGCAGGGAGGAGACCTGGAGAACACATAGCCTGGCAGGAGGCTAACAATGACCGCAGTTAGAGTCAATACAACCACACAAAGACACTTTGCTTAAAGAATAGTCTCGTCAGTGCCATGGATTCTTCCTAGCATGATTGATTAGTTGGTTTATAGCTTGGAACCTTCCGGGCTAACCAACTAATATAAAATAAACTGAGTATGATCTAGAAAATTTCATCATTTGGCCTGGAAAGAGGAAAGTTTTAGCCAAGTGTATAATGGTGTTAGTAATGTATCACTAAATGAAATATAAAATAATTATGAAACCAGAGATTACTTGCTAGCCTCATTAGCATTCAAGGCTTCCAGTACAGTGTTGCAGATATACGAGGCTTGGCCAGACTAATTCCTGCTGCACTTACTTAATCAGAGAGCTTTGGAGAGCTGAAGAGATTAAAGGAAGAAAACAGAAACTTAAATAGAGTTGCAAAGCCACTCCAAGGGAAAATTCAGGTAAGCTGCCAAATCAAACAAAAACCAAATTCCAGTCTCAGCATGCGTTGCTGTTATTGCAAGTTTTTGCAGTGTGGCTAGAATTTTTTTTAAAAATCTCTCCCAGAACTTTAAGAGCTTAAGATTAGGTTCTCATCTCGTCCAACCTTATCTCATTATCATTCCTCCAAAGCTTTGCCCTTTTGCTGGTATTTACTCTATTGTCATTTCGTACTTATTTGAACATGCAAATGAGGTGCGATGGAGAGCTGAGGCATCTGCCTCGCTCAAAAACACACATCGTGCTTCTCAGGAGTGGCTCCCCCTCCCTCTGTGTTCACCCAGAGAGTAGTCCCATCAGCCACCATGGCAGCGTGGAGGCAAATGAAACCCAAAGGCCTGCTGTGCGTAAAATCGCAGCCTAACACCATTAGAGACATTCGAGCAATCACACTCGCTGGGCCCAGGAGAGACAACAGGAGTTTCCACTCGGGCTGTTTCTGAAGCCATTTGGGGCATTTTTTCTGATGAGTGTCTTCTATGAGCCTCAGCCATTTCCTGTCTTGGAAAGGACAGAAGGAAAGCATGAGAGAAAAACATGGAGAAATAAGATATTCCATGCTTATTTGTAATCAAATAAGCACCATCAATGACAACTCACTGATGTCCTGGGTGTTGTAGTCTCTCATGGGTGTGTAAAAATATCCCATTTGTTGATGAATAGTTAATGCATAAGGAATAAAACCCTCCATATTGTGCTGTTATAGGAAATCAATCAGTAATGAGATGGTGTGATGAAGTGGATTTACTGTTACCACCCTGATGTTGATTATTTTCTATAATGTTTTACTCCTCTTATTTCTCTCATTTATTCCATAAATGTTAAATAAACATCTTATTTTTCACCATATCAATGATTATAAATGTTTTCTTTGTTAAATAATAACATTTTAATTAATTAATCATTTTATTATTAGTATTAGATTATGTGGCGTGTCCGCCATACAAGTCCCTGTGTAAGTTGTTACTATAAAAATTACAATGTATTAGAACAAGCATGTTAATATAAACCAGGTATAGAAAATGAATCAACAATTTCTGACCAATCAGATTTGAGTTTTTAACAGTGCTGAGGTATAATAAACATGGACTATCCATTCATATTCATCTACTTCAAAATAAGTGAGCGGTCTGGATGGCTGTTGGGAAATTCTATAAACACAATGCATATTTTGATGACAACACACTGCTCAATCCATGCTGGAAATCGGCAGAGATGCTGTTTCTTTTTTTAAATCCAAGCCAAGTACTATTGGCGGTGAGGTTCACAGGAAGTAAACGGAGGTAGGATGAATTTGCTGGACGTAGTTGCCTGGATTTGTCATTTAACCACGTCAAAACACTTTTTTTCATATATAAAACAATGAGAAAATCCCATTTCAGTTGAATGTCACCATTGGCAATATATCGTCACAAGTCACATGTCACTTTGTTGCTTGTTAGTGTGAATGCACGGTTATACACTGAGTGTCAATGACATGTAGGTGTGCATCAGCATCTTTAACAGCCTTTCTTTTTCTTCTTTATATCCCTTGCAGCTACATCCCCATTCCCAGAGGACATGCTTGTGGCTTTTGGGTAAATAAGGCTCTAACCCAGCCAATAAAAGAAACTGGCCTTTAGAAAACCACCATCCGTCACCTGAGATCCCTGACTGGTCAGTCTTTCTGTTTGGATCCTCTCTCTCTCTCTCTCTCTCTCTCTCTCTCTCGATCTACTCCATCCTGGACCTCTAAATGGCTCTGGGCCAGAGGAGAGAGAACAAGAGAGGAAGAAGATGAAGAAGTTGGGAGACGCGTGAAGAGTAGCTAAGAGCTTCTGTCACCTCTGGTGTGAACAGCCCAAAGATGTTGGCTGTGTTTTAAATTAAGCTTCTGTCAGACCAGGAAGTGAGACATGCACACTTGTGGGGAAAAAAGCCTTGTGTGGTAAAATCACACCCTCTAAACGCTCTAATAGAACCCAATACACAAATGTCTCACGCAGCACGGCGCCTCAATAAACACCGTGCTGTCAACACAACAAACGCTCGGTCTGGAAGGAGCCTAGCACAAAGCTTAGCTGTCAGCTTAAACTGTTCAAATGAGAGAGTGAGAGATACGGAGAGAGAGGGAGAGAGAGCGAAAGAGAACCTGTCACCACAGGCAACAAAAGGGGCTAAGCTTTATAAGTTTTGCATGCCAAACTACATGCTATCTGCCCCATTGTCTGCTGCAAAAGTCTGTTGTGGTGAGACCAGCATGCCTGCTAGGCATTAGCAGAGCCAGGCGGCGTGAAACAAAAGGTCGAGGTAATTCCTTTTCTTTCACACATGGGCGAGTTTTGCTCCCCACTCAAGCCTGACTCTGAGTCACTTTTAACAAGAGTTAGCGCTCCTGATAGGCTGGAGACAGCAAAGGCCCCCGAGGGGAGGAGGGGTGGCCGCGAGCTTCAGTGAGATAAAATCAAGCACTACAGGTGTAGCTGGGTCCTTTATCAACACCGCCATTGTTCACCGTGCCAACTGCCGCTCGGCTAAAACCCACACACCTACACACAATTTCAAAATCACCCTTCTCCCTCCTACTCGATCACACGTTCCCACCCCAGAGGGATCGACATGACGTGCACCTGAGCTCCGAGCCCGAGGCTGACTTGACATTCTTAGACACCGTGTCATCCAGAAGTGCCGGAATGAGCCTGCCAAAACCTAACACGGCCTGCAGGAAGGTTAAGGAAGAGGAGGGGCCAAAGCTGTTGACATTGGGGATGTGACAGGAGTGCATTATGAGCCCTAGCTCTTTTAACGCACCCTTGTTGACTTCCTCTGGTGACTTAAAAGTGTTTATCACCTACACTCTTGGAATCCTCTTTGGGGCTAACGGCTCTGGATTTTTAAACCATTTCTGTTTTAGGGTTCTAGATAGACTCTTACGTGCTCCCCTACAAAGGACAAAGCAAGGGTCTCTCACTTTAGGGTGCTAGAACATTTTTAAAAGTGTATGAATGTGTACATGGTTCCACAAAGGTTTTGTTTTTTTTAATTTCTTCTACTTGAAACTGTCCTTGAAAGGCAAACACATTGTTATAATGCTCTACATAGAACCTTTAAGTATTCCCCTAGATGGCCGAAGATGGAGTAGTGTGTACACTCTATGTTAAAATGGTTCCTCTTTTTTTTTTTATGTTTTGTCTCGTTAAGTATTAAAGCTTTTTAAATGGATCCTACATGGAAGTGTTAACACTTTGTTGTATGGTTCTAGATAGAACTTTTAATAGTCAGCTCAGAGAGAAACAGAAGAAGTCTTCTACAGACATTTTTAACCATGTAGTGTCTTAGCAGTGTGCTATCTAGCTATTCAAACTACACTATATGGCCAAAAGTTTTTGGACACCTGACTGTTATGCCAAAATATGCTTGTTGAACATCCCATTCCAGATGTAGTTCCTCTTTGCTGTTATAATAAGCTCCACTCTTCTGGGAAAGATTTCCACTAGATATTGGAGCGTGGCTGTGGGGATTTGTGTTCATTCAGCTACATTAGTGAGGTCAGACACTGATATTGAATGAGGAGGCCTGGGGTGCAGTCGGTGTTCCAGTTCATCCCAAAGGTGTTCAGTGGGGTTGAGGTCAGGGATCTGTGCAGGACACTCGAGAACTTCCACTCCAATCTTGGCAAACCATGTCTTCATGGAGCTCACACTGTGCACAGGGGCATTGTCATGCTGGAGCAGGTTTGGGTGAAAGGAAATTGTTATGCTACAGCATACAAGGACATTCTATACAACTGTGTGCTTCCAACTTTGTGGCAACAGTTTGGGGAAGAACCACGTATGGGTGTGATGGTCAGGTGTCCACATACTCTTGCCATATAGTGTAGCTATTAACAGAATGGCTTGGGAAAAAAAATTTAAATTGTGCAGTTTTCCAACTTACTCCAAATGCAGCCAGTCAGCCAAGGCACGTCCAACATTTGCTTCTTTAGTTTTGCAATGGAGCTACGGCTTTGTTAATTTTGAAAAATCAACTGCCAAGTTGGTTGTCCAAGATGGTGGCCCCCATAAATAACATTCCAGCATTCGGTTATATGGTGACCTTTTTGTTCATATTTATAGACTACAGTAAGTCCCACTGTGTCCTAAACCATGTCAGTGAGTCTGTGTGACATCACTGGAGAACTATATGTGGTTTGAGGAAGATATTTACAGCAAAGATTTTGGGAGAGATAGACTTCTATTACTTGTTAGCTACAAGTAGCTCGAGTGTAAAACTGAAAAAGGTAACATCAGACAGTGAATAAAGAGGGGAATTTATGCCTCGTCTACGAAATCCCACTTGAGCTGATGATGTAATGCACCAGCTGTTATGATGGTGAGGTTTAACCAACGTTGACAAAGCGTGTTAAAAATAGTCCTGGTGGTAAGAATGTGCTGTGCATCCTGTTAACAAACACCAGAAATCATTTTTGAACCTGACAGCAAGTTAGAGGAGATCATTTATTTCCTTTCAGTGGATGAGGATTGTCAGAGATGTCTCATGTGTCAGAGCCGGTGAATTGTGCCTTTATCTGAAATAGATGGACAGAGGGATTGTGATGGGTGAAAGAATGCAGGCCCCGGCATTGTCATATAGTTATTCCCAAAGAGACTTTGATGGGATTTTTCTTCTCTGCCCATCAATCTTTTTCCAATTACCTGTCTTGTCTCGCTGAAATCTATCATAATCGTCGCCTTGGAAACTGGTGGCATCCTCCATTAGGTTTTAGTCTATTGTTTGATTTGTGTAGACGTGGCAACCTGGGGTTTATAGAGTGCGCCGCCTGTAATGATCCTAAATGCTTCCTTTAAGAGAAGGAGACACTTCATTCGCATCATCAGGAGACTGACAGATAGTTGTTTCTAAATTTAAGACTGAAAAAATCAATAAAGGAGTGTTTAGGAGTGTGAACATCACACATGAAGCATATTCATATCCATACAACAGCCGTTAATGGAATAGTTCGTATGTTACACATTTTCTCATATTCCTTTTAACCAAGTGTTGTTTTGATCAAGACTTTTGGTGTTTGGTGTCTGATTTTTCTTCAGGTTTGGACTAATGCTGTGTTCCAGGCAAAGTTGCAATGTGTAATTACCTGTCTACAACCAGTAAAAGCCACCTAAAAACGCCCACTCAACTTGCAATTGCAATTCGTCGACTTGGACAGTCTTCTCAACTACCAGTTCCTTCCCTGTTTACAGAGTGACATCAAATCAACATGGCCGCTCACACTGTGAACAGTGTAAACTACCCCTTCTCTACTTTTAAATGAGTTTATAGCAGTATGGAAGCTAGATCAGTTAATATACAGACACAGTACTTGGTTAAATCTATAACATTGACCATACTAATCACTGTTTTTAGAAGGTAATCATCAACATTAGAGTTATCACTAATGTTAGCCAGCTAGCTTGTAGCTAAGCTACTCGCTGTTGTACTGTACTGCAATTTCATTCCAAAATATTGCATACATATTTGAAGTTCACTACAGTAGAACAGTACCAGTAGCCTGTAACTGTAAAAGATTTACATGTTCTGACAGAGCAAACAAACAGCATGCTTTTGTGGAGATGTCCATGTTTTTTTCAACATGTGGGACTTTAAAAGCACATAAGTGGTCTTTAAGGTCCAATTATTTACCTTAAATTATTTTTAAAGGTCTACTATATTCACTTTTCCACTTGAAACATACATACTAAAGTTACAAATAGTACCTACAGCGACAGGTTTGGTACTTTTATTTCTGCAAGAGTGTATGACACACTGGACAAAAGGATGTCACAAA
Source organism: Pangasianodon gigas (assembly GCA_022758105.1). Lineage (NCBI taxonomy): Eukaryota > Metazoa > Chordata > Actinopteri > Siluriformes > Pangasiidae > Pangasianodon > Pangasianodon gigas. The sequence goes on along the minus strand of CM040474.1, from coordinate 2,099,225 downwards.
GCAAAAACTATTATCTTCTTCCTACGCACAAAGTTTGGTGTCACACCACACCAGCATCAGATTCAGACAAAGGGCGTGGCTTAAAGTTTGAGGGTGGAGTTGTACTTTACAAGTGATTCAGATGATGATGTTTTTTTTTCTGATTTTATGCAATTTTATGAAAATGTACAAATTGTGTTATGGAGCAAAACTGTGTCTTTTGAGCTGAGTTTTTGATGAGTTAGGTGTTAAACTGGTGGTTATAATCATCTCTTACTTTTTAGAAACATTTAGCTAAAAAAAAATTAAAAAAAAAGACTAAGGAACTGAATTTTAGACACCAAACTTGTTTTCGCTGATCAACTACATTTGGAATACGTAAGGAAAATAATCAGTGACAGGGTATTGTAATAAGGCCTGATATGAAGCAGCTATAAACAGTCGTTCTCTCACAACCCTCTGTTTTAGAGGAGTTTAAAGCATAAACTCCTCTGTTCTGAAGATGTAGGAAAGGTTACAGCTTTACCCCTGACTGTTACAAAGCTCTGACACTGGAGACTCCTTCCATAAATGTTAAATAACATATCCTTACAGAAAACTTGCACCATATTGACAGTTACACATCCGTTTATGTGGAGCGTCCACCGTACAAGTCCCTGTGAATGAGCTGTTACTATAGAAACAATAACATATTAGAACGAGTACATTAATATAAACCTGTGATTTGCAGCTGAACTACTGTCAGAGCTGCTGTTAAAGAAAATTAATCAACACTTTCTGACCAATCGGGTTTGAGAATTCAAGAACACTGTGGTATAAGGGATAAATTATGAATTTTTTCTTTAAGGACACCCCTGTACTGAGGTTCCAAGGTACTTTGTGGAGCACTGAATGTGACAACACCCCTCTTCCACACACACACACACACACACACACACATACAGAGGACTCATCTCCTGTGCGGCGCGCTGTCAGCTCGTCATCTCTCACTCGGTGCGCTCGACTAGACAGCAGCGAGCATGCTGGGATATGTCAGCCAGCAAAATGGAGTCTTCTCATTAGCTCTCCCCACACCTGCTGTTTCTCTCTCCTTAAGAGTCACTGAGCAAACAAACACAAACACACACACACATACACACACATAAACAAACACCTATACAGCTGGATACCTCAACAAGTCAATGTAATGGCACCCTGCTGATGTGGAGGCTCAAAGCTGCAGATTCCAGCCAAGTTCTCATCACATCAGTTTGCTTCTGGTTCATCAGAATTACACATTAAAAAAGAGATATACAAATAAAAGTGGAACTATATTATCATCTGAATCACTCTTACTATACACATCCATCTTGAAACCTGAAAATATCCACATTTACTATAATGTGTAAAAGTGAAAAAAAACAATCTGGGAACTTGCACACTAGATGCTCCACATAAACTGATTTAAAATGTGTATAATCATTGATACGTTGATGCTTTCTCTAAGGAGACGTTTAACATTTTTGGAAGGAGTGTCCCTCTGCATTTTCAGAGTTCTGCCACGGGAAAGTCTTCAGGACATGAAAAGCTGCATTTTTTTGTCATATTAACTTCAAGGGAGAAAAAAAGGTGAAGGAAGGTCAGGTGAAGGAACGACTGTTTATAGCTGCTATAATGTAAGTGAGGAACAGGGACTAACTTGTTTTGTGGACATTCCACAACATTAAATGTAACTATAAATGCAAAAATGTATGACATGTCATTCTTTTATAAGTAAAATGGTTAGAGTTGGGAAATCGCTGTGGTATAAGAGGAATAAAACGCTTTAGGACGTGCTGTTTCATCACTCTCATCACAGCACCCTATCGTTGAGTGTTTTCCAATAACACAATAGCACAACACTGGATGTTTTATTCCTTACTTATTAGATTATTATAAGATATGAAGATTGATATTCTTTTTTCTAGACATTTTTAAATAATTTCAAGACTGAACTTGTCTTATTTTATTGGTAGATCATTTTTGATTCTTTTCTACAAAGATTTTATCTCAAGCTTATTAATGTTATATTTGTTTTATAATAATCTAATAGTAAGAAATTTTAGAAAAATTTGCTTGTATTCAAGATACTTTTACTTTGGATTTTTTAAGCATCTCACTCAAGAGCACAACAGTGTCACTTTGGCACTAGTGGGATTTAAAATCACAGTCTACTGAGGTTATACAGTATAAGAGGAAAAATGCATAGTGATTCCACATAAAGAATCACTATGCCAAAACTTGAACCACTTTGTCCTCCAAGTTTGACTCATCACTTTAAATTGTATTGTATATGATCCTCCAACACAAAAACCCCAAATCTCCTTTAGAGACATGTAGTTCAGAGCAAAGGCATCATTGATTGAGATTACGAGCCAAAGGCCACCCATTGTGGTGAGAGAGAGAGACAGAGAGAGAGAGAGAGATAGACAGAAAGAGAAGAGTCTCTTTTCACTTCCTTCACCCCACTCCCAGCTGGACTCCGAAACTCTGTCTTCAAAGGTCTGAGGAAGCTTTAAAGCTCCCTCCTGTGTTTTTTTTTTTTTTTTTTTTTTTTGGAGGAACAATGAGGTGAAGGCGTCTCAACAGGCTGAGAAAAAAGCAGCTTGTTGGCTGGGGAGCTGCGAGAGGCAGGGGATCGTCACGAGAAAGAAAGACACGACAACAGTGGCCCGCAGGAGTGTCTCTCACTGTCTGCCAAGGGCCAGGGAGGTGAGAGGCCCTCACACTTGCTCGCCTCTGTGTGTGTTTGTACGTATGTGTGTGTATTATGAAGTTGCGAATGGAAGAGAAAGAAAGTGAAATAGAGCCTATCTGAGATGTACAGGGAGGGGTTTGAGGCTAAATTTAAAAAAAATGTTCCATGTATATCATATACTATTCTCGCAAAGAAATCACATCTGTTATGCCCTATTCTGACTGGATTAGTTTTACATGTGGAGTTGTAAAATGTAATTATTTCAGGAGTATCTCTGGGATTTCAGTCTTTGTCCGAACCTGTCATTTTTATTTATTTTTTTATTTTTTTTACGGACCACGTGTGCACGCATCTGGAAAGATTACTAGAAAGATATGAGTGTGATGGTCAAGTGTCCACATACTTTTGGCCAAATAGTGTACATCCTAATTACATGTTATGGTCATGTGACCTACCAAGCACAACTTACATGACCATGTGCCCTACAGAAAGCACTTATAATAAAGAAACAAAACAAAAAGAAAAAAGAAAAGAAAAGTACATTTACAGTACGTCCAACAAGATCTAGAAGCAAGAATTGTTCAAGATCAGGAAGCAAAAATCATTTTTTAAACAAAGATATGAAAGATTTGAAAGGGAAGAATCCAGATGAGATTTATATTCATATAGAGACACTCATTCATATTCATATCCATACCCATAATCAGCAACTTATCATCAGACACCATTCTGATTACCAATGAATTTTTTTAGCATTAATCTGGCCATGAGAAGAAGAAAAAAAATGTACATGCCCTAGGCAATCTATTGTTAATATCGGCATCCTGATGATGTAATATAAGCAGTACTTCCTGTAGATTTCTCGTCAAAAGTGTTGAAAGTATGTCCTGCGTTGCACAATAAAATTATGCAATGCTGAGGTGTGTTTGTGTGTGTGTGTGTGTGTGTGTGTGTGTGTGTGTAAAAAATGCAGGTCTACATCTAGACAAAGGGTCTGACAGCTTACACTAACTTTACAGACACATTAGTGGATGTTGATTTGAGTGTTTCAGAAAGACAGAGTGTTTTTAAGGGTGTGAGTGTGAATTGAATTAGCAATTCATTGCCCTTGATGGCTTGTCTAGGTCAATGACCATCTTTCTCAAAGCTAAAGGACTTTCAGCTCTTTGTGAAAGGTGATTAGGTGACATCACAGGTTGACAGGAAGCGGCCACTCATCCTGTCAAATGACAAAACAGTGCCAAAAAAAAAAAAAAAAAGCCAGTAGGCCTAATGATAGTCAGCGATAAATAGCTGATAGATAAAAGTCTACAGTGTGACTAGCCTAGAGATGAAAATGAAACATTTTAAAAAGGGCAATGTGGAGCAATGAAGGATTCATTCAATCAACCTTATAAACTGAAAGGAAACTGCATAACCCCGTCAAACATCAAGTGCAACAAGTGCATTATGGGTACTCACATCATTTGGACACTGATATGAATATTATCTATTATTTTTTGCACATAATCACAACTTCCAAAATACTGTACTATATACTGAATAATGTTCTGTTTCGGACATTTATTTATTTATTTATATTTAATAATACCCAGAGTGTGATGGAATAAAAAAATAAATAAAACAGCAGACTGGTGGGAAAGGTAACACTTAGGTCATTGCATGCAGTGTGTTATTATAAAGATTTTTTTCCTGAGAAAGCAATCTTCCGTGTTTTTTTTCTTCTATGTGACATATAAGCCATGCCCATATAAGGAGGTCCGGATACGCCAAGGCAGTGGAAAAAAAAGACTGGGTTTAAATACTTTCAGTGCCAATACAGGACGAAGACCATTGTTTATTCCTTTCACGCGCTTGTGCGCGCGTCGTGTGTACTGTAACATACGAGGTGCAAACTTCTGACCCGGAAGTACGATATTTACAAGAGGTATCCTCACTGAACGTGGCATAAAACCGAAAGAGTTATTTACGACGGGTTCTCGTGAGCCTGTCAACTCGTGCAACACGAGCACACACACACGGAGTCCCTGCGGAGGCTGAGCGTTGGTCTGCGCGGCGCTGCGTCTGGATTGGCGAGCGCGTTTGTTATTACTGGTGACGTGTTCTCCGCCGCTCTCGCCCCTCCTCCTCCCCCCCCCACCTTCCCCGGGTCCGTTCCCGAGCCACGCTCTCGTCTTCTACGAAGTCGCAGTGTTCCAGTCGGTTGTCATGGCGGAGGGACGTGGCGATCTACCGCCGCTTCAGCCGCCGCTCCAGCTCGCTTCGCCGCCGGCCAGCAAGCGGCCGTGTCTGCGTCCCGCTCCGCGAGGTCCAGGTCCGGGGCCCGGGCCAGGGCTTTCCAGCGGGCGCCCTCGCTGCCCGGAGTCGTTGCTGGACTGCGCCGCCAAGGCCGTAGCGGAAAAGTGGGCCTTCGAGCGGGTGGAGGAGCGCTTCGAGAGGATCCCCGAACCCGTTCAGCGCCGCATCGTCTTCTGGTCCTTCCCGAGGAACGAGCGGGAGATATGCATGTACTCGTCGTTTCAGTGTCGCGCCGCGGCGGAGGAGTCTCCGTCCACTCCGGGGAGCTCCGCTGCGACCGCCGGATCCGCTGGAAGTCCCGGAGCCGCGTCCAGCCCGGCGGGCAGCTCGAGCTCCACGGGCGCTGGCGCGAGCGCAGGAGCTGACGGACTCCCTTTCCGGCGCGGGATCCGCCTTTTGGAAATGGGCTGCGTGGAAAACGTCCTGCAAGTCGGTAAGTGCGCGTACTCTGCCTTTACACGGGCCCCTTTTGTTTACCGAATTCTCGGAAATGGGTCAAAAAAAAGGGCGCTCCTGTTTCCGAAGTTTCTGGCGACCATACAATCCAATCGGAGCCAGTTTTTTTTCTCAGTATTTTTTTTGGGGAAAAAAAAATCCTCTCGCACTCACAATTCACTGCTATTAGAATATTTTTATTATATATCTGAATCTAAAAAGAGACGTTAAGTCGGATTTGCAGGCTTATGGGTCGAGTTTCATTTGCTGCTGATGAAAGACAGGCTTTTAAAGATTAAAGGGCCGCTCGTCCCGGTCCCGGTGTGTCCCATCGCACTTTTAAACTGATCTATTTAATGCATAAAGGTTATGTACGATCCAGAAAACACCATGATGTGCAGTGTGTGCAAGTCTGAAAGCCTGTAAACCCGACATTTGAGCTCTCACAATGGGCACTCCATTATCTCTCTTCTCTAAAGAAAGAAAAAAAAAACAACAAACCCCTATTGTATAATCTGCCTCAGTGCTCCGAGGCTTATACAGTCCGAGTTGTCTGTTTTTCACAGTTTTTACCGACTCCTCGAGCTAATCGGGTCAATATTATTATTTTTTTTACTACTGCATCAGGTTATTTCAGATGTCTGAGTGTAATAAAGTCCGGTTAATGCGCTTCAAATCCGGATCTCATGGCTTTTGTTTATTTGCTGCTTCATCAGGACAAAGGAACCGGATCTGTCTCAATACTTTCACTAAAATAGCACGCTTATTCTGCTTTTCTGTTGGTTTCTATCAAAAATTGTGCATGTTTGTAAGGAAAAAAGGGGTTGTTTTTAGTAAAATTGGGCTTGGAATAGCCTACACAATGAGCTCTCCTCCCCCCATGATAGGACACAGAGCTCTCTCCCATCAATCAGCGCAGGAAGAAAGCCTCTCCTATAATGTGCTTTATTTCAGACAAAGAGAAACCACAACAGATCCATTCCTCTTACATGTATATATACTATAGAATGCATTCATGTTTGTGCTTTTGTTGCCTGTTTATGCATTTATTTTGTCCTTTCTTGCTCACGCAGGCAAGCCGTCAGGATAGCCGAGACACAGGCTTAGTCATGCACTATGAGTGTTTCAGTAACTAGATTGGTGGCAGCAGGGAAACCCACGTGAACAGGGATTTAAATCTATGTAGGATATGTGGAACGATGCATACATCAATAGAAGTCGTGCATATCTTCTGCATGCTTGGCTTCTCAATTATGTAGAGATATGAAGAGTGTCTATGGTTTGGTGACATTGTTGCTGTAACACACCTCATTAGTTCATGATCAGGGCTAATAATTGTGTAGAGCCGAGAAATCACCAAGCTAGTCGTTAACGGTGTGACTATTGATATTGTAATAATTTAGTTTTTCCAGGAGTCTTGTGAGTATTCTCAGTGCTTTTATACCCCTGAGCAAATGCATTGTTACTCAACAAATCGTATAGCGTGAAAATTTCTTTGAGTGTCGTGCATCGTGATGATATTTTTTTGCTGTACCGCCCAGCTCTTAAATATCACCTGAAGCTACTAGCCTGCACTGGTGACGTTTGAAGCATTTACCCCAGCGTGTGGTTCAAACCCAGGGTTATTTGTAGGCCGTGCTGTCCAGCGAACACAGCCCACCTTTGTGAGTCAGCCGGCTTTAGTGTGTGTTTTTGTTTCTTGAAATAGCAGTTATAGGATTCCCCAAATCCCCATTACACTTAGGTGTTAGCAGGCCCATGAAAGCATACATATAGCTGATTGAATAAAGAAGCCGTGACCAGTTTATTCTTACAAAGCTCTACTGTGTTCCTGCGTATGTGGAAATGCGATAACTTGGCTGTAATGCAATAACATGGGCACTTATTTAGCCACCTTGAAAGGCCTCGTTCACGTCCGCTCCATGCATTATAGGGAACTTTATGTTTACTTTATTATAGGGAAAGTCCACTTTCTCAGGAGGAAACTTCATGAGCAAACATGGAGGTGCTCCGTTAGGGTTATGGTTGTTTACTCAAACACAATGTAGTTGACTTAACATGTATGCATAATTATGTTTGGAGTGAAATGGACTGTGTTCAACTTCCTGCAAAGACAATTTAGTAGTTTAAATGAGGAAATCCTTTAAATCTTTTTATTTACTTTACTATTGTGATCAAGTAAGGTAAGATGCATTACTCCAAGCCCCAGCAGCTTCTCTTCAGCAACCTGGGATTTGAACGCACAACCTTTCGGATTACGTGGTGTCGATATTACAATATTATGAATTGCAGTGCATTTTCAGAGAGTGTCCTGCATGTCATCAGTATTTTGTACATCAACATCCGCATTTCTAGTCAGCAATAGATAATGCAAATGAATCTGTGTTATGGCCATGTGAAAATTCTGAAAATGACATAAGTGATTCTGGACAAATATAATGTCCTCAGTGCGTTGCTGTATTTAGCATGCGTACAGAAATAAAAGAGCACTAAAACAACAGTGAGATATTGCAGTGAACACTTTAACTTGGTCGGGGTCATGGCAACGTGTGAAGTCGCTTTTGTTAATTAACTTGAGCAAAATGTTTGTTTCATCATCTGTCCAAAAACGAGTGTTGTTTGCGGCCATGCTTTTGTTTAGACATAGCTCTAAAACATGTGACATATGCCCTGTACATCATTTATTTGAAAAGAACAAAACATTTCCATTGCCCTTTTTTTGCATCGTCTTTATAAAAGGACTGACTTTTTTTCAGGCTTTTCCATTTAGGATTTGTTTATTCACACTTTGGATGGAAAACTTTATAACAACACATAACATTATTATTACTTCCAGCAACATGAAACTGTTTGAACACTTTTGCCTTTCCTTCTGTTTGCTATCAGTTCTCAGCATTTTTAAGTTCAGTATGCTTTATTCAGATTTTTCAGAATAAAGGCAGTATGGTGATATGATATTTCTATGATGATGCATTTTGTCATATTCATTTTAATAATCCTGACTGACTCTAATTAGATGTAAAATCTATTTTCTCATTAACTGGTTCAATTTCTTTTCTAGACATTAAATAATATCATTTTTAAGCCCACTGGGTTTCATTGGCTTATTAAAAGCTCGTTTTAGTTGCACATTGCGCCACTAAATTTAAATATTGCACACATCATGAAAATGTCCTCACATATCGCGATGAGATATTTTTGTCATGTCGCCCATCGCTGCTTTGCGTGGTTTTATAATGGTGTGTGAAGGCGTGTGCTTGTGTGAAATGCCCTCTACCCCTTTTTTCTGTCAGCAGAAGGCAAGACACACTTAAGTGCCAAAAGACTTAATACTTGTTTTTGTTGTTTTTCTCAGGCTTCATTTTTTTGGTCCTCCCCTCTTTGAACCTGGCAGTCACAAAGGAACCGCGAACGAGGTGCAGAAAGTCACTCTGATGTTTAACGCCTACACAGGGCCTGGGGTTTCACACTACAGCCTGTGCAAGGAAGGCAGCTTCGCTCACAGATGTGCTAGAGTACTCATGAGTGTGTTAGGCATCTCCCATGTTTCTAGTGTATTCACTTGTGCTTGGCCCCCTAATAAGTGTGCTAGGCATCTCACAACTGGTCTGGTGTACTAATAACACATGCCTCCCATGGCGACACAAGAGGCCTTATGATATCTCATAGGTGTGCAAGGAGACTCACAAGGTCCTCAGAAATATTAGTCAGTTCACAAGCTTGCTATGCAACTCATCAGACACTACAGGTGCACTAAGCTACTCAGGAGTCTCCTAGGGCACTTGAAGTGTGCAGGACGACCTTCAGCAAGTCCCAGGCTTCTCGCAATGATCTGAATCAAAGTGCACGTTTGACAGCTTTTCAGGTTTCCATAGCTAAAGCAAGGACCCTTGACGTACCGTTGTGTTGGTGTGTTAATCAGAATAATTAATTCCAGAGTGTGTTTGCGTAAGACCCCTCCCCCACGCCTGGCTCTTCTGCTAGAAGAGCTTCTAGCTTTGAGTCAGCCCTGCGGATTATTATGGGTCATGCTTTGTTACGCAGCTGTAGAAACTGCTCTTGTTTTCAAATAGAGGAGGAGGCAAGTGTGTGTGTGTGTGTGTGTGTGGGACGGGGGGTTGTTAAGAGCACAAAGCTGTGACGGGGCGTTTTTATGGAGCCTCCTACAGAGGCAAAAGTTACACCAGGATCCCAGAGGGACGAATCCTCGTTTACTTCCCCCGGAGTTTTGTCTTTTTTAGCATCTTAGAGCTTCAGAGCTATCCCGCCCTCGAGCTTTCCGCTCTCCTGCTCAATCCTTGGATTTTGACGGGCCTTTTCAGTGTTAGTGGTTTCTTTGGGAATGCGCAAAACCACAGCGGTTTGGGTGTGTGTATGTGTGTGTGCATGTTTGCTAATTCAGCTAGTCTTCCTTCATTTTATCTTGGTTTATTAGTTTCAATTTAAAAACACACAAAATGTTGTTTTCTTTAGAACATGCTGGCAAATCCTGCAGCACATTCTTGTTAACATAAGCAGTGGTCGACTGCGACCGATTCAGAAAACAACTTCATTTTAAGTGATGGTTTGATCAAGCGCATTTTTCCTATTTTCCCCTCCAGACGAACCACAGTTATTTTTGTGCTTTCTTTTCTGGGCAGTTATGAAAGTAAACATTTCCATATGAGTGAAATGCAGTAGCTACCGGGCGTCTGCTCTGTGACAACTCTGTGACGTCTCCTGCCCTCCGTCTCCTTCCAGTGTCAGCGTCATTTCGGTCTTTGTAATCGGGACGTGTCTCATTTAGGCCCACGCGAGTTCAACAAGGGAGTGCTAATTCTGCACCGTCTTTCAGCGCCCGCTCGCAACAATGTTTAATCAAGGTAATTAATTCCATGCCTGCGAGTCTCAAAGAAAATCAGTTAAACAAATCGTCTTTTTTGCACTTATTAAGAGTCGGCGTTGAAGGACACGGTCATTAAGCACCTTTTTCTTCTTCCAAGTCTTTATCAAAGGAGGGAAATTAATTTGAAAGTAGCGAGGGAGGCAGGTACCTCATCAGCACAATGTCAGAGACTCAGTGAGTGAAAGAGGGAAGACTTCAGAGGAATTTTCTTACTGAAAGAGGATAAACTTGAGAAGTGAACTTGAGAGGGACAGAGATAAGCTGATAATCAATTATACAATATTTTGCAATATTTAGTGCACATGGTATTGTTATGGTAGACTCTTCAAATCATTGCTGCTACCCTTGTGAATTATTTGGGACAACCCCCCCCCAGGAGTGTTTCTGAAAGTGGAGTGACAAAACTGTAGCTCTGGCTGAGGAATAATTTTTAGACAGTTGGTTAAAGAAGCATTGTTGTGATGTGGGGGAAAAAAACTGATGAAAGTTATACTTCTGACTGTCACTGGAGACTCCTTCCATAAACTTCTAGTTAGAAACATGATCAACCTTCAATAGTGCTAAATGTAATATGACACATAATTGATCAGTGGTGTCCTCATGTTTGGGCCATTACTGTGAAGCTGGCTTTATCTCTAACACTCCATAATGGGGGAGTCTCTTGGAATTTTCTAGACTCTTTTCCTCCCCTCGCTGATTAGATAGAGTGGTCACTCCCTACCAGGGCCTACGTTCCCATCCCTGCCCCTCGTCTGCCTGGTGCCCCTTTCTGTCCTTTCTGAGGACCTGTTCTGTTACATATACAAACAGTCAGATTGTCCTTCAGCCTCAACAGTCCTAATAAAGTTTCCTAGAAGCTATTTTTTCTTCAGTCTGCTGAGATTATATTTTTATATCGCAGTCATTTCCAAACATTTTACAAGAGTTTAGCATACCTTGATTTCGTTCAACATGAGGAATCTTAGACAGATGTCCTTGCATCAGTTTCCAAATGTGATGCTGTTTATCTTACCCAAAAACACTTCATATTTACGTAGCATACTCTTGAATAGAAAGCATTTAATCTGTAATGTGGACTGAATACCGTGATGTGTAGTAGAATAGATGATTATAAACAATAATTTCTTATGGAAGTTTATTTTTATCGACTGCCTATTTATCCAATTATTCTACATTATTCTTTCCCAAAACTGTAGTCAGTTCTCACCTCAGTTTTCATGAAGACTGCCTTTCTTCTTGCATGGTTCCTTTCTCTTTACTAAGAAAGCATGCTTACATAATATAAACACATTTGGCTGCAATTGCCTAATAAATGCAGTAGAATTCAAGGGGGGGAAAAAAGGAAAGCTATTTACATATAGTTTAAATTTCCATCTTCCAAATTCCTGTTGTTTTTTCCCCAAAGCCTTAAATCTACCCAACCTGTGACTTTGCTTCAAAACTGTGCTAATTTACGGTTACATCCATGTTTGTGTATGTTTATGTAATGTAATGGTTGGTTTGTACTCATTGTAAGCGCTATATAAATAAATAAAATATTTTATTACAGTTTGGTGGTTAAGTAAGAGTGTGTGTGCGTGTGCGCGCGCGTGTGTGTGTGTTTGCGCGTGTGTGTGCGTGCGCTAGTGCCCGGAAGGTTATTAGTTCAAACTCCAAGACTGGTTGAGGATTACTGTTGGCTCTCGAGCAAGACCCTTAACCTGAAACTCCTCGTATTTTCTTTTTTTTTTTGCTTGGATAAATACCGAATGAAAATGATCACTAAAGCAATTCGTCCAAACTAGAATGAGACAAGGGAGGGGAAATAGGAACCAAATAAGGGGGGAAAATGAGCATGGATAATACGCGAGGCGCATTCAAGCAGGTCGAGAACAGAGACCGGAGCTGCACTTTGGCTTGAGAGGAAAAAGAGGAGAAAAGGCTCTCCATCTGGGGCTGTAAGACTAAACTGGGGAGTGCAGGAAACTCACGCCGCCCTCCCCCACGGCAGCCCCTTTCATCCAGCTGAGATTTGCGGCGAGGTTTTTTTTTCCATCTCTTTTCTTCCTTCTGTGGCCAGTTCACATGGAAACTTAATTTTCTCAGTCTGGACGAGGGAGGAAGGATAATGCACACTGGAGATGGGGTCAAATATCCTGCCAGAAGGCAAAAGAAGGGGGAAAAAGGGCCCCAGTCAATGGCAGTTAGCACCGTGCAAACCTCTATGCAAATGCCACACGGCTGCTTTAGACGTGCATTTAACATAGGCTGCGTTTAACTCAGGAGGGCCATGCAAAGCACCTGAGCTTTCTGGATTGGGTTAACTAGTACATGCATTTTTCATTGTGTTTGAATAAAATACAACTTGTGGAAACAATTGCAGCTTGTTTGCAGGTCAAGGAATGTGCCGCTGTTAGTATAATAATATTTTTTTATCTTTTTATCATTCTATAGGTTCTGTAGCGCTGCTGAGGCGTTTACACACAGATGGCGAAGGGCTTCCCTTTCATGAATATTTAAAAAGCCACCACAGGGTCCAAGTGGCTTGCTAACTGACGTGTAAAGACGACTGGTTAAGTGATAAGGGCATGTGCGATTTTAATTAAGCCTTCATTAATTAAGATTCAGCGTTGCACTCTATATTATGATTATGGACACAATCTTTCAGTATAAGTAACTAACGCTAAAGCCCTTGTACGAAGTTTCATTGCGATTATTTCCAATCAAATCCTTTATTTAACATCTGGAACCTTCACTTGTGCAGCCTCGAGTGTGAGAGTTCCCTACTTCACATGCACCACAAAATGGAGGTGTCTTTTGTTTGGGATGGGGCCCTATGCTTTTAAAAAAAAGAGAATGAGGCCAAACCAGTCTCTCATCATCTCTCTGTGAAGCTACCTGCTGACGTTGACGTGCGACAACCAGTCTGGCCTTTAAAACATAAACACACACCTCCACCCTGAGGTAAACGCACATTAGCGGCTTCGCCTCAGAGGCACCTTGGGGCCCCCTTTTCTTCAAGGAGGGCCGTGGAGGCAGCTAGGAGATTTCTGTAGCCACGCTGGCACTGTTGGCACACATGTTCTGTCTCGAATGCTAAGTCACATGTACAAAGCATTGTTGCTAGAACATCAGGACAGATCTCAAATGCTTGAACGCCTGAAATCATGATAATTGAGTGTTAATGTGGTGTCGTCTGAAGAGCTGTAGGAATGGGTGTTCGACTCCGAGTATCTGTTGTGGCACTGAGAAATGGCTTTGAGATGGTTTACAAATGTAACAAGTGTGTACAAAAATTAAACATTCAAATGACTGTGTAAATAAAAAGTATAGTAAAAGTTCTAGTAAGTAGACTTATTTAATACACTTTAATGTGTACACAGTAGTGTCATGTTAGCCAAAGTACAGGAAGCTTAGGAGATGATACATTCTTTAATACTATATGTGTTGGAAGTCCATAATTTATTCGATGAAAAGTGTATAAGATGAATTGTGTTGACTAAAAGTGTTTACTAAATGTGCCTTGCTTATTCACCAACAGTGTTATCATGATTGATTTCAGACCTCTCGGTGAGTCATGGACTTTTGCGAGACATTTGGCTTGACTAAGAACTACAAACTGTGTTTTGTGTGCGTGTGTGTGTGTGTGTGTAACGTGGAAGGTTTCACGCTTTCTTTTTAACCACACAAACAGCAGTTTTCCTGCTTCATCACCTCTGCACATGCTCACACTTAAACTGCACGTTTGGTGTGCCGCTCTGTCAAATTTGGCTGTTAAACAGGAAAAAACACGATCTTGATTTCAGAAGATGAGCCACGTGCAAACCTGAGATCAGGGACAACATGTAGCATCAGAAATGAGCAATGCTAATATTTTGATGCTTTGAGAGAAGGTGAAACCAATATCTTGGTGTGTGTGTGTGCGTGTGCGTGTGTGAGTGGTGGTGTTGCAGATGGCCCGATCCTCCATTACGGTAGATTAGGTTTAAAGTTTAAGTCTTTTCATCGTGGCCTTCATGTCTGTCAGCGCTAGCATATGAGAGGAGTAAAAACGGCATGAGTCCTAAATAATGAAAAGGCTATTCATGAGGCGGCCGCGCGTTCGTACCCCATTTTACATGGTGCGATTGGACGTCACCCCACCCTCCTCCGTATTGTATGAAATATTGATAAAACTGAGGATGGTATGAGTCTGGCTAGCAGCGTGGCTAGTACAATATAAATATCAATAGCCCTTTCTCTCTGTCCTGGCTCTCTTTGTGCCTTTCAATTTCAGCCCTATCTGCCAGCAGTGCTCACACTGATATGGCCCATTACACACTCGCTTTTCTGAAGCAACCCAGGAACAGATGACTGCGGGAAAACGGGTGGAGAGAAAAAGAAAGACAGAGGGAGGGTAAGAGGGTGAGCGAGAAAACAATCAAACTGACACATGAAAGGTGGAGTAAATAACTAGCAAGTGGAGAGGGCGAGTGTGGATGTAGGGAAAGACAGAAAGAGACACCTCATTAGTCTTGGAGGCCTCCTTGACTTTGGGGCTGGGGGGCTGACAGTCAACACGTCAGGGCAGCAGACATGCAGAGAGGGGGCTCCCCCTGTTCTCTGTCCTCCACCCACTCTCACACATATTCACACCTCCCCCTGGCTCTCCAGCTTGATTAATATAGGCAGCAGCCATGGGGCTATACGTCTGGACACACACAACCCCAAACATCCCCACTCCCCTTGCAACTTCCCTACAATTTCTCCTACCCCTCCTTTCCCAAATCGACAGGCAGACAGAGTGGAAATGCAATTCATCACATCAGCGACAGCCAGCAATCCCTCGGAATCAGACTCCTGCTCTCTTCCGAAAAACGACAGCTATAATAGGTTTAGCCAGCTGTGTTGCACGGAAGGAGCAATAATCAATTGACTCGCTCTGCGCTTGGTGTCTTCATCTATATTGAACCAACGTAGCATCCATTTCCATTGTTTATGCCTCATATGGATGTGTAGCAGCAGTCATCTTCCTTCACCTGTCTTGACTGGCACCAGAGTCATGTGTAAAGGAGAAAACAATGCTCCAAATGCACCATGCAGTTGTATAGGCCAGGGGTGGGGTAGGGGTGTTCTAAAAACGGGATTGTGCTCCTGGTCATGGTGTAACAGGATCAGAGCATGGGGGCAGCCGTTGGGCGATTGTAGGAAAGAGAGTGCATGAAGAGGACGACAGAGGACAGAGTTCTTCAGAAAAGCCCTTTCGTATTTTCCCAGCATGGGCGCTTAGAAATAAAAGGGTTCCTCAAGAGTTCTTTGGATTGATTCTTTGCATTGGTTCTTTGCTTCTTTCTTCCTAATGGTGTGCTATGGGGAACCTGCGCTGTTGTTGGGTTTTATTTGAGAGTCGACCGAAGAACCGTTTAGGATGCTATTTGTAATCTTGGGGTCATTAAAATGAACTATGTGAGTCATGCATCATTGCATAAAGTGTTAAAGTCGAGAAGAAGAGAGATGTCCAATGTATCAAGTGTTTGCTATTCAGGAAGCTTCTTACTGATATTGTTTTTTTGTACAGGCAGGCATTTACGATCTTTATGATCTTTAGCATGACTGATCCAAAGGCAGCGTATCAAGGCCATGTTGTGAATAAGGTCTCTAGTCTGACTTTGATTTAAGGTTCTCCAAAGGAATGTCCATTAGCTGCTAAAAAGTTTTGGAGAAAAAAAAATCATCAAGTTTGCTTTGAGTTTTCTGTTTTGTCTACTACATTTTAAATTCTAATCATTGCCTGGTCTAATTTCTCTTCAGTACTAGGAAGCAATAAGCAATTTTTTTTTTATGCTGTGGTAGCACAAAAAGAAGCGGCGCCCGGCGTCAAAGCGTTGAAAGTGCACCGGCTTATCTTAAAGATAAAAACAAGCCCGCTACAGTGGCGTTAAGGCACAGCCCATGAAAGCCGCAATTAAACATTATCTGATGTGATTCCTTCAGTAAGTCTCATCAGCCCTAGAGGTTTTTTTCTTCTATATGTAACAAAGGTCTTTCAGTTAAGTTTTGAAAGACAAGATATATCCAGAGGCAAAAAAAGCTGCTTGAGTTTGCAGTAAGGCAAGAAACGCAGAGCTGCTTTGTACAAATGCATATCATGCCATTAATGCCTCTTGTAAAGCTAAGCACTAGTCCTCTTGTTTCCATAGCCTTATGAAGACTTAATTTACGCAAGCGTACACCCTGACACTGACTGTGCAGATTGTCATGGTGGCTGCAGTTTAATGTTTGCTTCTTCACAAAGCTTATTACCATTCTAAAGATATTACACAGTAATGGATGTGTTCGGAGCCGACTGACCTGCGCCTGCTGCACAATTTGTTTTCATCAGCCTGTAAATGGTGGATCATTGTGGCTGTGACAGGAAAGCACAAAGGCTTCCTAATGAAAGCCAGCATCCCTGGCCATGTCTCATCACTGTGCGTGCTCTCTGCAGTCTGGAAACAGGTGTGCTCTTGCTTCCAAGGTTTCATTTAGAGAGTGATTTAAAAGAATATTCATGACCACTATCTTTCATCGTAGGCTTTTTCTTATGGGAAGGGAAGGAGTGAGGGAGATTGGAAAAAAAAAAGAACAGAAGGTGGGGAGAGAGCAAATCAGCAGGTGATTGAAGAGGCCTTTCTGGAATAATTCATTTTGATTGGAACCTTGCTCTCTCATTACTATTCTAGGTCCAACATAGAGAGGGGCCTTAACCATGTGATCCTTGCCATTAAAAGTTGTCTAGCTCGCATTTTCTCCCTGTTTGCACCTCAGCTGCAGTGTCCGAAAGTTGAATCGTAACCAATTTGAAACATTCCAGCAGATGTACTTCCTAACAGTATCATCACGTTTGCTAGGGGCCATCAAGAGGTCATCGGCAGCTACGAGTCATAGTTTCACAAGTCCCTGAGCACTTTTACAAACAGAACTGCATCAGCCATCGTGTTGAATCATATTTTTACCCAGTGGGTGTTTGCTGCATGTGGTTTCCATGAAAAGCGGCGCCTGCACAGGAAGTCAGCCTCATAATTCTTTTTCTTACAGCAACAAGCGCTTCCTCTGTGGTCTCCTTTCGGCTCTTCACCTGTGTCATACTTTCTTTCAGATGATTCAGTTGCTTTTATTTTGTTCCATGATCAGTCACTCTTATAAGATAGACATTGTCATTCTTATGGACTTCAGTGTATGATTTCTGTATAGGCTTAGCCAAAAACGATGAACAGCAAAGCCATATAGATGATATATAAGGTGAATGTGGTTAGCAGCACCTGGCTTAGCTATTCATTCAGCATTCGGAATGACTAACATGTCATGAACACTAGGCTCCATTGTGTGAGCCAAGCAAGTTCCAGGATGGCATGTAAATTGAGGAGGTTGGAGCTTAACAGATTATTACAAAAGTGCTGTGCTGGGAACTCCCCAACCAGCCCCCAGTAAACTATGTCATCAGAACCCTTCAACTGACATGTCCATACCTCAGACCCCAACGTCCTTACCAAGGCAGAAGCAGGTCTCTCTGCAGCTCCGGGGCTCCGAAACAGTCCTTAGGGAAGGCAATAAGCTACTGGTTCACTTCCACTCATGTTATTACAAAATTGCAAACCAAGCTAGGAGATGAAAAGAGTGATGCCAACTGAAGATCTTATTTCAGTTTTTCCTGTCTGGAGCATAAGCTCTTCTATACATAGCAATATTGTCTGTGTGTGTGTTGCTGGGGTTTTCCCCCTCCTTTCCCTCGGGTGCTCCTGTCTCATACAGTTCAGCCCAATTCAAACATGGTGCATGTGTCATAAACACACACCCCGGCTTTGAAGCCAGAAGAATGGCACAATAGATGACTGGCCCTCCATTCGCCTCCGTTGACAACCTAGAAGCCCCTTTGTGCTCCACGAGCTTTATGCTCATGTTCAAAGCTTGCTCTTCACTCCACTTAGGAAGGATTGTGTTCCAGTGTGTTGGCTGAATGCAGGCCTGGTTCAGAGATAATTATCTTTGATATTCCTTTGCAAGATGTCATGGTTGACAGTAGAGTATTGTTTTGCCAATTTTTGTGTTGATGAGATCCCATGAAATACACTTTCTGAGCATTTTGCTGGAACTCCCAAGACTATTTGTGAATTGTTCCGATCAAGGTTCTTGCTAGCTAGATTACCTCACTGACAAGCACATGCAGACACCCCAAGACTTGTTATTGAAAAAATGTTGTTTCTATTTAGCTCTCTCAGTGATGAGACAGAAAAGTCCCCCTCCCCGTGCCTCTATTAACGCCTCTTTCCCAAACCTCGGTCTCTGCATTATTAACAAGGTCTCTCCCAATTAAGATGGATGAGCCTGCTCTTTAGGGTATTTGTTCAGGTAAGATCTCTGATTAGCATATCTGATAGATCTGCCTTCTCATGCTGATTAAACCCTTTCCTCATCCTGGGGCAACTTAAAAAGAAAGAGCCTTGTAAATGAGGAACATCTACCCCCGTGTGTAGACACACGCAAACACATACAGTGAACTGAGGAATACTGAAAATGTTGTATCTCATTTTTACTTATCCTGTTTAGATAATCAGGTTAAGGATCCGAGGTGGTGCTTATGGTTTCTACGGTCAAATTACGGAAAAACCCTTCAAAGAAACCTGACTAAAATCCTTAACACAAACTGCTGCCTCGAGCGGGCATTCAAGGACACGCAAACAGCACCCAAACCAAGATTGATGCCCACGTCCCGCAGGAACAGAGCTCAATGCTGCGCCTATAACTCAAACTCTGTCCACATAATCAGAGACCAGATCGAGACTAATGGTCCGTGCGGTCCAACTGAGCCTCACTACTGATGGATGTACTTTACTGCACTTAGCACAGTGGAGACTAACGGTTAAAGAAAATAAACTTTGGATGCATATGGATTGTGGGTTGGGTTCTCAGGCAGAAGTTAATCCCTGGCATATGCTAAAGACAACAGAAATTCTTCACTGCCAGTATGATTATTACATGACAGTCTGTGGATGTATATGAGGTCTGATGTATATAGTCATGTTGATGGGTCCTGTCTGGGACTTTTAAGCTCTTACCCTGGTTGCAGAAAACCTACAGCAGCTAGATACAGACAACAGAGTCACCCTGTACTAGCTTCCCAATTTCTGATTTAGGATCAGCTTTTATCTTATTCGACAGGAAGGTCTGCCCTTTTGTCTTGATCAACTTGTAAAGGAAAAAGGCAAGTTTTTCATTTAGGGATCTTGTTTTTTTTCTGCAACTTGTTTTGTTCGGACACCCTTGGTGTGCTTGGTGTCTGACTGACAACTTTGGTGTTGGTGGAAACATAGCTCAGCGTGTCTTAGGGTGGAACAATGCCATCCTGCTAGGATTCATCCAAGGGGATTATATTAGGCAGAGGTTCTTTCCTTTCTTCCTCTTAAAATACTTGCTCTCCTCTTCCGTCTTATCTGCTGCTTTCTTTTTCAGTCCCGTCTTTCTTTGCGACATGCTGCGTCCGCTTCCCGTGTAGACGTTATTTGATGTCCGTGCTCACCCTGTCCCCTGGAGAGACTCGCTCACACCTCCAACTCCTCTCGTAATTGAATTGCCCTCACCTTCAGAGAGACATCAGACTCACTCTCTCTCTCTCTCTCTCTCTCTGCTACAATAGTAAATCCTGGAGTTTGGATTGTTGCCCAGTTTTCTCCATTGATGTCTTCCTCCCTCCTCCTTCCTCTTGCTTGCACATGCACACACACTCCAACTCAAAGTCCAAACACTCCTCTTTTTGTTGCCTTGGTGAGGGAGGCGGCGAGCCCATGGAATTTGAGTAATGCATTCCACTGGACCGCCTTACGCACAGTTACATACACAGGCTTCCTGCTGACTCCCCAGTGCCATGGCAGTGGTGCGTGGGTCATTATGTTTGGCACGTGGCCCTTTGTAGGGGGCATCCCGGGACCCTGTCTCAACATGCAGTGCCATGGGTATCAAGCAAAACTCCGTAACCATTGCTCCCTCCCTAACCATGACTTCCCAAGACTGATGCAAGATCAGCATCACAAATAGACCCATCTCTGCATTCCATTCTTCTTTCCCGTAGTGGTTTATGGTATTTTTACCCGCAGTATTGTAAAAAAAGTTTCCTCAGAGCGGAAATGATCATGATTGGGGAGCGGAGGCGGGCACTGACGCAAATATGAAAACAAAAGCCACTGTGAGGTTACTGAGAGTGCAACTGTTTAACTCTTGAGTTTATTACTAAGTGCTTTGAGTAAAATACAAAGGAGCATGTTATAACATTTTGTTATACCTCCTTCCTTTCTCTTTAGCCACATTAACTAACTTGGCGTACAGAGTGGTGGAGATGGAGGCTGGCCATTTTAGCATGTAGTGAAGCTAGTGACAAAGTAGCTAGCTTAAATTTCCTTTTTTTTCACATTTGATATGAGTTGCTTTTCTAAGTAAATGCTTGTTTGATGCTTTCTAAATGACTGTTTTTTTTATTCTAATGTTTTATTTTATAATTGATATATCAGTTAATGTTAGAGCAGAGTAGTCTGGTAACATAGCTTGCTTTGTTTTAATTGGTTGTCTGTCTAAACCATGACTGCAATGGGAAAATATTTTGGTAAAGCTCCTACACAGAAGAATTCACATCTTTCCCAAGAGGAAGATATGTCAAGACATTTAATCTGCCCTTGTGCTGGGTATGCCTAGTGTTGTGGAGATTCTGGAATGTTCTCCTGTCTAAGAGATTGGTTTTTCTTCCTCAGTTTACCTCAGCAATTAAAGGTGCCTTTCACGGCTCCTGTTTTCCATTATCGCAAAAAGTTCTGGCTATAGTCACATGGAGCAGAATTCCAAAGAGAGTATATTACATGGTTGTGTGTGTGTTTGTGTGTGTGTGTGTGTGTGGCTAATCGTGCAGTGTCCGTGCACTCCTTTACTTCACAGTAACAGGAAACCCTGCGGCCCAGCCCTTCAGAGCACTTCAGCTCAGGGTGTGTAGAATTCCATCCTCCCTCACGGCACACGAGCTAATGGGCCAGCCTGGTCTGTGTGAAAGTGTGTGAGTGTGTGTTTGTTGCTGCTGGACTGCCCAATGTTTGCCTTAAGGTCTGCCAGGCCCTGCTGAGTCCTCTAATCCCAGGCAGGGAAAAGCATGCACGCACACCACACACAAACACATACACACACACACACATACCACACACACTCCACTTTCCCCTGGCAGAGCAGGCCAATGAGGGGCGTCAGGCTTCTCCTTCACGACTGAATGAAAGCACAAAGTTATTCTCTCCCTCTTCCTATATGTAAGGTACCTGGCATGTTAGCCTTTTCCACACTTGTCGTGCCAGGCAAGGCAGGGGCCAGCTGGCATTGCTCAGGCTTTTGTTTTCCTGCTTTTCTGCTTCGTGCCAAGTTTTGGCTTTGGGATACCGACGACCTTGATGTGGAGAGTGAAATTTGTTGAGCTGACTACTTTGTTGCTGTCATGGATAGCCACACCAGCTGTATTGGTGCATTCTTGCAATCTCACTATTTATATTTTCCATCCAAACGCGGTGCCAGTGTGAAGCGGATTTCCAAAAAGTCGTTGTTTTTCAGAGTATAACACAGGATGACGTAATCAAAAAAGACCCAGCCAGTCACCTGGAAATAACTTGAAATATCATTATTTTCCTGAAAGAAATCTTTTCATCACCTTTTATTGCATTTACTTGAACAATACGCCAACTATTTCCACCTCCAGTGCCAAGCATTTTCATATGTGCATAAGTTTAATTAGCATAAGAACAGATGGCTGAAAACCCCACAAGTGACTGTCCTATATTATTCCCCCTGGAGGTAATGGGGTCATCCTGTTCAAAGGTTCTTACAGGTTCATCAGCCACCTTCCACTCTGTCTCTTCTTTCCTTGTCCTTCACAGCTGGCTTTGAGTCGAGAGCGTGAATATTCATGCTGCCGTCCCTGCTTACTAAAAGCATTGCTTAAATCTGCATAATTTGGCTTTAAGTGACTTTCAGATGGCCTTTTCCTTTTGACACTCGACAGAGAAGGAGCTGTACTTGGTAATCAAGCTGCCATTGTAAGGCAGGCCCTCGCCGTCCAAAAGCTCCTCGAAACGCTGAGGCCGAAGGCTGCTTTTAAACCTTGTGGATGAGTGTCCAGGCACTTAAAGCAGCTGCAGCCTCATAAAGCTTAAACGAGGTGTAATTGTGCATTGTAGGGAGTGCAAGGTTGTTGGACTGCATTGTGTGCTTTCACAGTTGCCACACTGTAACCTTTTGTCTGTCACTATAAACGCACGTCTTTGATTCTTGTACAAAGATCCATTCCCAGTTCAGTGGTACTTACAAAGATTTGCCATTTTTGATGTCTTCTAGTGTTTTTTAGTTTGTTTGAACTCTGATTGGTCAGGGACGATGAATCATCCTATTCAAAAGAGAGCCAGCCTTCTTAAAGATGTGACCTTGTGGGTCCCTCTTGGCTTGCCGTAGAGAAGAGCTGTTATTGGTGAGCTGTTCTTTGGAGAGCTCCAGGGCTGCTTGAATGAATGGCTGCTTGGCAAAAGGCCTTTCTTTGTGCACAGAACCCAGCGAAGGCGCATTGTGTAGCATTGTTTACAGAGCATTTCCCATTCTTCTGTATGCATGCACATGTGTGTGTGTGAATGCACAACTCAAAGAAGTCTTAGCTGTAATAAGGTGTTTCTTTTAGAAGCCTTTCTCAGTGGCTTTAGTTTTAGAAATGGGCCTGACCAGGTTATCAGTCAGCACTTTCAGAAATTCCCTTTGGTCTTAATGTTTTACTGCGGCACCTCACTGTGGTTACACACATGGTTGGCAGGAAAGAAAAAGGTCAGTAAGCTGTGACAATGAAACCCCTTAATGAATAGATTTCCTTCTTCAGTGCGCCGGCGCAGAGATGACATCAGCTATTATGGCCGATGCACAGCGGACCATCTGCACACATGCATTCGGGTGTTACGAAGCAGCTTTGTCTTGCTCTGCTGACTTTATTAGATGAGAGAGGCATGCCAATTATGGGGGCTTGGGCCAAATTTAGGGTTTTATTAAAACTCTGCAAGGGTGGGGCTAGTGTGGTGGTGATGATGTGTCTGAAGAGTGCATGTGTCTCTGATGATGTGTCTGAAGGGGAGGGATGCTCCAAAAAGGACACATATGTTTCATAATCAGTCTGAGTCTTTGTTCTACTTTTGCTTGCATTGGTTGGAATGTGACAAGAAATGGCCTAGGGGAGAAACCGATTACGAGAAACTGCTTTCAGAGCATGTGATGATTCCAGTCGAACAAGGACGTCTTTGTGAGCATGTATCCAGCTCAGTACTCATCTCCTTGCACCATTAACTTCGCCCATAACGCCTCTGAGGTAGAAGCTTTTGTCAACAAAAAGCTACAGTCATCAAAATGGATCTAGGCTGTTCCTAGATGATGGGCTTCTCACTGGCATTAGGTATAGGCCATTATCAAATTTTCACATAGCAACGAGTGATTGATTTACCACAGTTTACAATATTACCCTGATATTGTATTTGACTAGATTTCTGGCACCATGTATTTTCACTGTACTCCTTCAGCTAACAGTTAGAGGGTTAGAACATTTTCCTAAAACTAACATTGGGAACATTTGGATTCCAGAACGTCCAATTTTTGTTCAGGTGCTCCAAGAGATATTTGATCTAACATTTATAAACGTTCCTACCACCTTACCAACATTGTATGATTTAGGTTTTATTATAGGTTTGTTTTTCGCATAACCTTTGTAGAACATTCTTATACAAAAACTTTGTTAGCTTGGCTCATTTAAAAAATAGGACCTTTAGAAGTTCTTATGCTGTTGTCCAAATGGGAGAGACTTTATCTCATCAGGAGTGGTGCTTGCCCAGGCAGCCTCCCTCCTGAACGACAAAAATTTGCAACGAGACATTGAATATTGCGATGCATTCTCCAGTCGAATTTGTCTCACCCTATCTGGCATCAGTGTGTCATTGCCATCCTCTTGTCCTCTCCTCCAGGCCCCTGCTTCCAAGCTGACGCCTGCTCACTGCTGTTGGCCCTTTTGCAATCGACAATAGCAAGCCAGATCCCAGCCCGAGGCCTAGACGGCCCCGCAGAGACAAAAATAGGAGGGTGGGAACCCAGAGAACAGCGGGACTGGGGCAAATAAAGCAGGTCAGGGACAGATTAAGGGAGCATGGAGGACAACGCAGGGGTTGGATGGCACTGCTGTAGGAGGGAGAGAGAAGAAGGGAGGGAGGGCACAGACAATAGAGAAGCTTGAGAAGTTTGGAACAGAAAGGAAGGGGGGATGAGAGTTGGTAATTAGAGATGAGGCCATCAGCTGACTATGGAAGCAAGGCACACCTTCAGGGTCTCAACAGGGCCGTGCATGCTCGCTTTGTGTGTCTGCTTTCCCCAACACCCCCCTTTTCCAGCCATATCTTTTTGTTGTCCTTGTCCATATGTTTAGCTTGGGTTGATGAGCATTTTATGCACAGAGGAGCTGATTGACAATGCTGTTGTCATCATAGCAGCTTTTGAATGCTAGCAGCCAAGACGGTCCACTTCCCTCACACTGCTCCATGAGTTCGGCATCACGTGTGTGCTCAGACAGGGGGAGGGAGAGCAGGAGACAATAGTTAACTTTCAGAAAGTCGTTAGCAAATGTTTGGACAAGCCCTGGGCACATATTGACTTTTTCTAACCTTGTAGATGTAAAGTTAAAGTACACAACGTTGTACAGGCTTCTAGGTGTTTCCGAGGCAGTGTTTATGCTCGGGTGCCTGTTTTACAGCTGCGGGGCAGGCTAAGGTCCAAAGTGCTTGTAGGAAACAGTTAAAAAGATGGAATGCAGTGGGAGTGGACTGGCTCAAAGGTGTTCATGTTAGCTAGCATAGTGAAAGAGAGAGCCAGGCTTGCTAAGAAAGTGCAAACTTTTGCAAAGGTACTTGAAAGCTACGGTACTAGATGGAGGCTTTTTGTGTTGTACAGTGTTAGAAAAAAGGGTTTTAACATTATAAAGGGAATATAGCTTTAAAGGGAATCTTTTCTGTAGTGCGACTGGCTGTGCAGAATGAGTGAGCCTCTGAAGCTCGCTCCAAAGGCCCATTGTGTCTTCCCACTGCTGCTTGCAGGCAAGCAGATGGTTTGTACACGATCACATATTAATACCGGCTCTGTTTGGGGGAAATGAGCAGCAAAAGGCCAACATGTCATAAAGATAAGGAAGCCATGCTGGACAGACGCATCACTGCGGACCTATGATGCACACCCAGTGATAGCAGCAGTCATTTATGGACCAAATGAACCAGATTAGGGCATAAACACAAGCAATAACCTTTAGGACCTGTCAGGTATTTTTGCAAAAGTGAGACGCCCTGTGGCTGGAAAATTGGTGGTGGTCTTTTTCTGGAGGAAATGCATGAGCAGACTGGATGACCGGGCCACTTCCTGGATGTCCTTGTTCCATTCCATTTGTATGCCGTCAATTGTCAAGTATAAATCAGGGGAGTGTTTGGAGCATCCTTTAACTGTGTCTGTGTAAAAAGAAGTAGATCTCAAGGTGTCACTGAGCAGGAACTTAATTAGCCACGCTCTGCACCAGGCATCCTACTTCCCATTTCAAAGACCCAGGGTTAGCACACCGTGTAAAGGGCCTGGATGCATATTCAGCGCCCTTTGAGCGCCGACGCAAGAAGACCTTGAGACAGAAATACAATGAAAGGATATCCTCCCCCCTTTTTTCCATGGTTGCTGCATGGTTTCGGTTCAAGAGCGTCCGCTTTTATCTGCACTGGGACATCCGGTCCTTCTTACGGCCTGCACGATTCATCTCCCCTCTACCACCCTTCCATATTCCATATTCATCTTCTCCCCATGTCTCCTTTCATTTCAGGACTCTCGAACCCTCGGCAGGTTAATTAGCAACCAGATAATAAAAGCTCTTCAGCCAGGCTGGTTGTGCATCCAGTGCTAGATTTATTTTGGGACACCATCATTTGCTGTGTAATTACATCTTTCGTTTCACTCTCAGTTACAGCGCATGCATGGTCTGAGTTAGACACCAGTGGCTGAAAGCAAGGCCACTTAAGGCCCACGGATCAGAAATCAATTGCGGGTGATCATGACAAATGAGGCGCAAGGCCTGGCGTACGGGAGCCGTCATGAACAAATCAGCCTTTTATCCAAGCGGCCATCAGGGCCCAGCTCTGGCCTCAATGAGTGGCTTTGTGTGTATGCGCGTCTGTTGTGTGGAGATAGATAGGTGGAGCGGGGGGTTGTGGGGGGGGGGGGGGGGGGGGGGGGGGGGGGGAGGGGGGGGGGGGGGGGGGGGGGGGGGGGGGGGGGGGGGGGGGGGGGGGGGGGGGGGGGGGGGGGGGGGGGGGGGGGGGGGGGGGGGGGGGGGGGGGGGGGGGGGGGGGGGGGGGGGGTGCAGTGTTAACCATATTGCTGCTGGGACAGATGGGAGGTGGAGTGGAGGCAAAGGGAGGGGTCTGGCGGGTAAGAGGAGGGGCCTCAAAGTCCTTCCTGTTCCTTTGTGGCTTTAAGGGAGCAGGACTGGGTTGCCATTGGCTGATCTGTTTCTGCGTGGGTGTCTTTGAAGGCCGGCAGATGGTGCCAAGGGAGTGTGTAGTGTGGATCTCCTTTCTTGTCCACTCCTGTTTCCCAATGAGTGCCGCTGACTGCAGTGGTATCAGCCCCCACAATCCCCCCTACAAACAGATGGCCAACAGTGCGGCCTGCTATAAGCAACTCTGTTAGCGATGAGAATTAGCAGCCAGTGCCAATAGATTAATTATGATTGTTAGAAACGCACACACCGGGTCTCACGAGGACGCCATGAGCATTCAAGGCAGTAACAGTTGCAAAATGTTGTTTAAAAAACAAAAACAAAAACATATTATGATATGTTGTACATGTTCTGATATTTAGGTTTGTTAATAAAATTTAACAAACACTGTGCTTTTAGTAATATTTTAAAGTTTCTACAAAATGTTCACTCAGCTAAACATCCAATCAGCTATTTGATGCAGTGAGTAGCTTGGTCTTGAATAGATTTGTTGGATAATAATTGTGGTTCAGAGAGAATTAGCTTGTGGCTGGATTACACTGTTGTAGTCTCATAGCTTATTGCTGCAGCGTGGCATGGAGATTAGATCCAGGCTCTGGGTGGGAAGGGGAGGGGGATTCTCCTGATGATTGTTTTGTCTTCATTCCTATAAGATTTGAATTTTGTATGCAACAAAGTGCATCTGATTCAGTTTAGCTTCCCGTGATTGGACTGTTTACTAAGCATTGGCGTCATCTCATTTAGAATCAGCCTTGTGTATCTTAAACAAGCCAGTCAAGTAGGCTGAATGCCTGCCCATGAAGTTGGTTTTGTGTGTGTGTGTACGAGCACAATGACCCACATTAACTGGAGCAGTGTCATTATTCCTCCAGGCTGACACTGCATGGCTTATTGTGATCAACACTGGCATTCCATCTGCTTAGGACATCTTCCCTGTTTCCATCTCTCTCTGTCTGTTTCTCCCTCTCCTTTGTCTGATCCGTGCCCGAGGCCTCCTCTCAGCCAGGTACCGAATGATCAAAAAAGACCTGGTAGAGGAAGCAGCCAATATACACACACACATATACATGCACGCACGCACACCCACACACACACACACAGGGCCTCAGAGGTCAGTGTGAAAAGAGCAGCCGTGGAGAGGATGGTAGTGAAGCATGTACTACTGCAAAGCAACAAAGGCTTGTATTGAAAGGAGAAGGAGGACCTTTAACATCATCTACATCAGGCCCCGCCCCTCTCACGTCACATGAGCCAATGAGGAACGCTTACAATCGCATATAAGATTTGAATGAAATCCTTTAAATTTTATGTATATGTAGCAGTTGGGTTTATTTTTTTATTAGTAGAGTGCTCTTAGCAATGTTATCAAGTTAATCCGTCAGTCTCAATGAAAGAGGCATGGCCTCTGTGCATCAGTCCCAGTGAAGGAGGTGTGGCCTCTGTGCATCAGTCCCATTGAAAGAGGTGTGGCCTTTATACTTCATTCTGAAGTATGTATGGCTTTAGTGTCTTTATCTCTGAGAAGTACTTAGTGGCAATGAATTGTGTTAAACTAGCATAGGCGAAAGAAGTGGAGCCAGATGACTTGACACAACTTGACTCTGTGTGTGTGTGTGTGTGTGTGTGTGTGTGTGTGTGTGTGTGTGTGGTGCAGCGCTGTAAGATTGGTGGAGAATATTGTCCTCCGTGTTAAGGAGGCTAGTAACAGGCACAAGGACTCCTGCAGCGTTGCAGGTCTCCCAAGACTCCCTATGGCTTGTTTTGCAGTGTCACAGTCGTTCTCTCTCTGACACACACACATACACACACACTCAGTCTCAATTTCATTCTCCTTGCCATCCTCCTGTCTCTCTAGCTCTTTCTTGGTCTCGTTTTTTTTCCTCCTCCTGGGCAGATGAGAAGTCCTGAGTCACCCTCGGCGTATCTGATAAAGAGCAATTTAGCGGAATGGAGTCAGCAAGGACAGCGCGAGGAGGAGGAGGCAGGCAGGAGAATGACTCTTCTTAGAGCACTTTCCTTGCTCACAGCCTTCAGCCTTCAGATTTACAGCATTTCAGTGAGCGATAATGCGCAGTATTGTTGGTGTAACAGACCGTGCTGTACGCTGATTGTGCTGATTGGGGTGGAGCTCTGTGTTCATGTGATCGAGGTGTGGGTGTTATTCGGTGATCTACAACAAACTAACTTAAAGCCATGATATGTTGTGCAACAGCAATCTGAGCATTTCAGAAGTTTAAGGTTTAAAACGGTTACTGTATTTCACAGACACTTGAAATTGTCACCTTCCTGCGTCTCATCTGGGAAGACACTCTTTGCTCCAGCGTTTTTATTTTTGTATTTTTTGCTAGCATTTGTGCTCACAAGATAAAATTGTATGTCCATATATGTACAAATTTGAAGGTGCATTTCTCAGAGAAAGTAATCCCATCAATAACAGTATAGCGTGATGAAGCAGAGATACTGTCATCCTGCCGAAGTTGATTATTTTCCAATAGCAGCACATCCTGAAGTGTTTTATTCCTCTTATATCACAGCAATGTGCTGTAAAGAATGACACATTGTACTTTTTATCCATTTATATTTAAATGTAATGTTGTGGAACTTATTTCAAGGTACTGTCAGAGCCTTTGTTTTGCCATCTAATCACCATGATCTGATTCCGCATTCTCAATCCACTCCAAGGCCAAAGACACTTTGAAATGGAAAACACATTGATGTTTGCGTGATTTGCATTAGGCGAGGTGTTTCAATCTAAGTTCGTGTCTAAGTATTCATCCAGCAACCTTGCTGTACAATGCCTACCACAGAGTAAGCAAAAGGATAGCATCTTGCCATTATGTGCTTCCTTTTATTTCATTCTAGCTTTCTCTTTTTTAGCAGTGGCGTCTCGGTTCTTCTCAGCGCAGCACGGAGGCCACACAAGGCTTAAATGCTCGTGCATTAGACTGAAAGAAATGCCCAGGTCCGTAAAACCACCTTCTGCTCTCGTCTTGTGCGTCTTTGTTTCCGCTCAGTTCTGCTTTGAAGCAAGGCTAGCCCCTCTCCTTTTCAGCCTTTTATCAAACTGGAAACAGACATCACCATAAACTCGCTTTAATCAGGTGCCTCCGCGCTTGCTGGCTCTGCCTGAAAGTGCTCGGCAGTAAATTGGACGTCGGATTTGTTTTCTGAAAAATCTCAAGGAGGGGTGGGGCGGGGGAGGACGCCTGCTTAGGAGAACTCATCTGGAAAAGCCTTTTGTGGGATTTGGCACAGCTAAAGACAGCTTTGCTAGGTCTAGTTAGACGTCGGCCTAAACCGAGACTTGATGTTGGCGCACACAATATGTCAACTTGTGGGCACGCACAGGGAATATGTATGAGCATGCTTTTGTGTATATATAGGATATGATTTAGGTCTGTTCATGTTTCTTTGGCTTCTTTGGACGTGTAATGTTTTGGTCCATGCACAAGTACTATAGTTTCCAGAATTGAAGTCACTGTCTGTGTATGGGAAAATTTCAAAGACATTTTTACAAAATGTCTGCCTCTGACACTATACTGAAATCATTATGTAGCATTGTTTAATACTAAAACCTTGTTGCTTTATTTGTAAGATGACTGATGCTAATGCTAATTTATGCTTGCACAGATATTAGATGTTCAGTAACATATCTACAGGTTTTAATAAGGTCAGAATTCAGGAAGGTTCAGAAACCTTAATATTGTTAGCAAGAAACATTTACCACATAAGGTGGTAAACTAGCATCATTTCTGTAGAAACTGTAGATATTGCTATCACCTAGATAAGATTAGAGCCTATACCATGTTTTACAGGGTGGATTTTGGCTTGATGTTCCAGTAATCCACCCCTTGTGTTGATAGACCAGTCTGGGTTGCCATGGTGTAGTGTTAG
The DNA here is from genome assembly GCA_022758105.1 of Pangasianodon gigas. Classification (NCBI taxonomy): domain Eukaryota; kingdom Metazoa; phylum Chordata; class Actinopteri; order Siluriformes; family Pangasiidae; genus Pangasianodon; species Pangasianodon gigas. Next base: position 2,068,460 of record CM040474.1, on the reverse strand, counting down.
GGTTAGAGTGATACTATAATCCTCATCGTAGCGCCCCCATTGTCCATGCCCCAATCATTAATATTTCACCAGTCGAAGCCTGGACACAAGCTGTCCCATTGGCTACCCGTATACCCTTTCCTTCCCTCCTCTACCCCTCAGTCTTAAGCATATTTGCCCCACATTTTAACCCCCATATCCTTGGGGACTTGTTCGAGGACGAGTCTTTGCAGCACCCCTACCCGTGTGCCCCAGCATTACAGAGTGTGTTAAAACTCCAATACACTCTCCCCAAGGATGAATTCACAACCCTGGCCCATGGGGAGATGGAGGTCAAAGGTTGCAGAGGATCTGCTTTCCTCTTGTCTTATCAGGACATGCGTGTCTCTGAGCTCTCCTGGGATTTTTTTTCTTTATTTTTTTTCTGAGAGGATTGGATGACCTTAATCCATTACTGTGTAAGATCAGTGCAGCCCGGGTGGTGGTTTAGTAACTGCTGGATCCCCCTCCCCCCATCAGGCAGGGGTTCAGTGACTGCGTATAGTGCACTCGAGACTTTAAAGCTGAAGTTTGGAATGTTTTAAAAGTGTGTCTAAACCAGTATTATATTAAAATCCAGTAACTTTCAGAATTATGGTTATATTTTTATGGCCGTGAAATGAACTCCACCTGCAAAGGTATAAAAGGGCTGTAAAAATTACAAACTGCTTCTTTAATCCTGACTACTTTTTGGCTCATGAAATTAATTGTCTGCAGTAATGGTTTATATCATAATACTCTATTTAAAAATGCTGTATACCTTTACATTTTGTTGGGCATCTTTTTACCCAGCATGCATTGGATACTCTTGGTTTTCTTTAACTTGCTATCACTTGCTAGCTTGTCACCAGAAACTGCAACAGTATCTTTTAAAGTGTCTATAATATAAAGGTTTTTTTTTTTTGATCCAGATATGGTTAACGACACTAACACTCTTTATCCCTCTCTCTGTCTCCCTCCAGGTTTTCACCTTAGCGGAACAGTAACAGAACCGGCCACACACTCAGAGCCCGAGGTGACGCACCGTGTGGCCATCAGCTTCGACCGCTGCAAGATCACGTCAGTGACATGCGGCTGCGGCAACCGTGACATCTTCTACTGCGCCCACGTGGTGGCCCTATCGCTGTACCGCATCCGGCGGGCTGAGCAGGTGAAGCTGCGGCTGCCCATCTCCGAGACGCTCTTCCAGATGAACCGGGACCAGCTGCAGAAACTCGTGCAGTATCTGATCACGGCGCACCACACTGAAGTGCTGCCCACGGCGCAGAAACTCGCCGACGAGATCCTGTCCTCCAACTCGGAGATTAACCAAGTGCACGGTGAGGATCACGCCATTTACAAATTCAAATCAACTTTACTAAGTTTGATGGCATTACGAAGTTCTATCATTACCACTTTCAGATGTGGATTTTTTTTGCCTTTGAGTAAGTAAATATTATGAAAATCTTAATACCATTTGAATAGTGAAATTTGTTCTGACAGTATTTACACATTCAAAACAGTTTCGCTGGCATGACTAAACAGTAAAGCATTTCAAACAGTAGGTAAAACACACAAATTTCAAGCCTCATTTTAACGTACGTACCCACTTTCCAAGTTGAGCTGTGGTATCTGCCTTACAACATCTTTAACGATCAGCTAGGACTCTTCCCAGCGACTCGCCAGGAGCTACAGTCTGAGTGGGGAATCTAGGAAATGGGATGCAGCCTGCCAGGAATCCGGTCATGTGAGGGGTTCTTTTCAGAAGTGTCTTTAAGTGTTCGCTCATAACTCGTAACCGTTTCGTTTTAAGACCCTATCGGGGAGCCGTGTTAGTTTTAGCTCTGCCAAGTGCGGCTCTTTAGGCTGAAATATCCCTGCACGGTTTATGTTAGTGTTCTGAGCTCTCACCAGTCTCAGAATTAGTTTGGAGGTGGATAGGTGAGGGAAAGCAGACCTCTTCTTCCTCTTCCTTCCTCCTCCAGTGGAACATTAAAGCCAGCCTCAGCACACATGGCAGAAAACCTAGCCAGGAAGTGCCCTCTTTCTGTCGGAGTCGTCTAGGGCGCTTATCAGCCGCTCACCAGGAGCTGTACTGTGATCGTGGAATTTCAGGAATATGGTCACATGACCAGGGCTGATGAGAACCAGTGCTAAAAAAATGAACTAAGGTTTCAGTCAAACCTGTTAATAACACAGTAATAATAATGTTAATACTGTCTCAAGCAGTAAATCCTTATTTTTTTCTTCTCATGTATGCAGAATATTACATATAGTGTACATTTTCTCCTTGTACCTTCCTCAGAAGGTATGTATACATTTATATAAAAAATAATCTTATGACCAGACGTAGAAAAAAACAATTGTGTCCAATATTTTACAAAAGTGCCTTATTAAAATTTGGTCTGACTTATAATTAGCAATGACTTTTTATTTACAAATATGTTATTAAAGTTTTTTTTTTTCATATAAATAGAATTTGTCCTGATTAATTAGAAGGATTAAGAAATTCAGAAAGGCAATTAAAAAAAAACCCCAAAAAACTAAAGTTAACAAGTGGATCTTAAACAAAAAGAGAGAAACATTAGCAATGTAACTGCTTGGTTAAGAAATGGATCTTAATGTCATATCAGCTACGTGTTTTTCTGAGCAACTGTGCAGTAGATCAGTGTTATATACGACACTGAGAAAAAAAATGTGATTTTGAAAACTTATCATATCGATCTCTTCTTGTGTGTTTGTGACTATGTTTGGATATAAAAAGCAGAACTACTGCAGTGTGTGTGTGTGTGTGTGTGTGTGTGTTTTAAAGAGTACCAATGGGGAGTCGATTTAAAATGAACTGATGTCTTAGAAATGGTGATCTCTCTTGATAAAGTGATGAAATACGAAATCTTTAATGCTTTCCATCTCGCCTGTTATTTCCAAATCAGTGTGTGCTCTTCGCTGAAAGCGTGACATTATCCAGAGAAGCACAGTGAAGAAAAACTCTGCTTAAGAGCATTTTTATGGGGTGGAAATCAAGTATTTTGGCATTATTTGATCTAAGTGGTGGTGTTACTGCAGAGTAAGAGAGTAAGTGTGCCGAGTTCACAGAGAGACTTTTTGTAGCCTGAACATCTTAAATCTGATATTTTATTTGTAAAGTCCATGCTGTGCAGTGAACTGACGTTTGTTAATTTTTAGTCTAATTGTAATGTGACAGTGATTAGGTACATTCTATGACTGCACAATACTGCTATAAAATCCCATAGGTGCAGTACCTCGTGTTGCCGTCACCATAACAGAAATAGCAGAATTCAAACATGCTGATTATTTCTGAAACCTTGTAATTGGCTTTATGAACATTGCTCTATCATGACAGCTCTGACAGAGGGATTAATATCAGGACTGCAGTGACGGTTCAGCTCAGGAAGTAACACTGTGCAAAACAATTACGGCATCACTAAAGGAATAAAAATAAAACTAACCGCAAGGCACAAACTGAGCCATATACTAAGCTTTAGAACTGCAGAAATGCCAAACATTCTGGAGATTTGGTCCAGAAATTTGGAAAGAGTGAACATAAATTCTAGATGTGATACACAAAGCACTTTAAAAACATTTGTATTTACCTTTGTATTGTATTTAGCGCACTTCTGACCAGTGAATGAGAGTTTTACGAGTACGTTTTCATCCCTACATGCCCATCAGCTAATTTTGTCTGCAACATTACTGGAACTTGCACAACAAAACAACATGTATCTATATGTATGTATTATTATATATCTAAACAAATTGAATTTATAGGTGGGGTATCAACAGCGATTTATTATTGAAAAGATCTGGTTGTCTGAGTTTCAGATTCACCATTGTTACAGTAATTTTCTAATTCAAAAGGTCCAGAATGGTATGTTGGTATTTTGGACTAATATTTTCTGTGTGTGTGTTTGTTTGTTTTAGGGGCCCCGGACCCCACGGCAGGAGCCAGTATTGATGATGATAACTGCTGGCACCTGGATGAGGAGCAGGTACGCGAGCAGGTCAAACAGTTCCTCTCGCAGGGAGGCTACTACGGCTCGGGAAAGCAGCTTAACTCCATGTTCGCCAAGGTGAGAGACATTAGTATGTATGTGTGCGAGCGCTTTTGCGTGTGTGAGTGCGTTTGCGCGCGCGTGTGTGTGCGTGTCTGCACATGAAGTGGAAGACATGCTCAATATTAAAGATGCTATTGTGATAAATGATGGCGCTATAAAATCCTGCAAGGACTATTTAAATCAATGTGCTTTAATAAAATGTCAAGCAGCCTCTTATTTCCAGTGTGTGTGTGTGTGTGTGCGCGTGTCTGTCTGATTCAGCTGATGAATTTGGACATTGTTACCATCAGCCTCTATGCCTGCTGTATATATTTCACTGCTTGTATGATTTTTAGGCATGTGTTGATAATCGATTATATGACGTTGAGCGAATGTATCATTCATGATTGGTGTGTGTGTACAGGTGCGGGAAATGCTGCGCATGCGGGACTCGAACGGAGCGCGCATGCTCACCCTCATCACGGAGCAGTTTATGGCTGACCCACGCCTGTCGCTATGGCGACAGCAGGGCACGGGAATGACGGACAAGTGTCGGCAGCTGTGGGACGAACTGGGTGAGTTGTCGCGTCTATCTATGTGGCAAGAGTGTACAGGCTAATTATGGCACTATAACTTCATTCAGTTCCATCAAGTATGTTGAACTGAAAATACTGATTAGCATGAAATTAGCTTGTACTTAGTATGACTAGAAGCTAGCTGAACAGTCAGCTTGATCTATTGTGCTTAACACTACGTTTAGTTTACTATTACTATTGCAGAGCCTTGAATCGTAACTACATCTTCCTTAACTTATTTCCTCCCTCATAAGAGCATCAAAACGTTAATGTACGTCAGAAAGCAGTATACACAGCTAACATGAAAGGAAGTGCAATGCTAACCATCAAATATGGCCACAAAATCAATGGCCTTTCTTTCAGCCTGCTTTCTATTGATCAGGCCATTTACAAGGGTAGATTGGCTTCCTGAAAATGACTGTGGGATTAAAGAGCTCCGCCCCTTTTCTCTTCACATGCAGCAACATGCATGTTAACCAACATGGCATGCATGCTAAGACTTGAGTCCAGGTCAAACCGATGAAAAGTGAAACTTCACTCTGATTGGCCAAATGATAATCCTGTCAATACTATCAACCAATAGGAGAGGCGATTTGAATGTATGCCTCTGTTTTATTGGACATCTGGGTCACAGTAGGATCAATGCACATATCTGAGTGTTTTGGTCATGACAGTGGTCTACTCTTCCAGCTGTGTGTCTCTGGAGCTTATAAAAAAATCCTCTTCTGCTCCACACACCTCCACTGTTTGACAGTCACACACCAGCACCTACTCCATTACACACGGGCTTCTCATTTTTCCATTTCACTTTTAAAGTCCCATTAAACGCTGCAGGCAGGCAGAGTGCAGTTCCCCCTCCTCCTCTCTGCCTCGGGCTGTCTTTTCTGTTCACTCTGTCCTCTCTCTCATCTTTTCCTTTGCCCCTTTATCTCTGTTCCTCTTGTGCTCTCATTTTCCGAGACACTCCTCAGTAACAGTGCTCTGTTCCCATCTCATTGTTCCACAGGTGCATTGTGGGTGTGCATTGTGCTGAACCCTCACTGTAAGAGCGAGGAGAAGAGCGCATGGCTCAAACAGCTGAAGAAGTGGAGTGACATGGATATCTGCCCGCTGGAGGACGGCAACTACGGCAGCGAGCTTCCCAACATCACCAACGCCCTGCCCCAGAGCAACCTGGCACATGGTGGGCATCCAGAAAACACATATGAGGGCTTAGACCGGCACTGTGTTTAGACATTAAACTCGATTATACCACCAATTCTGATTTGTTTGACAGCTGTGTAGCTGGAAATCACGGGTTTATATTAATTAATCCGTTATTATTTCTATAATAACAACTCATTCACAGGGACTTGCATGACGGATGCTCCACACGATCCTAAAATAACCCTAAGATAAACGGGTTTGAAAATGCATTTTACGTAACAAAGAAAATGTATAATCATAGATACGGTGACATTTGCTGTAAGGAGATGTTTAATTAATATTTTGTAAGGAGTCTCCAGTGTCGGCACTTTTTAACAGCTTCAAGAGAGAAAGAAATTGTTTGTAGCTATTATAACGTGGGTGATAACAGGAACTAAGTTGTTCCCCAGATGTTCTGCTATGTTAGATGTAACTATAAAAGGATAAAAATACTGTCATTCTTTATTTACTGAAAAAAAGGAAATTGTAAAATAATTCTAACTTTTATACCCAAAGCCAGCTGAAAAATCACACACACATACAGGGTTCTGACTCAGTGGTTTCTCATAGTGTGTTCCCTGACTGACATCAACTCCGCCTGCCTGTCGTGTGTTGTAGACTCATTGGCCAGGCCGAGGCGGACAGTGTTCACTCGTGCCATGGAAGCATGCGACCTGCACTGGCAGGACAGCCACCTGCAGCGAATCATCAGCAGCGATTTCTATGTGTCGCCCGCTTACCAGAGAGAGGGAGAGAACCTGCTCTTTAACCCTCAAGGCCTGCCACTGTGGCTGGGTAAGACACACAAACCCACAGCACAAGCGCGAACACGCACATATGTGGCCGTGTCTAACCGTTTGTTACATGACCTTTCTTGCAGATCATGTGCCTACTGCATGTGCCAGGGTGGATGCCCTGCGTTCCCATGGTTACCCAAGAGAAGCCCTACGACTGGCCGTGGCTATCATCAACACTCTCCGGCTTCAGCAGCAGAGGCAGCTGGACATTTACAAACACCAGAAGAAAGGTAACGCACACACAGAGACTGGAACATGACCTTACAGCAATCTTTATCTGCTTGGCATCATACCAGGCCTGTAGAAGCCAAAAACCTACAAAAGCTGCATTGTGCTCCAAACTGAGCAGGTTTAGCTTATCTCCTCATGTAGAGCTACAAGGCCTTAGTGCATCACACAGGTTGTTTTTGTGTTTAAGTGTTTAGTATCGAACTGACGCCAAGTCCAGATGAGGTGTGTTGGGCTGAGATTTGAGTACTGGGTACCTACATTGAGCTTTAATAACACATTCACTAGTATTGCATTAATATTTTAGGAAGCATCACTCTATGGTTTATGCATGAATGTATGTATAAATAAATAAACAAACAAACAAACAAACCCAAGTAATATCATTAAAGGTTTAGGACGTATATCATATTGTATCACAAGGTAAAGGTTTTATGCAATGCTTATGAATGTGTAATAAAAGCACTATGTAGGTATGGGTACTTTTCAAATAAATTGTTACTTCATGTTTTTCTGGTTTTGAATTGGTTTGCATGCTAAATCATGCTTGATTGCTACGTTATCCTTCAAATCTAGTAAATGTGGACAGAGAAAATTGGCTACCTACCTTGACTAGCTTGCTAAATTACTAAAGGTGACTTGCTTGTGTCTTAACAAAAAAATGCAGATACAAAATTGCTGATGTGTTTTCCTGAAACAAACGATTTTGGTATGTTTACATCATCATTTTAAAAGTTGGCCTGTGTATGTGTTGTCTAGTGTTAATCTTTAGTGGTTAGGTAGCCAATTTTCTCTATAAATACTAGCTAGTTATGTTAGCTTGTTAGATTAGAGTATTTGTTTTAGTGAGGATCAGTTCAGCGAATTAGTTGCATGGATATGAATATAAAAAATGTTGTAGATACAGAAATATCAGGGTTTTTTCCACAAAAAAAAAAAAAATCTTTGATTCTGATAAGAAAACCTGTTAAAAATGAGTGAAATCTGATGAGAATCTATGAGGGGGGTACTTACTTTTGGAGCTTCAGAATTGCACCCAAACCATCTGTCACATATCTACAACTCGAACATATTGATGTGTTGAATCTGGAGTTAACACTAAAATGTGCAGCGCAGAGAAACGTAGCACATTCACTGTTCTGTGTTTTTAAGAAACAGCTGTTAGATTAATTGTGCTGAGCCTTTTATCCCCCATAATTCATTTGTGTGTGTGTTTGTGTGTGTGTTTGTGTGTGTGTGTGTGTGTGCGCGTGCAGAGCTGCTGCAGAGAGGAATGACCAGCACTACTAATCTGGAGGGCTGGGTGGGCCACCCGCTCGACCCCATCGGCTGCCTTTTCGCCACTCTAACAGAGACGTGTCGGGTGGAGGATGACAATGCCATGGATACAGGAGGTAGACTATTACGGGCTGGCAGATGGGGGAGGAGCATGTGTGTGTTTTGTGTGTTGGTAGGAATTAGATTAGGCTTCTATAGCCTTTCACACCTTTTAAAACACCACAGCATTGTATTATTGTGTGTGTTTGTGTGTGTGTGTGTGTGTGTGTGTGTGTGTGTGTGTGTGTATGGTTGTATTGTAGCTGTGGGGTCACTCTGACGACACGGTGGAGTAAAATGTATAAAATCAATCAGCGTTTGCATTCTATACATCGCTCCAAGCTGCATTGTTGCCTTTTGTGTTGCTATTGTGTGAAACCAACAGGGAGCTATTGTGATTTGGAATAATGCAGCCAAGTGGTACTGTGTGTGTCTGTGTCTCTGTGTGTGTCTCTGTGCTGGAGTGTGTGAGGGGTGTACGTAGCACAGCCCTTTGTTTGACTCCCATCACACATTTGGAAACATCTGGCACTTTGTAGCACAGTGGGTGTGGCTTAAAAGCTCATCCAATCAGAAACTCCTGAGCATTAACAACAGCTGGAGTGTGTATTCCAAACTCAAACATCTCTCCTTCTTTGGTTTTCTCTCTCTCCTCCTTTCAATCTCAATCTCTCTCGCCCACTCTCGTTCCCTCTCACATTCCTGCTGTCTTTGTTTTTTTCTTCATTCTTGTGCGAGAAAAACTTTATGATCTCCAGACACTCATTCACACCTTCATAAGCATACTCTGTCCTTTCTAATAGATGTGTGAATTAGCAAATCGTATTCATTTGTCACTTAGTAGGCATCCTCCAGGCCTTTTCTGTGTGTGTGTGTGTGTGTGTGTGTAATTTTAAATTTATATATATATATATATATATATATATACACACACACACATTGTGTTGTTTTTGGTGTTCCCTCACACCATCTAATGCAAACACAGGACTCATAGCCAGGATTTAATAGCTGGTGCTGACACTCTTATCAAACAGATGGTGGTTGTTTTTTTTTTTTCCCCCCAGGTTACACTCACCCACGCACACACATACACTTATACACACTTTCACACACATGCATGTCTTCATATTTCAAACACATTTCAGATATTTTTTACTCTTCTTCTCTTCCAGATTCCGGTGATCCCAAGCCCCCTGTTTATCAGCATGTGCCCGTGTGGGGCTGCCCGGATGCCAGCGAGTCGTACCTAGCCTTGGCGCTGGAGGTAGCACTGATGGGTATGGGGCAGCAGAGATTGATGCCTGAGGGCTTGTACGCCCAGGACAAGGTGTGTCGCAACGAGGAGCAGATTGTCGCCAAACTGCAGGAGCTGGAGCTGGATGAGCTACTGGTGCACACACTCCGCAAGCAGGCCATGCTTCTGCTGGAAGGTAGGAGTTTAACTCTGGCCACAACTTAGCGATGTTTAACTCATGGATATGTTGAATCCTGACACTATTTCTTCTGTATGTACATAGGCGGTCCCTTTAGCGGCCTGGGCGAGGTGATCCACAGAGAGAGCGTACCCATGCACACGTTTGCTAAGTACCTGTTCACAGCACTCCTTCCCCATGACACAGACCTGGCCTACAAGATCGGCCTGAGGGCCATGAGGTGAGAACTTCATATAGAGTGACCCAACCTTCTTTAGCCAACTTTCTGGGGACAGCAGGTGCAAGACCCTGTTAATGTGTAAAAAAAAAAAACAAACGTTGAAATAGCATTGATTGAAATTAGCATTAAGTAATTACAGCAACAACTGTAAGAAGCTGTCTAGTGACTTGTTGTGCATTAAAGTCGATTTTTGTTCTTGGTGCTCCATCGTATGAAATCATCACTGTGTAAAAGAGAAATGCTCTCACAGGAAGAGCTGTAAAAAGGGAACAGATGCCCTAGATGAGCTGAAACATTGTTACAGGAGAAAAAAACAGCACTGTGTGGTCATCTGACCTTCCAGGACTGTACATCTCTTGTGTAATGGTGCATCAGTGTGTTTGCATGGAGTCTCTGTGGGCCTTTATTACTGTGCCATCACTAATCCAGGCCCAGATCCTCCCGGTTCTCGCTGATACGCGATTGATCGATAATGTTGCTCCCACTGCACTCTCAGACACGAGCAGTAGAGCACAGAGCTGCAGTCTCGGCTCAAAGACTGAGCTAATTGAACCCTGAGTATCGCTGTTGTCTGGATGTCCACAGAGATGCATTGTAGTCAGGTTAAATGCTGCATTTTGGGAACATCGTTAATCTATAAATTAACAGAAATGTGTTACTGCATCACACAATGTAAAAGCCAATCATATTCCAGTATACAAATGTAGGCCATGCTTTTACATCGGTGTATCATTTGAGGGGACGGCTATGTATGAGTGGGGGTGTCTTCAATTTGCATATAATCTGGATTTATTTTAATGATGCTGTATAAGTGTAGAGTTTTAACTGTTTATCATAAGTTTCTGATCTCTGGGTAACTATCACAAACTAACTGAAACCCCCAGTTTGCTGTTATTGTGTGTATAAATAAGATGGCGCACTGTTTATCATGGGTGTTAATCTGTTGTGATGTGTGTGTGTTCCAGGTTGCCTGTGCTAGAGTCCACAGCTCCATCAGGTGATGTGGGTCACCCGCACCACGGAATCTCCATTGTGCCGAGCAGATATCCACGCTGGTTCACCCTCGGGCACCTCGAGTCCCAGCAGTGTGAACTGGCATCAACCATGCTCACTGCAGCCAAGGGTGAGTAATACACAAAGACACAGCAGTTTTATACCTTTCACTTCTTCCACTGTATTAAATTAAAGTGAAAATTTGGCAAATGATTAAATCTACACAATATCCCTCTTAACCTCAAATGTAGAAAATCAGACATGATCCATTATACTGAGACCTAAAGACACGTTTGGTCTGATTCTGTAGTTTTGCACTGGAGGTTTGAAGCTAATGTAGCTAATGTTGTGTGTTGTGTTTTGAGCAGGAGACATGCTGAGATTGCGCACGGTCCTCGAGGCCATCCAGAAAAACATCCACTCCTCCTCACTCATCTTTAAACTAGCCCAAGATGCATTCAAGATTGCCACCCCCGCAGACAGCCCACCTGACATCACCCTGCTCAACGTGGCCCTGGAGCTCGGCCTTCAGGTGTGTGTGTGTGTGTGTGTGTGTGTGTGTGCGCGCACTGTTTGTCTTGTTTAGTCCACCCGTCTGTTTGAAGTCAGTTATATCTTCTCATTTTGTTTCTTTGTAGGTGATGAGGATGACTCTGTCCACTCTGAACTGGAGACGCAGAGAGATGGTGCGCTGGCTCGTCACCTGCGCTACTGAAGTTGGTCTGTATCAAACTCCACCTATATTCTATGTTATTGTAAAATCAATATTGCGTCTATGTTATTATTGTTTCTTGCTGGTTCTGACATTCCTCTTCTCCGGTTGCTTTGTCCTTCACATCTCTCTGTAGGGCTGCGGGCGCTGGTCAGCATTCTGCAGAGTTGGTACACACTGTTCACACCCACTGAGGCTACGAGTATTGTTGCTGCAGCAGTCATGTCTCACGGCACAGCACTGCGTCTCAGCCTGGACTACGGGCAGCGCGAGGAACTGGCGAGCTGCGCCCGAACACTCGCATTGCAGTGCGCCATGAAGGACCCGGCCAATTGCGCACTGTCTGCACTCACACTCTGCGAGAAGGAGCATGTGGCCTTCGAGACGGCCTACCAGATCGCAGTGGACGCGGCAGCGACGGCTATGACGCATGCGCAATTGTTCACCATCGCGCGATACATGGAACACCGCGGCTACCCACTGCGTGCCTTCAAGTTGGCATCGTTGGCCATGGCACATGTGAGCTTGGCGTACAACCAGGACACGCATCCGGCTATCAACGATGTCCTGTGGGCATGCGCTCTCAGCCACTCACTGGGCAAGAACGAGCTGGGCGCCATGGTGCCGTTGGTGGTAAAGGGTGTGCGCTGTGCCACCGTGCTCTCGGACATCCTGCGCCGCTGCACGGTAACTGCGCCCGGCCTGGCTGGTATCCCCGGCCGCCGCAGCTCAGGCAAGCTGATGAGCACGGACAAGGCGCCACTGCGCCAACTGCTGGACGCCGCCATCGGCGCCTACATCAGCACCACACACTCGCGCCTCACGCACATCAGCCCACGCCACTACGGCGAGTTCATTGAATTCCTGGGCAAAGCGCGTGACACCTTCCTGATGGCACACGACGGCCACGTGCAGTTCGCCCAGTTTATTGACAACCTCAAGCAGATCTACAAGGGCAAGAAGAAGCTCATGATGCTCGTGCGTGAGCGATTTGGCTGAGGAGAATATAAAGGACTCCCCACTCACTCCTCGTTTATTTAAGGCATTATTTTCTTCCTGTATATTCCGAGTATCCTTTATTTTTATTTTTTTTTAGTTTGATACAGTTTGCGTTTAGTGAACAACCAACGTTCACGGATTTATTAGAACCTGTGGAGGCCAGAACAACCTTTTGATTTCGGCTTATGCTCGCTTTAGTTTAATACAGATGCAGAAGTGGCACATAAAGAGAAACCAAATGATAGGCGGAGTATTTTGAGCCTTTTCCATCGTGGTGATTGGTGGTTCTTATTTTTTTTCGGCAAAGAGCTCAAAAGCTCAAAACAGTCATTCCGAAAAAAAAAACACTCGCACACAGTGTTACAGTCATACCTCGATTGTATTTTAAGGAACAGCTTTAACAGGATGAGGCTGAGGCCTTGTTCCCGGGGGTAGAGCGAAAAAGCTAGCTGAAATATCGAGGTGTTCCTCATCTTAACGCAATTCTATGTAACCCAGGAATCAGCCAAGCCGTGAACGCCACCCTCCCCTCTGTCCGCTCCTCTTGGTTTGTCTTTGCCCTTTTTCTCGCGTTGGGAAGAAAGAGAATTAAGGGAACGTTACTGAGAGCCACGCCTCCATACCTGAGAAGAGCACGGGGTTTCCTTCTCCGCCTGAATCTGAACAAAAACCTCATCTTTCTAAAGATGGCTTTACTTTTAGGGGGGGGAGAGTTATGCAGACGGAGATTCTTGCACCATTAAAGCTTAGCATTATCATGCATGCAATGCTTTGCCAAATTTGCTGCCTACTTAGGCAACCTCTTGAAAGTAGTAACGTTTGGCAGTAATTATTGGCACATGACTCTATCAGACATGTTGTTCTTAGAGAAAGAAAATAATCAGAAACAAAAAGAGTAGTAACTGTAGTTGTGTTGTTATACAAGCACTTGATTCACTCCCTCCCCTTTCACCTTGTCTGCATTAACAATTATATTTGCCAAGCATTAATCAAAATTTGGTTATATGTAGACATTGAAAAAATGCAAGAGGACCAGAAAAACAAAAAAACAAAAACATCTTCCACATGCCACCCCCAGCCACCCCCTACCAGTGCCCGCTCGGCTCCCAACACTTAGAATGCACTCGGCGGCTACGAACGGAAGGAAACCTGGAGAGAAAGGACAAGATGCTCAACTCAGTTCTCAGGGAATCACTTAAAGAAACGAAACAAAAAAAATAGTAGCATAAGCATTTAAGATATTGTAAATATGAAAGTGTCAATTCAAAAAATTGTAAAGTTATAATTATTTATGATAACTGTATGGTTTCTTTTTTTGTTGTTTTCTTTTCGGATACTTGAATTTGTCGCGGGCTGGGAATGTGACGGCAGAAAGACTTTTAAAAAAAAAACATTTCTCAGGTGCTCCTGTGAACAGTTCCTTTTTTTCCTCCTTATTTCTTGTTATTTTTTGGTCTTTTGTACACTTTTTTTTTTTTTGCAAGAGAAGCATGGTGTGTAAAAAACTGAAGGGAAGAAAGAAAGAAAAGGAAGAACAGCCGTTGAACTGACTATGCAGAACCACTTCCTGATTTTTTTTTTTTCTTTAACCCTCTTCGGGAACGGACAGTTTTGGGACTTTTGCCTTTCGAGTGACTTGCGTATGTCTTTTTTTACTTTGAAGCCTTATCTTCTCAAAGTGATTTAGGAAGTCTGATTGCAGAAGGATGCCACGAGCTGTATAAACTAGGCCTGTGCCGATCTTAAATCGTCATAACCCAACGTTTGCTTAAGCATATTGTATTAAAATAGTACAGTGCTAAAGAATTATTCCTCAGACGGAGCGACAATTTTGTCCACCATGTTTTTCAAACTTTCATGGAAGAGAATTATGCGATGCTCTGTTAAATAAAGAAAGCATACGCTGCCTCACGCTGTAAAAGCGAATGTAGCAATGTTATTTTGCAGAAAATCCTGATATATTTTATAACCGATTATCAGCACATGCCTAGTCCAAACCCACTGGCTGTATTATTATGGAGGGAATTAGACAAAAGCTCTGTTTTGATATGATGTTGCCTCAAGACTTTTGAAAGATGCCGCTCTGGCTATATATGAGGAGACTTCAGTTTCAGTCAGTTTTGATTTAAACACTCTTTTTCCAGTTCCGTTCCATAACTACCTTCAAACGATTAGCCACATAAGTCACTTTTTCTTTTTTTTTTTTAAAAAAAAAGTGAGAAACCTTCCACAGTCTTTCTCCTTCAAGCCGGACCAGATCAAGCCATGATCAGTGGAGGAGCAAGCAGATGTTTTGCAGGTTTAGGGATTGAATTTGCCTTTTTCCCTCTTGACAAATGCAGGACGATCGTAGCTGCCTGCTTATACAAACTCCACACATCCAAGCATCTTTAGTAGCTCGTCTAGCTGATCCAGCGGCATTGCAAAAAAACAGAATTCCTGTGGCTTTGAGTTTATTTTTTATTTCCTTTCTCTCTCTCTTTCCCATAACTCTTTAAGTGTCTATATGTGTTGACTGTACCAGTGTTCTGATCTGTCCCTAGAGTTTAGAAGGAAAAAAATAATAATAATAATCGCTGGTAGAGATTGTTCACTAGTTCATCTACTGTTTGAGTTCTGTTTTTTTTTATTTTTATTTTCTCTTCTTTCATTTTTAATTTAAGGGAAAAGTGTTTGTCACCTCTCCGTGCTACTGAATTATGAAAAAGGTATCCAGTATTTGTTGCCACAAAAGTATAGTTCGACGACGTTTTTTTTTTCGTTTGTGCAACCTCTTGAGCTAATGTCTATAAACAAAAATTTATTACTATTTATGTAATGCTACTACCATTTTATATGATTTGTGTTGAATTTCAGTGCTTTTTCTATGAATAAAGTGTGAAACACGTCATCGTCTCTTCGTGATCTGATGGAAGAGCTTGGTTCTTTAGCTAAGTGACTTAAAATCATTTTATCAAAATAGTGGTGGTTGTTACATGTTGAATTCTTGAATCCAATTGGTTTATACTGATTCGCCTGTTCGAATATGTTAATGTTTCTATAGTAACAGCTGATTCATGGGGACTTCAGTGGTGGATATACTACATAATCTAAGCCTAATAATTATTTTTTTAAAAAAAAGTATAATTGATGATGTGAAGCTTCCTGTGAGAACATGTTTATTTACCACTTACGGAAGGAGTCTCCAGTGTCAGTAACAGTCAAGGGTAAAGTTCTTCAAGGAACGTCTTCAGGATGGCAGACACTTTAAGATTTCTTGGTAACATCATAAGCTGCATTTTATTGTTTTATTAACTGTTTAGGGAACGACAGTTTATAGGTGCTATAAGTGCTATAAGTGAATCCAGGAACTAACTTGTTTCACAGACCTGCAACATATAAATGTATAAGTACAGCATGTTGTTCTTTTAGAAAATAAAAAATTGGTATAAGAGGAATAAAGCACTTCAAGATGTGCTGTTATAGGAAAATAATCAACTTCATGGTGGTAACATTAACTCCCCCATCACTGATTATTTTCCTACAATGGCATGCCCTGAAGTGTTTTATTCCTTACTCATTTGACAGATGCTTTTTGTCCAAAGTAAATTAAGACTAGGACAGTATAACATTTTCATATAACAACAATCCTCTAACGTTTATACTTTTTACAATTTTACAATACTGGCAGGTTCAGAAGTCCCTGAGCGCTCCTTTTTGATTAACTGCTGATTATTACCATTTTTTTAAAAAAACTCTCCTACAGTATAATGATTTCAGTATTAAGTAGTTTATTAGCCTTATTGCTAACTTTAAACACTCCATATGAAATATCTGATATGATTCCCAGTTCTTCATAGTGGAATTTTCTTTTCTCTTCCCTTTGTCCAGGTAATGTTACTCTGGTAAAGATGCTTTGAGGCCATCTGTACTGTAAAACATATTATAAATAAATTTAAATAATAATAATAATAATAATAAGATTAACCACTTCACAAGTCCACATTTCCTAAAAGCTCGAGTTCACAACTCGTCACGAAATCACGAGGTCTCTCAACATGGCGGCGCTCTTTGAAGTTGGGGTTAGCGGTCGATGCTAAATGTAATTACAGTGTGATTTAAGCCGTACGGTTCATTTTCTTAGTAATTTACCAACACACCTGAGGGAAATGTCGATATTCTCGATGGTTTTGTTTGATTTACAGTGTGATTCCGCCTTTACATTGCTCGTATAAAAGACGTGCTAGCTCGCTAAATCGTTAACTCGTTAGCTAGCGTTGCTTAGCAACAGTGCTTTCGCGACTTGAACTGTGCGCTTATTTACTAATCTTTTAAAGTCAATTCAACTTTATTTGTAAATATCTTTTTTAAACCAACTGACACTGTCACAAAGCAGCTTTATAGAATTGTATAGAATCAAAATCAATATGTATAGGCGTTTGTTTTAGGCAGCGTTTACAGAATTAAGTTACTGTTGAGAAGGATGCCTGTGGTTCTTCTTTGTTTCTATATAAACAAAGTCAGCCATCCAAAAGTCACATTTTTTATTTCAGATTTTTTTAACGTCCCCCTGTGCGGCTTCAGATAGTTGCCAGTGTATTGGAGTGTACCTGTAATTTAAATAATTCACAAATTGTTTTTAAAAATTAAACACTGATGATACAAACCTGCATCAAGATGATATTGCAGAATGTTAACATGTGTACCTTTCTTGTACTGTGTTGTTTTGAAGCTGGAGAGAGCTCACACAGGAATGACTGAGATCCAGTCGATAGGAGCAATACACTCCAGACCTGCTTGTACAAATTCCTTCATTCATCACTGAATCCTGAACCAGTGTGTGTTGGGTCCTACGAGTGAGTATCAGATGCTGAAATATAGATGGGCCAACCGTGTGTTTCTTCAGCCTGCTGATATAGCAGAACTGATATGTTGGGAGAAGAGGTAAAGAAAAAAATGGGTTTCTCACCTTGTTACGAATTTAGGACTGGACTGGAGCTATAAGGCTCTAAAAGGACGGGGATGAGGTCGAGGTCAAGGCTATGCAGAACTTGCTGGCTTACCTAAGCCAACACACGGCTGAACACAAGCAAGGTGTTCTTAATCAACATATCTAATGAATATTAATGTCTTCTGAATATTAATGTCATATTACTATTTTTGTTATTGAATATTAAGAAGAAAAGATGACAGAGTGCAGACCTACAGCTTTTAAACTTGAAAATAGCTTAAAATTTCCCTACTTTAGTGGACTCTTTATTTGCTTTGGAGGCTATGGGTTTATGTCAGAGAATTAATTATAGAGATAAAGAATACCATTACCAATAGCAAAACTAGTTCTTGGAATTAACATACTGAAGCATGGTTGATTCTCAAATTTAATTTGCTCAGAAAGTGTTGATTAATGGTCTATAACAGCAGCTTCGGCAGTAGTTCTGGGTGAAAGGCAAATTACAGTTTTGTTTTAATACACAGGGAATTGTACGGTGGATGTTCCACATAAATGGATTAAAAATGTGTACTTGTTGTTATGGTAAAGTTTTTATGTAAGGAGACTGTTATATAACATTTAAGGAAGGAGTCTCCAGTGCCAACACTTTGTGACAGTCAGAGGTAAAGCTGTAAGTTTGTGCGTATTGTCCTGTTTTGGTGGTTGTTGTACTGTCTTGTGCTGTTTGCACGTTTGCACTTAGTAATGTGTAGTCTTTTGTAGTTCTGTGTAGTTTTATGTAGCACCGTGGTCCTGGATGAATGTTGTTTCATTTCACTGTGTACTAACTAGCTGTATATGGTTGAAATGACAATAAAGCCCCTTGACTTGACTTGAAGTTTAAGTTTTCCGATATGGGACAGTCTTCAGGACAGGAGTTTGCGTTTTCTCAGTAACATGACAAGCATTTTTTGTATTAATAATTTTGAGAGAGAGAGAGAGGAAATTGAGACTTATAATGGCAGTTGTTGGGTCACCAAAACATTTAGTGAAATTGAAAAATTGACAGTTTTGGTTTAAAAGGAGCCCATGTGTGTCTGTCATGCTGTTTGGAAACATATTCATCTTATATCTAAGATTAACTAAAACGTTACAGTTCATGACATTATTATTGGCAGGATGGCATGCCAGGGTAGTGTTGGTCCTACAATACTGGTCTGCCATGGATTAAATACTTTTTTAGAGTTTCAATTTAGCAGTTTCCTAAAGCATGTTGATCTGCTATAAAGCGTGGGTTCTCTCCCGGCTCTTAGGGGAGCTGATTTGCGCAGCTTTGTTCTGCCACTGTGATTTTTCCTACTATTCTTCTTTAATTGGGCTGTTGGATTTTAGCAGAGGACATGCTCAGCTAGAGGAATTGTAGATTACAAAAAGTATGTCATCAGTGTAATATATGAAAGCAAGAATTGTATGGACTGTAGAAACAAACAGCCACCTATAACTCAAGAAGCTTCAAGAGTTATGGATTATTGTTTATCCACAGAGGCACAAACGCCAAGCTTCTCTGTTTCTCACCATCGGTCATGACTTTAAGGACCTGTCACTCCCTTCTCCGAGCTCTATTTTGCGGTGGAGCCATGAGGACACGTCCAAACTCCACCTCACCATCCCTATGCGCCCTAATATTTCAAATCGATCCCAGGCAAGGCCCTCTGCGTCTGATAAAGCACTGATAGTGCCAGGGCCTGACAAGTGATGTACAGCATGGTGTCTGCTGCAGCAGATTGGATTTTCAGGCCCACTGATTCGCTGAGAGATTGCGACTGAACCCCCATAACCCCCCTCTGTCTCTCTCTCTCGCTTATCCTCCTCATGGGTCCTTAAAGGAGACCTTGGGGAATCGAGCTTTTCTGAGTGTGGATTCATTGTTGCAATTAAAAATAATGTCCGGAGCCCCTTGAGGTAACTCGTAACGTGTATGTGTGTGTGTCTAGAAGGGATGAGGTACATCCCAGCCTCCCAAATCCCAGCTGCGCCCTTTGGAGTGACAGGGGCTAGAAATGCTACGGCACTAATCAGCAAATTGACTGCAGCATTTTTTAATTTTTTTTTTACAATCAAGGACAACAGCATTCCGTGTGGACAAACTGCAGCTGCCTACCATTTCATACACAATGGCCGTTTGTGTGTGTTTTCCACCCCCATTGTGTACAGTTGAGATGTTTGTTCAGAGACAATAGACACCTAGAGAATGAGATGCAGCCTATTCGCATTGGCTTTGTGCACCAGTGGCAATCAGGGATATGAAAAACAAATATGATTCACGGGAAGGACAAAAAACAAGCAGATTCCGATGACAGAGTCAACACACAAATCCTGAACATGATTGAAAGGTGTTAGGGATTGCAGATTCCATTTATTCAGATAAAACTTTGTTTTTCAGGCTTGACACCCCCTAGAAGAGGTCACATGATGTGTTGTGGAACTCCATCTCAAAAATGAAAACAACTGGATTTAAGGATTAGCACTTTCTCGGGTGTTTATGTGCCTTAGGGAAAAGCATCCACTGGGATTTCAATGTACCAGGCATGTTTGTTTGTCCCGCAACCAAAATATTTTTTTCTTTAAGTCCTGGTTAAACACGTCTAAACCTCTGTTAGCATAGAATGTTTTTAAAATCCAAAAACATCTAAAATATTTTCAGTAGATCACTTGAATATTCACTAAAACAGCTAAGATAAGAAAGCTTCTGATTTCAAATCCCTTGAACAAATGATTTGGTAAACAATATTAAAGTGACACAATTTTTGATCAGCTAAGCCAAGAAGGCATCTTGGGAGGCATGTTAGTGTAGCGCATTGTGTTGCCAGCTCACAGCTCCATGGTCACAGGTTTGAGCTTGATCTCAGGTTACTGTCTGTATGAAGTTTCACGCTCCTCCTGTGTCCGTGTGGGTTTCATCCAGGTTCTCCCGTTTCCTCCCACCTCCCAAAAACATGCCGGTAGGTGGATTGGCTACACTAAATTAGCCAAAAAAAACTAAAGTGTCTTATAATGGATGTGTTCCTGCCTCGTGCCCAGTATTCCCGGGATAGGCCCCGGATTCACTATAAATGAGTGTTGGCTTCTTTATTTCCACACTGGAGCTAGGATATTAGTTTAGTTAATAAGTCATAAAAATCTATCTTAATATTTTGCAAAATAGCAACGAGTCTATATGTACACATTTAAGTTTAAAGCAGAACGTTATCATCAGTCGCTTTGAGCTTTTTTAAAATTATTTTACATTTTTTTTTAGTTCTACATTTTGGGAGGCGGGGCCTAGGGGGCAAACTGATAACAGCGCTAAAGAAAATAAAGATTTTGTTCCTCTAATGTGTTCCAGTGTTAAACTACACAGTGCCATTTTGTTCATGTTTATAGATTAAAGAATCTCACTGTGTCCTAAACCACGTCAGTGAATGTGGTTCGAGGCAGAAATGATTTTGGATGAGACAGACATATAGTACTAGCTTTAATCCAAACAGGCAGCAAACTGACTTGACTGATCAATTACATTTGTGGTAATCGAGGACGTTGTTTAAGTATTTTCCACAGAACTGTTTCTTTACGCCTTTGTGCTTGGATTTGCTTCTGACTCACTTTTAGATAAAAGTATCCATCAAATAAATAAATACATGTAAATGTGAAATGTTTCCATGACGATCTCTCTCTATTTGTTTGAATATAAAACCATTTTATACATATATGAATAAAAACACACTTCATTTCTGCCTTTTACACTTTTTTTTTGGTTCAGTCCTGATTGCAAATCACACATTGGTCACCAAAACTCTACAGTACAATCTGAACTTTGATGGTCATCATACATCACTACTGATTAAATCAATATCTCATTTTTTTTAAACAGGACTGGCATAGTCGTGTGTGGTTCTGATGTTTCTTGCTGTGTCTGCTCAGATGGACTAGAACATCTTATTTATGGTTGAGCAGCCGGCGGGAGTGTGTGTGCACGGCCTCCACAAACGCGCCCACACTCTCAGGATCCATGTCAGGGTACAAACCGTGGCCGAGGTTCGCGATGTAGCCCCTGGTGCCAAACGCCTCCACCATCGTCTTTACAATCTCAGAAATGCACTCCTAATCACACACACACACACACACACACACACACACAGGTTTATATCTGCATAGGTTTATACTGTGTGTTTCTTCCTAAATGTCTAGTTCTGATAATGCTTATTAACCACTACTACGTTCTTACTATTAACCAAAATAAAAAAACAAAAAACAATATATATATATTTTTTTAGATTTGCACTTGAGCCATGAGGCTAATTTAGCTAACAAATAACAGAAGCTGCCAGCATCCTGTTACATCATGCAAGTTGCATGTATAAATCATTACAAAAATAATGGCATTAACATAAAAAAAGAGAAAAAAAGGTCTCAGATGTGGGAGTCTCTCAGCATTCACCTAAAAGAGCTGTCTCAAAGAGCTGACTCAAATATGTGACTCAAGGAGTTGACTCATTTACAAACGACACATCACCAGTGGTTAATCCCATCTGCTAAATCATGACCTTCACCTCTAATATGAATGGATGCTGACATATACGTGTACAGTACAGCAGTTTGAACTGTAAATAAAAGTATTGGCACCCCACACTGGAAAACAAACCACACAGAAACTTCTAACTGATCAAGATCAAGTTCTTTTCAGACATCATTTCAGTGTGCAAGTTTCCATACACTAGTGAGCATTTATTTAAGACACTGCCATTTTTTTTTGTCGGTTTGAAATGGCATTGAGACTCATCCGAGCAGGGGAAAAAAATGTGAAAAAAAATTCCAAGCCTAATCCTGGATTTAGGACTGAAATAAAAAAAGATATTAAAAATCCAGTCTCCATCTCTGGAAAACTCTGAGTTGTGCTGATGAAGCTGTGATCATCAGAAAACAGCTCTGAGATTAAATTGTTACCTTAGTAGCATACAGTGCACAGGGGTCCATGTTCCCTTGCAGACTGACTTTCCCTCCAGTCCTCTGCCTGTGAAACACACACACACACACACACACACACACGGGCGTAAACCCCAGCACAGTATTTAGGGGAAACAGAAAAATAGAACTGGGATGTACCATGATGCAGGGGTGACTCACCGTGCCGCTCGAGGGTCAATGGTCCAATCCAAGCCCACCACCTCATAGTGGGACTGGGAGAGGTCCTCCAGAGCGTAATGGCCGTCCTTCGCAAATACAATCTGATCCAAAGGAAAACAGGGCACTGTTAGTAGACTGAAACCCAACATTTAAGCAATACTGACACCTAATGCCAAGGATTAGCAAGTGCACCAAGTTTCGGAAGAGCCAACACTGCTGACAAAGAAAATATGAAAAGAAAAAGAAAAAAAAAATTTACCACAAAAAACTTATTTCTCTGGAAATTTCTCATAGCTTATTTCTCATAGTTTTTTCTCTTGAGATGTGCACCATTAAAAAGTAAGAAAACAGTGAGGCAAAGGGCTGGTGTGACCGCTACTTAATATTTAGCAGCTCCTCCATCTTTTTTTAACCGACCAAAAAGACCATAGTCAGGCCTTCTTGTTTTCAACTGGCTTACAAGACCGTAAAAAATTGTAAATGTTCTGGCTAAACCGTGGATGTTGGCTTCTTTAAAGTGAATAATTTGGCTACAGATGAAATTTACTAAGCCAAAAAAACCTTCTGTGTCTAAATGGTGCCCTACTTCTTTTTCCTACAAATGGCAAAGTGCATTCTGGGTATTCTGTCTTCTGTGTCATTCGGACACTAACCCTGGGAATTCGTCGAATGAGAGCACTGAATATTCACCTCCAAAATAGTGCACTATGTAGTGAATAGGCATACCAAGTGTCTTTTGAAGCCCGGGTTTGATCATTTAAGCATTCGATTCTATTCAGTTGTATTTGTATAGCGCTTTTATCATAGTTAGAGAAATCCAATGTAGATTTAGATCACAAATGAGCAAGACAGTGGCAACAGTGGTGACAATGGTGAGGAAAAACTCCCTGAGATGACATGACAAAGAAACTTTGAGAGGATCCAGACTCAAAAGGGAACTCATCCTGTTCTGAGCAGCACCATTCTTCAGTTCGGATAATACTAAGGGAGCAGACGTCAGACTTTTTACATTTAGGGTAAGAGGAAATATGTGGTCAAACAGAAGACTGAAGACACTGCACCCACCATGGGGACATTATCCAGTCCTGACTCCTTCAGCCTGTCCTTTACTCTGCGTGCAATGTCCCTGAGGTATGGCAGAGCAAACACTTTAAACTCCACTGGGCCCAGACAGCCGGCATGGGATTCAAACACCTGCAGGGCCTGAAGAACACACACACACACACACTATGGTCATCATCATTATTTCTACACAGGTGCCAACATTGCTAACGAGAAAATCCTAGCAGCCACATTGGTTCAGGGTCAAAGACAACACGAACACAACAGTAAAAAGTCCAGTGTAACCTTTATTTAATAATTAGCTGCTCCTTCATTTTTCTGTTGGCTCACAAAAATGTGATTTGAACATCCACAGGACAAATTTCACCTATATATAGCAAAAGCAACTGCTACTAGAAGGAAATGCACGTGTTTCACGTCCCACGTTCTTTCCCTTTCAGTGAATTAACTTTTCTTTCGCAAAAGAAGTAAACCATGCAGCCAAAGTTTGAAGTGAGAAAAAAATTGCTACGTAATTCTCAGCAGATCCATTCTTTAAACAGACCAAAAATCCTGCAGTCTCAACTCCTCGTTTTTTTTCAAGGTTTGAGAATTCACAGGTCAACGTTCACCTAGGTAAATAAGCACAAATATAAATTTTGTAAAATTGTTTTTCTGCCAAGAGAATTTTGTGTTTGCTCTGAACATGAACATTGCTTCAGCTGAAAAAGCAAAAAAGCGTAGTTCTCAGGTGTCTCCTGTATCGAGTGAAATAAACATAAATACTATGATTAAACCCCAAATATTCCAAAGGCACGTCTTCATCTACTCCTGAGACTTTCTGGATCCTTTGTGAATGTGCATTAATAAAGCCTTACATATTAAACTATTCCATACAAAATGTGGCCAAATAATAGAAGCTAATGCAAAAAACCTTACAATTACTGCTGTAATGACGATTATCGGCACAAAATCCAATTCAGATTTAGCAATTTTCAATTTAAAAAATCTTTAAACTTATAAGAAAACACTCACCTGAGCGCCGGCTTTGACCTGGCCCAGCAGATACTCCACGATAACGTCAGTGAGGCGTTTGAGGAGTGCATGACTGGCCTCAGGGTGCCTGTATAACCAGCGCTTTGCCTTCGAGTGGGTGGTGGAGCCTCCGCCTTCAATCATGTAGGACATCAGAGTCCACTGCACATTGGAAAAAAATATGGAGGGATAAAAGAATTATAACGATATCCTTGTGTAAAAAGAATTGTGATAACCGATTACATCACACACACACACACACACACGCCCTGCATCCCGTCCCATGTGTTCAGATGTTACAGCAGGGTTGTCATGCTGCTTTCCTATTTTTATTTCCACCCAGATTACATCATCTTATAGCCCCGACTTTGCAAATTTTGTGTTGTCATTTAAAAAAAAGAAAAACCTATTAATCACACAGTAGAACTGATTTAATCCTTGTCCACTCACTGGTGCTCCGCTGAAGCCGATGAGAGGAACTTTGCCTTCCAGTTTGTGCCGCGTCAGTGTGATGGCCCTGAACACGTAGCCCAGCTCAGACTCCACGTCCACTTTGGACCGAAGTCTCTGCAGGTCATCCGGCTCTTTCAGAGGCTCTGGGAATGTTGGACCTTTTCCTGCTACCATCTGGACATCCATACCCAGGGCCTAGGGACACGGGCACAGACACACACACACACACACAGTTACTGAAAGTTTCTCTGAGCTGAATTCAACAAAATTCTGATCTATTTACATTGCATTACTGTACCAGACATGTTTATTAAAATTGTGCTGAGAAAGTAGGTTTCAGTTTGATTTCTGTTTTTAATGTTTTTATTTAAGCGTTTAAGGTAAGCAACTTCTTACCTGTGGCACCACCAGGATGTCTGAGAAGATGATTGCAGCGTCGAATGGGAATCGTCTCAGCGGCTGCAGGAAAATAAAACGTTACTAATTTACCTCCAAACATCCATCTCAGTTTTGGGTTTTAAATGTTTTAAAGTTGCTGACCTGCAGCGTGAGCTCACAGCAGTCTTCCGGAGAGCGGCACGTCTCAAAAAAGTCCTTCCCTGCTCTGAATTCCCTGAACTCTGCCAAGCAAAGTCATATTTTTAAATTGTCATTGTGTGTAAATATCCATACAGCGCACAAACACACACATGCACACACACACACACACACACACACACACCCTTGTTAGTGTCACTGCTGTACTGAGAATAAGAAAACCACCATCCAAATAATACCTGCTCCATGGTGCTCCTTTTATTCCTTTAGGAAGGGGTAAAGGGGTGCAAAAACATAGGGCAGAGTAACCCATGGGCTACAGTCAGAAATTGTAAATCTATTAAGAGACCTACATGTTGATTTCAGCTAATAAACTGTCAACTTGGACAAAATCTAGTTAGTTAGTAAGCTATTAAAGTTAGTACATATGTTAAGAAATAATTTAGCCAGTAAGTATGTGAATAAGTAAATTAATTAGTGCATGTTAGTACGTAAGCAAGTTAATGTAATAAGTGTAGTAAGTATGTAAACACATATGTTAGTTAGTTCATAGATAAGTAAGTTAGTAAGTAAGCAGGCTAGTTACTTGGTAAGCAAGTTGGTAAGTATGTATGTAAATAAGTAATTTATTATGTATGTTAGTTAGTAAGTAGGCAAGTTAATAAGGGAATAAATTAGTAAGTCAGAGAGTATGTTAGTTAGTAAGCAAGTTAGTAAGTACTTGAGTTTGTAAGTAAACAAATTAGATAATTAGTGAGCAAAGAAGTTAGTAAGTAGATATGTTAGTAAGTTAGACAGTCAGATAATAAGTTTGTAAGTAAGCAAGTTAGTAAGTTAGTTAATAAGCAAGTAAGTTAGTAAGTAAGTAAATAGGTTAATAAGTTAGTATGTTACTTAGTTAGTCAGTCATTTAATAAGAAATTAAGTAATAATGTAAAATAAATGACTAATCTTTACTCGTGTAGCACTTTTCTAAACTTTAGTTACAATCCATCGCATGTCTTACAAAAATAATACACATAAAACAATAAAAGTACACATAAAACAAAGAACATTTGTATGAACATTTATATAAACATTTATATGGCAGTGGTGGTAATGGAACGGTAAAGGCTCTGGGTTACTGATCAGAAGGTCGGGGGTTCAAGCCCCAGCACTATCAAGCTTGAGCAAGGCCCTTAACCACATCTGCTCCAGGGGTGCTGTATCACGGCTGACCCTGCGCTCTGACCCCAGCTTCCTAGTAAGCTGGTATATGTGAAAACTACTACATTTCATTAGCTCTGTACTCATACTCTGCACAATGACAGTTGAATCTTAATGACACAATATAAGAATGTACATGTACTAACATGATAAGAAAAAAAAAGTGCTAAAACTAAGAGCTACTGAAAGCAAGACTGTAAAAACTGGGTTTTAAGACATTTCTTAAAGATGTTCACTGAATCTGATAACCTAATGTCAGGTAACGGAGGAGATTATTCCAAAGTGTAGGGACACAGACAGCACATACACAAGCCCCCTATTTACTTTAGTTAGTGCTTGGGGTAACCATGAATTCAGAAATATATTCAGCAGCTTCTCCAGCCTCTCTGTAAGGCCTGGTACATGAGCACGAGTAAATTAAATGAATCATGAAATTCAGTGGTAATCAGTACAATCTGTACACAAGACTATAAAGAAAGCTACAGACTGAATAGACAGGGCAGTCTAACAACACGGACCTCAACATTGAACCTGCTATGCTATTATTCAGACACACGTGTGTACCTGGCAGGTAACGTCCCGCTTGCCGCATGCACCACACGGGGACATGCTCGACCTCTTCACCTCGGGCTGCTCGCAAAAAAGTGTCATTTTTCAGCTCGGGAAAGTCTTTTGGGCTGTGAAGGGAAGCAGTGCTATTAGAAACATGCATGACTCGAACCCTTGACTCCTACAATGCAGCGAGAGAGTTATCATCTCCCAGTTCAGCTGCCTCTCCCTCTTCTTATTGTAATCATGATCAACACCCTTTACAAGGGCAAGGTGGAGTGAGAAGATAAGACCTTCTCACAACTCAGAAATAACGGTCCAATTCTGCACAAAGTCACACAGCAGGCCTGATCAGGAATAATGTACTATAAAGAGAGCTCTTTATTCTCATAGGCATTATTAGAACATCTAATAGATAAAAACTAAATCACATCAGACGTGAATACAAGCACATTCTTCACATTGCAAGCCCTGATCAGATCTAATATACAAGGAACAGAGATCTTTATAGTCATAAGCATCAACATCTAATAGGATAAAAACTAATTTTATGCCCTGATTTTGTAAGTTCTAAATAAAAATGTGACAATATTCATGTCCAGACTTTATAGTTATACAATGAACTTCTTGTTTTGGGGCCTTGTTACCTTTCTTTCCAAATCTAATAATCAGAAGGTAAGCAAAGCTTTCTTAGCGCTACTATATCAATAATAATAATAATAATAATAATAATAATAATAATAATAAGGCTGTCATGTGACCTGATCACTCAGGATGAGCATTGATCTCTCAAAAAACTATTTCATCATCACTAGATAGCTGTATATGCACCCATTTCCATCAAATTCACATACAGTGACAAATTTAACACATTTTATAAATGGATCACGCAGGATGATAATTAAACTTACAGGATATGATTGTCTTTATCCATCGTGCAAAACTAGTCGAAAGATCTGCTCAACAGCGTCTTTGACTACATAAACTCTCTCCTAAAACACAGCTGTATCCTAAATATATCCCTAATCCCTACATGTGCACTACATAGGGTATGGAATAATGGTTTCAACACCCTACAGAGTGCACTACTTGTCCAATAAGAAGCGTTTTGTGATTTAAACGACGTTACGCCTCCAAAAGCAAGGGCGCGGCCATCTTGAAACGGTCACATGACCATGAGTGGGCGGGGTTAGGCTCTATTTGTTGTAGATAGAGAGGGCTGTCTGGAGTCAAGATTAGATTCATTTTTTTTTAGTTAGCGTTTTATATAATTATTAAACGTTATAATACAAATAAAAAATAAATATTATGTTCTAAATCTAAATTAGTATAATTGTGCCTTATGTTATTATTATTGAATTGTAGCTCGCAGTTTTATGTATATTTTTAATCTTGTTTCAACATCAGACATATAAAGTACTTGTTTATCCTGGCCTTTTTACAGTTATTGTTTTTTTAACGTTTCATTTTGTAATTAATTTTAATTTTTTCCCCATGATTTGCATTACTAATATACAGTATGTATAGGTATAAATATTAATTGTAGATTATATAATTGCTAGTCATGAAATTTAAGTCATGGATCATGATAATTATGAAATATAATAATAATAATAATAATGCATTTTAACCTTTAACATTTTCTGTGTAAAGTTTTTAATTTTGGATCAAAAATTAGCAAGGCAAACCAAGTTTATTTCTACAGCACATTTCAATGACAAAGGTCATTCAAAGTGGTTTACATAAAAGAAGAGATAAAATGAAAGTTGTTAAAATTAGTAGCACTAATAGTACTAATTTATGCAATATCAACGCCTTTGTATTTATAATTATTTATTGTAAATCATTTAATTATGGTGCTTATCATTAATAAATTTAATTTTTTACATTTAGAACTCATTTAGAAAAATGCTGCATAAATAAAGATTCTTCTTCTTCTTCATTTATTTATTTATTTATTTATTTTCAGTTTGTATCTCTCATAAGCAAGTAAAATCAGATATTAAATTGCAGTCAGATTCAAAGTTTAATCAGTTTATTAAAAAATGTACAGCACATTGATATCAAAACAGCAGGTATAATATTTCTACACAGTGAATTTATGTACAGCAAACAATCTTATAAACAATATTTAGGATCGACAGACAAGAAGATTTAATTACAACTGAATAACAACAACAACACAGGACCTGCATTAACTTAAAATATTTCAGCATTTGAACAGTTTTAGCATCAGTCTCCCTTAAAATGTTTTTTTTTTTTTTTGCAGAACCATGTGTTCCTGTGTTCCTACTCAAACCTCAGTGCATCATGTACTTCATACTATACACTATTCACTTTTCCATGACCTTCTGTATTAACACAACATTAAAATGAATACAGAACTTAATGCTCTTGGTTAGAGTAAGCCATGTAAGCAGGCTCACACACACGCTCTAGCCTCTAAACTTTTAATGTTTGACCATGAGCATCCCAAGAGTTATCAGAAATCACCTCAGTGCAGTATTGTGATGTCTATCATGGCAAATTATGCATTATAACACATTGATAAGTAAAAAAAAAATCAAAAGTTCCACTAAAAAAAAAAAAAACATTCTTCATGAGAAACTGCAGCTCAGGGTTAAACCATGGTCCCTGCTGTAAATGTTATATATTTTAAATATTTTTATCTAACATTTACAAACCATGGTAAAAACCAAATAGCTCACAAACTATTGTTTTGAAAAGGAAATCGCATCAAATCACATTGTCTTCTTCTGGTTAAATTTTACTCCTCAGATGATATTTGACTCAATCTCTCTGCCTTCATTTATAAAACTATACTTGACAAGAAATTAATATTACTGAATCATCCCTTTAGTGGGAAACGGCAAGAGGAAGTCCTCAAGAGCAAGTTAAATACAGTATTGGAATGTGATTTTGTAGTAGGTAGTGTTGGGAATTCGGTCTTTTTGCAGTGTGTCATATCGTTTGACTCCTCTAACCAAGCAGATTTAACTCTTTTGGCTCTTTTTTGCTCTAAATTGGATGAAGATATTTTGACCATTCAGAATGGGTTTTTCAGATAAATAAATGATGGCATAAGTCACATGTTTCGGTGCTACATCTGCTCTGTTTGGACAGGCTTTTTTGTCGGATTTACAGTAATTAACAAATGCAAGTGTCAAATATCAAAGTTCAGATGTTGAAAAAAGTTTTACATCAAAGAATTTTGATTAAATAACGCTGCAAGAGTAATGGTATTGCCTACAACTGCGAAAAAGAAGAAGAAATGGACCGTATATGCAAAGACATTAAGAGCCTAAGAGACTCAAAGAGCTGACTCAAAGAGTTGATCCGTTCATGAACAACATATCACTATCAGCTACAGTTTAATGATTAACACACATTAACAGGAGCACTATTTTTAGTAACTATTTTGATCAAGTATGTACAGTATTTTAATGATGATGGATGGAAAATGAATGGTTATGGATTCTATAAATTATTTGCAATTATAATATTGGCTAATGAAACAATGCTGGATTTCTGCCCGCTGGAGATATCAGAAATTTCAGCCACCCATTTATATTTTTGCATTTATATTAATTATGTCCTGGAATTTTGCTCACTGAACGTGCTGAATTATAAACTCATCATTATCATAGCTCCATGTAGTTCAGTCTTCTTTAACAGTGGGATTATGATTATAAGAGTGGTCACTAAAAATGAGAGGAAAATTTCATGTAAAATCACAACAAGTAGCATTTTTTATATTTTTATCATTTTACAGGCAAGCAGATAAAACTTCAATTTGAAGAAACTGTTTTGATCTTGCTTAAATGTAAGCAAGCTGGTAGATGCAAAAAATATTATTCCTATTTACATGTATACATGATTTCTTCCCATTGCATCGCTGTTCTTTTGCTAAGTATAAATAATGTGGGTGCAGCGGCGTGCAAGGGAAGCGCAGGAACGTGGCTCATGGCTGCTGCTGGTACTGGCCCTCAGTGGCCGTGTAGAAGTCATCCAGGACGCTCTGCATGTAGTCGAAGGTGGGTCGGTCTTCAGGTTTATTTTTCCAGCAGGTGTTCATAATGTCGTACAGTTCGGTGGGACAGTTTTCAGGCCGGGGCATGCGGTAGCCACGCTGCACAGAGGACATGACCTCACTGTTGCTCATTCCTAAGGAGGAACATAAAATGAAAAGTGGGGAAAAGCTAAGCGATTTCTGATGAACTAGTCAACTCTGCATTTTCTGTCTCTTGCAAAGTCATCTGGTTTGAGTATATCTGGACGTCTTCTATTTATTCCTATGTATTGTATTTATAACCTGTATTATTCCTGTATATATATTCCCTGTATATACACAGGTTTTTACTAATATTACGGGGTAAAAATCAGGAAATTGTATATTTGTACACCCTATTTCAGGCTTATACAGTAGCAGCACACTCTGCATGGCTTCCACTGAGTGCAGGGATGAAAATCTTGTGAATTTTATATGACCATATACAGTACAGTGGTAATGCACGTTTATAATACTTTAGTACAGGGTGTCAAACATCAAACGGCCCACCCATGACGGTTCTAATACGCTCTAATGAATTTTAAATCCATAACAAATCATCTTGCAGAATGTAATTGACTGGAATTATTTTTTTTAAAGAGTCAAATGTACAATATGCAATATATGCATATACAACATTCTCATATTTTCTTATATTATTGTTTTCAGGGTCATGAGAATTGTGGGCCCTTAAAATGGGGTCAAGGGCCAACAAAATTTGAGAACCAGTCAACAGTTTTAGATGCTGCTCTTCTCCAGCAGAGGGTGATGCAGCATTAAAAGCTTAACTTCCAGTTAGTCACCACTGAGACATAAGTAACAACATTAGAATATTAGTCAGTGATTCATTCAAAACACATTCATTACCTGGATAAGGGATTTTCCCGTACGTGATTATTTCATAGATGAGAATCCCAAAGGACCACATGTCAGACTTGATGGTGAAGGAACCGTAATTTATAGCCTCTGGTGCAGTCCATTTGATGGGGAACTTTGCTCCTGTAAGACACATTTACCAAAAATTCAAGACTCAGACTGTGACTGTTGTAAAGAGGAAAAGAAAAAACTCTCAACCTCTGACACCTGCAGAGAGGCCTTTCCTTCACCCAGGATGAAAAATAAACACAGCATCACATCAAATACACACACAAATACTCACACACACACACACACACACACACACACCTTCTCTGGCTGTGTACTGGTCGTCCTCGATGATTCTTGCCAAGCCGAAGTCTGCGATCTTACACAGCAGGCTCTCAGACACCAGCACGTTGGCAGCTCTCAGGTCTCGGTGGATGTAATTCTTCTTCTCGATGTAGGCCATGCCTTCTGCTATCTGCATACATAATCATATAATAAAAACTGTGTAATTACGTGTGTAATTGTTGATATGGTGATGTTTTCTGTAAAGAGATGTTTATTTAACTTTTATGGAAGGCGTCTCCAGTGTCAGCTCGGTGTAGCAGTCAAAGGCAAAGCATTAACTTTAAGTTTTTTGACATGTTCATGATAGGGGAGTTTAAACGTTGTGGTTTCTCGGTGACAAGCTGCGTTATTTTGTCATAATAACATTACAGTGAAGGAACAGCAGCTGCAGTGTAAGTGATAACAATTTCGTGAACATTCCACAACGTGTTATAAAAAAAGTAACTATAAATGAAAAAAGTGGTCTTATAGGAAAATAATCACCTTCAGGGTAGTAACAGTCACTCACCTTCAGTTGTTGAATATTTTCCTACATTATGCCCTGAGGCGTTTTATTCCTTACAAAATAACTTCTTGTTTTTCATGAAAACGATGTGTTTATGTGTTTGCAAATGAATATTGCTTATGTTGCTCAATACATATGTAGCATCTAAAGTCTATGTGGCGTA
This sequence comes from Pangasianodon gigas, assembly GCA_022758105.1. Classification (NCBI taxonomy): domain Eukaryota; kingdom Metazoa; phylum Chordata; class Actinopteri; order Siluriformes; family Pangasiidae; genus Pangasianodon; species Pangasianodon gigas. Next base: position 2,035,131 of record CM040474.1, on the reverse strand, counting down.
AATGGGACAGCTGTTTGTGCTGTACATCAGGATGTTCAAAGCCTAGAATTTACAAAAAGCCACTGCTGAAAGGCACAAAGACTCATGACTGGACTGGACTCTGCAATTAGACTGTGTCTCTCTGAATAAATGAATGAATAAACATCCTGTGAAAACCACTGATCTTCATGTTGAAACAGGAGTTTAAATAATTTCCAGACAGACCAAATCTAACCACATTGTTTTATTTGAGCTCAGTTAATGCAGTCTTATCTGCACAGAGACACAAATAAAGTTTCTCTTCTCCTTCAGTGTCCCCGTTCCCTCTCGGAAAAGGGATGTACAAGTCGAAAGCTTGGTTTCACGAAAAGCAACGCCAAGCAATTTTAGAGAAATCTGAACGAGAAATTTAATTCAAAGAATCATTCCTTCTCTCTTTTCCTTTCTTAGATCTTTCCGAAAAATCAGTCTTTAAATCCATTCATTCAACAGAGTGTGAAACTAACAATACAATCAGGCTCTTAACTTTATCAGTTAATGATAATAAAACTGGGTCATCAGAACGCCTTAAAATCTTTTAGAAGCACTTGAACTGTTTAAACAGTGCTTCCTCCAACAATGAAACACTTTCTTTGGTTACTTTAGAACGAAAAACTTAAAGTTCTGGTTCCTCTTTTTTTAATGGAAATAGTGACATCAGCGTTTCCAAATACTGCACGCAAGCATACCTCAGATGCCCGATGTTACAACACAAGAGAAAAGAGGAAGAAGACAAAAGACAACAAAAAAATCCCCCCAAAGAGCATTCTTAGCATTCTTTTTTTTACCTGAGCGGAGAAATCGATCAGTTTGGGAAGTTGTAAATTGGAGCCGGCGCTGCTTTTCAAGAAATCCAACAAGCTGCCTGGAAAGAGAAGAAGAAAAAGAAAAATCATCAACCCATTATACAGATATTTACATCACCACAATGGCTAACAGCACCATCATATATTATTATATACATAAGGAATGAAAAAGTCAGGAAAATAATCAACGACGGGGTGGTGTGATGAAGCCGAGATACAGCTACCACCCCATAGTTGATTATTTTCCAATAACAGCACAACATGTAGTGTTTTATTCCTCTTAAACCACAGCAATTTGCCAACAATTATGTTTTTTATTTATTAAAGAATGACATGTCATACTTCTTATCTGTTTATAGTTACATGTCATGTTGTGGAACATCAGAGAAAGAAGTTTCTGTTCTCACTTACGTTATAGCAACTATAAACACTCGTTCCTTCAACTAGCTCTTCCTCTCTCCTCTTGAAGTTAATAAGACAAAAAAAACCCCTGCAGTTTATGTTACTGAGAAACCACAAAGCGTAAACTCCTCTGTCCTGAAAATGTTCCATAAGCCTCCTTCCATAAATGTTAAATAAACATCTCCTTAAACAAACCTTCACCATATCAATGATTTTTAAAAATCTGTCCATGTGTAGCGTCCACCATACAAATTTCTGTGAAAGAGCTGTTACTATAGAAACGATAATGTACTAGAACTTGCACATTAATATACTTGTGACTAATATCCAGGCTGTGCTGTTATAAAAAATTAATCAACACCTACTGACCAATCAGAATCGAGAATTCAACAGCACTGTGGTATAAATCTGGATATTATTCAGATTATTTTGTATTTATTTTATATGTGATTTAAACAGAAGTGTGTGTGTTTATCCAACAATACCATTAGCCATGAACTCAGTGATGATGTAGATGGGCTCGGATTTGGTGACGACGGCGTACAGGCGAACGAGCCGGTCGTGCTGAAGCGTCTTCATCAGGTTCGCTTCCTCCAGGAAAGCCTCGACTGACATGGTGCCTGGCTTCAGCGTCTTCACCGCCACCTTCGTGCTGTTGTTGTAATACGCTGTGAAAACATGAAGGGTCTCAAAGGTCACCATCTCCTCTTAGGGTCACTCTTTCGTTTGGTTATAGGCAGAGATGTAAAAAATGCTAATAGCAGCTGGGGAATTCCCACGAAACCCAGTCAGGCGCATAACAGCCTGTTTCAGCAAAGCTACAGGACTTTGCCCATATTTTTTTTCCTTCATTAAGTTACTTAATGCTCTTGGTTAGAGTAAGCCATGTAAGCAGGCACGCGCACACACACACACACACACACACACACACACTCCCACACTCCCTTATTTCTCAATACTGGTGAGTCAAGATAGAGAGATATAGTATGTTTTAACTGAGTAATATCATGAGTGTTGTCATCTCTCAGAACATTCCGGTTAACATGACCCCTCCACCATGCTTTTCCTGTACACACATTCTATGCTTCTGAATAACTGGAGCTCCCATCCTGCAACTAGCATTGCAACTAGCTAGTCAGCTAGCATAAGACTGTAGCATTGGGTCTCTTGTTTATAGTAACTCCTCAAACTCTCTGTTTATTAATTGGTTATTCATCTACAAGCACGTTATTCAGTCACTACAGTCAAATTAATAGCCAAAGTACATCATTACAAGAGTTAAGACTCTGCTATTCTCATAACTGAATTAGCGACAGTAGAAAATGCCAGACGAGCTCTTTTGAAAAGCAGGATGATTATTTTGTTATAGTTAAATTAAAAATGTTATTTAACTAAATTAAGAGGTGCTTTATGTGGTCATGACTGACATATACATGACTGACCATTACGCTAGTGTTAAGCAACTAGCTAGCTAGAAACTTCTAATGCTTTTCCACAGGACAGTGTGGCTAAATCTAATCCATAACTAATTAGAAGTGATGACCAGTGCTAGGTACGATTAGTAATATACTACTTAACATTCACAAATATGTTATCTTTCATGTTTTTTTTTTTTAAGATTATTCTGGGTAAAAATTGGCATGGTTCTGTTGCTCGAATTTCTCATACGGTAAACTATTGGGCATGAAACACAGTGACTCAAATGAAGCCAGGGGTGCCAATACTTTTTAATCCTAGCAAAAACAGACAGAAAGCAAATTTTCAGAAAAGAAAAACACAGCGTTTTCTGTGGCTGTAAACTCAAATGCTATTCTATTGGGAATGTAGTGCACCAGATAGGTTGTACTATGTTATACCCTATGTAGCGAACATGTACAGTGAACATGAAGCCGTTTGGGTTCCTGCCTATCTTAAAGATTTTACATAAGATTAAAAATATGGGATAGAAATGTATTATCGAAAATATTATTGTTGGTAAATAAATAAAAAAAAATCTGAAATGTTAATAATTTAAAATAATTGAAAAATAATTTCAAAATTATTTTAAAATTGTGATTTTTTTTCAAGTGAAAAAAGAGAAGAAACTTTGGCAGACATTCATTACACTACTGAGGATCACTGTGCTGTTACTGTTTAGTACAAAAGCCACTTTTCCCAGAGAATAATCAAGATATTTCTGTGATGACTGTGATTGACCAATCAACAGTTAGCACTATTTCTAGCTCCACCCACATGTTGCCATTTGGTTTCCTTTGGTATGTGGACAAGAAGGGTAAACAAATTTATCATGGGTACTTAGGTTCGTTGGCAGAGTTCACAACGACAATAAAATTCTGGTTAAATTATCATCCAGTGAAAAAGTGTATAATTGAGTACGTCTTAGCCTAGAGAATAAAGAATAGCTAATTTGCCACTACAGCTAGCGTGACAGTAAAAGAAAGAACATATGTTAAAGAATAAACCTTACTGGGACTGTTTAACTAAGAGACCTGTACAACTATACAGAGCTGCTAATGTCATAGCCACACAGGCTAGTTTAAGCGCAATGAATAGGGGCCCAAGCACCATGTGGGGATGAGTGCAGGAAGCAGATTTATCGATTCAGCCACCTGCAGGTTTTAGATCTGGCATTGCACCGGCAGCACATGTCATGAGGAAACATCTTGAGGCCTTGAGTTCCATTTGTATATTTGCAAAGTCGACCGCTTCCTGCAATTCATCACGTCTGCCAAGAGGGAAGAAACGGAGAGAATAATAATGGAAAAATAAATGTGAATGCAAATCCACCGCCAACCACACCGCAGCTTCCCTCTTCGATCTACCAGATAAGTGCCAGTGGGGGCAGGCGCTCAGCTCAGAGGCTTCAATTTGAATCAAGAGGCATTTAACTAAAGCTGATGACTGTCTGTGTTGTTCCAAGTCAAAGCTAATATGAAGCATGCACATCAAAGAGGATGTATAAGAGGTTTTTTTTTTGTATTGTGATTGTGTTTTAGGGTCAAATTAACCAAATGAACACACCAGATCTGATGCTCAATTGAAGATGCAGTTACTTAACTCGTTTGTTAGGTTATGAAACTTTACTAAAACAGGGAGCAGTTCCTGTATTTTGTCACACTGAGGTTAAAATCCTCAACTCACCCATCCACACCTCTCCAAACTGCCCCGCCCCGAGCTTCTTCACCATCTTGATGGACTCTTTCGAGATCTCCCATGCATCTTTATCCCATGGTTTCTGAGCTTTTGGCTTTTCACACGGCCTCTCGAGTTTACGACACAGCCCATCTGATTGCTCTGTGTCAAAACACACATAAACACTCATTAAAGGGAACTACTACTACTACTACTACTACTACAGAACCATGTCTGCTTGTTATTATAAATCAAACCTGGTTTATTGAAGTGCTACCTACTGTGGTAATGATGGATCATTTTCACAATATCTGGGAATGTGATTTTGGGAGAAATGTAGTAGCCACCGTTGTCCAGACTCCGGATTTTGTAATGTTTTACAACGTCTGAACCCTGAGGACCCACATCTCGGATGGACAGCGAGTAGCTTCCTGTAAAAAGGAATGTCAGAAAATGTTGGAACCGGAAAGCTTGGTGTCTGCATCATCTAGTGGAATAACGTAATAGAAATTTGGCAAGTTATGCTAAGTTCAAATGAGTTTGTGTTTACTGTGGTTATGAGAAGACGACCACATGAACTTCTCACTCTTGTGGTAGGCTCAATGCTAAGTGTATTTACAGTGTGATCTTAGCCATTTGGAGACTTTTATTAGTAATTTTCCAACATATCAGAGAGAAATGTTGATATTCCTGATAGTTTTGCCTCTTTTTCTTTATCACTAGATCTTTACATTGTTTGTTTTAAAGACTTAGGTCCTAGCTAGCTAAATCATAAGGCTCAATAAGTTAGCAAGCTTATGCTTGGCATCCATATAAAAATACATCAAATATTTATTTTTTGGCCATTTTTATTTAATTTCAAAAAGCTATAAATACATCTTGCAAATATATATATTTTTTAGGTTGAGAAACATTTCATAGCACATCTTCGTAAATTATCATTGTAGTATAATTACAGTGTAATTTAATCATATGGAGACTTCTATTAGTAATTTACTGACATATCTTGGAGAAAGGTTGATATTCCTGATAGTTTTGTCTCTTAATCTTTATCATTAAACCTACATATGCTTTTGTATCACTACACACTGTTCATATAAAAGACTTAACTGTTAGGTTCTAGCTAGCTAAATCATCAGGCTCAGTCAGTAGCTGTCCATATTTAAAAATACTTTACACACACACACACACACACACATATATATATATATATATATATATATATATGACCACATGAACTTCTCACTCTTGTGTATATATATATATATATATATATATATATATATAAAGTTATAAATACACATTGAATATAAACAGCTCAAGCTCATTTTTGTAAATTAGCATTGTGGTATACATTTTATTTAAACAATTTAGTAAAGCTCCATAAACCTTTGGATGTCTCGCTCTCTCGGATGAGGTAGGAACCGGGTTTGTTAGCGGGTGCTAGCAGTTGTCTCTCTGCATCTTTTCTTGTGATATCTTTGAAGAACCATCTGAAAAGCAGCAATAAATAAATAAATGGAACGCCTGGAAAACTATCATCCAAAAAGATTTAGCTCCTATGAAAAGCTAATCCTTTGCTAGCAAACTCCCTCCTCCAAAGTGAAGCAGAATCCATTTCCAGCATAGACTTTTATTAGTTCAGGGTTTTTGGCTTCCTTAAAAATGTTCTTCTTGGAACCCTTGCTGATAAGGAAACACTCAGCTGGTGGGTTCTACATAGAACAGAGTGACAACCAAATAAAGAAACCTTAAGGGTTCTGGATTCAACCAAGTGTAGATTTGAGAGTCTTTCTTATCATTAGCTCTTTAGCAGGCCTTGGATTTGAACTTTTATTAGCACAGACCCACAATGCTAAGCTATGACTGCTTCATGTAGTAAATGCCCATATTCCTGATTAACTGTGTCAGGTGTAATAGACTTGAGATGAAACTAAATAAAAACCACGCTTAGGATGATAGTAAACGTGTTATTAGCACTTACTCCTCTGTCTCCATGGTGTCGACCTGGGCGACGTAATTGGAGGGGATGAAACCTTCTTTCCTTGTGCTCAGAGATTTTGCCTTCCACCATTCGCCATGCCTGCACAACAAAAATAATGATAATAAAAATTAATAAACTGATTGTTACAAAGCGCTGACAATGGAGACTCCTTCTATAAATGTTAAATAAATGTCTCCTTACAGAAAATCTCACTATATCAAAGATTTTTTAACCTGTTTATCATTAGTCTTAGATTATGTGGCGCATCCGTCGTTCAAATGAGTTGTTACTAGAGAAACCATAACAAACGCATTAACGTAAGCTTGTTAAGTCACAAAAAAGGAATCAACACCTTCCGACCAATCAGAATCAAGAATTCAACAGGACTGTGGTATAAAGCGTAATGTTCAACATACACTCTGTTGTAATTGTGGACATATCAAAATATCTACAAGGACAGCAACCAAAGAACCATTAAATCTTCCAGATGTTACCATTTTTTTCTAAGAGTGCAGATGAAAAACTCTAGTTTTATTATTAAAAACTCAGCAGTTAGGCATAAGTCACGCTGTACACTTACTCTTCAAGAACCTTCAGCTTCTCCCCCTTCTTAAATCCCAGATCGTCTTGATGGATCGCGTCGTACGGGTACAGAGCGACGACTATTTTGCCATGTTCCTGTTGCTCTTTGGGAGAAAAGAAAACTGGTTTATTACATAATCTGTGAGCCATTTAAAAGGGATGTACTAAATATTAATCATAGCAGTCATTAATCATAGCAGTCAAACCTTCCATTTGTTGGAATCTCTGCCCAGGTAGGAGTCCTGATGGAGGAGCATTATTCTGTAATTGGAGAACCAACAATGAAAACCTTAGAGAGTGAGTGTATAGGGACGTTTTCACACTTGGTGTTTTTTTGTTTGTCTGTTTGTTTGCCTTCACTCTAGCTTTGGAAGAAGAAAATCAAGAGGTACTTGTCTGACTTGTGTGAGTGACCGTATAAACGATCGGCAGAGTTGAACAGCAATCTTTATTTTATAAAGATTCATTTCAATAAATCTAATCTAGAGAGGAAGCTAGGTTAATTAGTTAGCCGACACTAGCTGACACTAGCTGAAGCTAGCCTAGCGAGGACTGTAAGAGTGTTGCGATGGTTATAAAGTGTGTGTTTCGTGACATACCCTTCCAGAACAGTCACACAAACTTCATGTTATGTTTCATGTTATGTTTCACACATTTTTCATATGTAGGGCATGTGGTTTTATTTTTCTCACCTGTGAATTGATTTATTTATTTTGACATGTTAATGTTTCACATGCAGGTTTTCACATGTTCACTTACAGGGTGTAACATGTACCTTCACATGTTTTTCACATGTGATCACATATTACTTATACAATCCCATCTGAAATTATATGATCACATATAAAACATAATGTATAGGATTTTTCTGTCAGGGTATTAACACAAAAGATGCTCCAGCATCTGAAAACAAAAAACAAACAAATTTAAAAAAAAGCCAAGTGTGAAAGAGTTCTTGCAAGTGTGACAGGTCTCTAATAGAGAAATGTTCACTCAATTCTTATCTATAATATACTAATAATATTTTCACGCTCATTCCTGTGACATTCATTAGACTGAAGTGATCTTAAAGTAAACGTCTTAAAGTGTCAGCCATAGTTAGAAGACTTCTCCCGTCCTGACTCACTACTTACTATAGTATGGGGTTTAGGGGAGGTTGGATCTCTCACATATACCGTTTTTTCAGGATGTACAGGCTCACGCTTCTTCACACCAAGCGCACCTTCACTCTGCCCATCGCCAAGCTTGGATTTTTTACAACCCATGATTTCTGTCAGGGAAGAGACGAAGAGAGCAGTCAGGAGACACGCCTTAAAGTGACACTTCAGACAAAAACAATATTTTTATGATCATTTGATCTGCCTGTATAGACATGAGTCTATAAGTTTGCTTCTTCAGTTTTGCACTGGAGTTACGAGGCTAATGTAGCTAACAAGTAACATGAAGCTTATAGCTACCGGTTTAGCGCTGTGTCTAAATTCGGATACACATAACACCATTTGTATATAAAGAGTTTCAGGAAATAGCAGAAAGACAAAAGTCATATTTAAAACAGAAAAAAAGTACATAGAGAATGAGTGTGTGTGTGTGTCCTGAGGTGTGATGTCCCATCCACTCGGCGTTCCTGGGATAGACTCCGGGTCCACCACTATCCTGACCAGGATAAAGCTCTTACTGATGATGAATGAATGAATAAATAAGTCAATAATTATTCACCAAACCTTAAACCTTAAACCTTAGTTTTAAAAAAATGTAAATAGTTAATACATTAATAATTACTTAATTAGAAAACAACAGATATTATTGAAAGATGCAGTCATGTAGATTAACTGATATGGTATTTATTTTATGCTATGATATTTTTATTTATTTTATCTTCTAATGTGAACTATAAAGCAGGTCATTATTCTAGATGACAATTTTAGATGATAAGTTTAGAACATTATTTCCCTTTATAAAATGTCTGATTTTATTTCTGTAAATAAAATACAATATATTAAAATTGTGTGATTTAATAATTAAATTAATAATTCCATAAATAATTAATAAACAGCTTCCAGATCTCGTCTTTGACTCCCATACAAATCAAATTGATTATAATCTGAGTGATGTCCTTTTGTTCATGTTTACAGAAAGCTGACTGTGATGATTTAGACATAATGCCAAACTGGTGGCTATAATCTCCCATTAGCTGTTAGCTACATTAGTCTTCTAGCTTCAGTGTAAAACTAAAGAAGCAGCCATGTCTTGGCTGATTAATCCCATTGAAAGTGAAGGAGGAAATATTTTACGTCATTATTTGCTGAACAATCACTTTACACTTCCTCTAAATATTGTTCTCACTTAAAGACCAAACTGGGTGAAAATAGATACACTGCTCTGTCTCTGTGTTTACACTGATTACACACAGTGTATTTACTGATACACACAACAAGATCAGGTGATAATGGCTCTGAAGAAATACTTCAGTTCATTCAATGGATGTAGAGTGCCTTGCATAAGTATTCACCCCCTTTTTGTTTTGTTCTGGAATAAAAATTTATATTTACAAATCAAAAAAAATAAACAAAATTGCATTAATATTCACCACCTTGACTTTAAAAGCTCTGGAGCAGCCCACTGCTTTGAGAGGTAAAATAATTTCCAAAGTACATCTGTGTGTCATTAAAGTGTTACACAATCTCAAGGCACTGCAAGTGAGTGACAGTTAGTTTTGTATTCCAATCTTGTTGTATTTCAGTGTTGTATTCCAATCCTAACATTCAGATAACAATCAAGTATTGACACATTATAAAAAGCCCTCAAGCTGTAATGAACTTTCAGGAAATCTTCTCAAAAAGAAACCCAAAACACCGCTCTGTTTATCAATTAATAGGCACGGCTTAATCAGTAATGAATACAAGCCAGGAGAATGCAGGCAAGGTGACCTGCCGTGTATAAACGTACAACAATAGGTATGTGGTGTTAAAGGGTAATTTTACACAGCTTCCTCCTGGGGGAAAAACAAGAATCTCAAGCACAATTCAGACTAAATTCATTCATTCTTTCTTTCTTTCTTTCTTTCTCGTTTACCAGCTCACAGGAGAAGGCAAAACTTCAGATTCAACTTGCTGATGACTGGCTCTGACTTGCCCTTCCTCGTCAAACTTTACGACAGCAGAGCCTAGAAGAGAGCATATAAGATCTCCGTCTCCCTCACACTCTCACTGACCACTTTATTAGGAACACCTGTACACCTGTACATTCATGCAATAATCTGCCACAAAGCAGCCAATCAATCATGTGGTGTAATGCAGATACAGATTAAGAGCTTCAGTTAATGTTCACAGTAAACATGTAAGGGGAAATCATAATGACTCTGCTGGTGCCAGACAGGCTGGTGTGAGTATTTCAGACACTGCTGCAATTTTCACTCGCGATAGTCTCACAACAGAAAAAAAAAAAAAACCAGTGAGTGATTTGCATGATGAGAGAGGCCAAAGAAGAATGGCCAGACTGGATCAACCTGACATGAACCACTCTTTACAACTGCGGTGAGCAGAAAAGTATCAACATATTTTTCCATGTTTTGGTGAACGTGTGTTAAATGTAGTCTTTGATTATCAGTGTTAATTTTGTTGACAAAAAAAGAATAATGTTTGTTAACAATTCAGGCTTCTGCACAAAATATATGACAAAATGTAACAACAATTTCCTCAGTGAACAGAAGTGAGACAAAAATGTCAGAACTGGTCAAATGGATTGAAGTGAAACTTTTATCCCTCATAGTTTCACACTCCCTAGGAAAAGGTCATCATTACACGAAGGAATTAAGACGAGCTGTGCTTAGATGCACACACAACAAGAGCAAGCCCCTCCTGTCTGCTGTGATTTGTGTGTGTATGCTAAAGCTTTATATTTGGAGAAAGATGATGCCAAACTCTTGACTTATTCAGTAACATTAATAACCTTTTTTACAAGAGCGAGGTGAGAAGTGTCTGTATTATTCGGCTAATATAAAACTACCTAGCTAGAACTAGCGTACTTTGACCAACGTCACTAAAATTAAAATGACTGTTATTAAGTGTATGCAGAGTAATAAATGTTCTCATAAACATGCTCATTAGAGTAACAACATTAATAATTAAATGCGACCACTTCCTTATGAAGGATCTGCTTCATGTCACAGCTGGGTGAGTTTCAGCCACTGCAGAACTTTCATATAGCAAACACACATCAAAGCAGGAGGAAGTCCTGAGTAAGCCCATGACTGAAATGTGCATTTGTAAAAATGACATGAAATTACATTTAAGGTGGAATTATAACACAACTTTAAGGTATATGTTACAATTATAACACAAACCAAACCACACCCAGATGACATCAAGAGTACACAAAGATATTCTGAGCTTAAAACCGTTAGCTAGTCACTCAGGAACAACAAAGGATTGCAAATCCCTCATGTGAGCGGAAAAAAAGGGTCCCACATTTTTCTAAAACTTGTCAATGAGCTCTTTATAATACTCTCCAATTCAGCAGAATGAATCCTAATCGTATTTCCTAATCCACATAGCGTGAGAAAGTGCAAAATCATTAATCAGAGTTCAAGCTGGAAAGGTTGGAAAAACGTTGGCTGGTCTGATGAATGTCGATTTCTGCTGCGACATACGACATAGATGGTAGGGTCAGAATTTAATGTTAAACCATGGATCCAACCTGCTTTGTGTCAGGAGTTTAGGGTGGTGGTGGTGGTGTAATGGTGTGGGGAATGTTTTCTCAGCACACACTGGGATCCTTAATGCCAACGTGGCATAATTTGAATGGTTGAATATCTGATTATTGTTTTAACGGGAAATTATTGCAGTTGCGTTTGTGAAACGTGAAAAGGACATAATGGGGAAATGTGATTGGGGGAAAAATGGTTAAAACGTTCAGTGTTAGTGACTAAAGCAATAGCCAAATGATTTTTTTATAGACTAAAACTAAATCCAAATTAGCTTTTAACATGAACATTGAACACTGCTCTCAGCTGTGCACACAGGATTGTTAGAGAATCCCATGTGATCATCTAACAGGTAATGTCACAGTGCTGAATTCTTTCATGTAACATGGCCAGGTTAAAGATCTGCAGCTCTCATCTGTGGTTGATGCTGTGAAACTTTTTTTTTTTGGCAGCTGTTGCTGAAAAGTCTGACTTTGTTTTAATGGTTTCATTTTGCGTCAAATTTAAGGCAGGGCTTCATTTTTACTAAGTGCATTACTTCACATGGCCTAATGCAATACATGTAGGCTATGGGTCACAGTTATTTCAATGCAAATCTTGTGTTGCTTAGCAACCTGTGACCTTGTTTCCACCACTCTGACTCTACCATTTATTTTTCCAAGTTAAAAAAATATATAATGTCAAATTATATGTGGGTCAGTATGTAAATCTCAAAGTATAACTTTAAAATGCATATTTTATTTCCCTATAAATATATATATATATATATATATATATATATATATATATGTTTTTTTGTAGTTTGTAGTTTGTGTTATATGTAACCAAGGCATGTACAAATTACGTGTACTTAAGGGTAAAAAAAATTCAGAAATGTGTGTCAGTGCTGGAATCAGCTGGATGGTGGAAAAGTGAGACTGTATTTTTAGAAAGTTATCAGGAAGCTTGTAGCGAGCCGCATGGCCAGATCAGTGCGTGTGACAGTGCAGCAGGCCACCAAAGCGGCGTACTTCCTCCTTTGACCATCCTCTGTGTGGTTTTCAAACAGGAAGGAGTGATCAGAGCGAAGCAGCCTGCAATGTTCCAGAGTCAACACAGCGGTTGCTCGCATATTAGCCTTGTGCTCAGTGTTAGCCACAAAGGTCCTGAGTGCAAATCTAATTATTGTGGTCATTCTGACACATTTATCTGACTCAAGTCAAGAATGAGATCAAGTTTTTTTTTTTTTTTTTTTTTAACCTTTTATGGGTTCTTCAGCTTGACTCACTGATGTTCCCCTTTACTTTAGAATGTTTATTATATCACAGTGCTGCTGAATTCTTTAATCGGATGTCTAATAATCAGCCTAATAATTATAAGTCTTATAAAAATTGTAATCATTGGCAAATTGCTGTGGTATAAGAGGAATAAAACACTCCAGGATGTGCTGTTATATGAAAATAATCAACTTTGCAGTGGTAACAGTAGCTCTGCCTCATACACCACCCCGTCTTCGACTATTATCCTATAACAACATGAGATGGAGTGTTTTATTACTTACATAATGGGGGCTTGTTGCCAAGGCAGAAGAACCTTCGACCTTACTTGACAACATTTGATAATTTTTTAAAAACTAAACTAGCAGAAGTGACCTTGTATGTGACCTTGTGGTACAAAGTAGATTTCATTTTGAACACACATTTGATATGTATAACTGTTTGTTGCTCTGAAATTTCACTCACACATATCTGATTATAAATAATAGCTATTACATTCTTACCCTTTAGTTTGTCACTCTGGGAGAACCGTGTCACTTCCAAAGAGAATGGCAAGTTAAAACAACTTTTAGGAACCTAAGAACCCACAGCTATCCAAAGTGTACAGACTTCAGAGTTCCTTATCAGAGTTTCCTCCAAAATATAGACATTAAGGGTTCTCTTTCAATGACGATTTCAATTAAAACCCCTTGTAGGAAGTGTAGAACCCACAATCAGCCAAACAGAGACTTAAGAGTTCCCTTTCAAAGAGGATTAAGAGTAAAAACATCTTTAGAAAGCACCGAACACACAACCAGCCAAAGCACTAAGAGTTCACTTTAGGAAGCTAAGAACCCACTACCATCCACATGGAGACTTAAGAGTTCCCTATGATAGATGGTTCCAAGTAAAATCAATTTTAGGAGTAGAAACCATAATCATCCAAAGTGTAGAGACATAAGGGTTCCCTTTAGGTAGCTAAGAACCAATCGCATTCCAACTAGAGGACTAAGAGTTACCTTTCAGGGAGGATTCAAAGTAAAAAACACTTTTAGGAAGCTAGGAACTCTTAAATATCCAAAGAACCACTGAGGAACCCTTTTGAGGAACCTTTTGAGGAATGTAACCACCCTAGCAGAGGCTCCCTGGAAGTTCTGTTATGAGAAATTGAACTGTTGACCTTCTACAGCCCAGCGGTTTAGTATCTATAGTCAGATAAGTTCTGTTACTCTGTGGGTACACAATATGACTTTTAAACTGGCTCTACTAGAGATAAGAACGCAGGATCAGCAGAAGAGAATCGGCAAATTATCTCCTACTCTAAACCACTATTCAGTTCAGAGTCCACCAGTCAGTTACTGCATTTTTATTTTCAAAAAGTTCTATGAAGCTGTATGGACTATTTTCCCCTCGATTTTTTTTTTTTTTTTTTAACAGAAAGAGACAAAACGCACACTGTTCCAGTAAGAACACTAATGTGCTGGTTAGGTGGTTTTACTTCCTCAAAAATCTCCTTCTGGGTTGTTCCACTACACAGTATTTTCCTTAGCAATGCCTGTCATAGCCGGCATCTGATTTTGCTAAAGTACAAATTTACACTTATTGACCTCTTGAGATAAATGTTTGTTAACGCGACTCATTAAAATAACATATAAGATAGCATATGGAAAGTAAAAAGGAAAGAACAAAAGAAAGCTCAAGGAAGTGAAAACCTCTGTCTCTTCTAGAGTAACAAAAATACTGGGGCCACTTCCTGTTCTAAATATTCCTATCACGCCTATCAGTACACTATTAAGTATCTTAGTTTAGTACCTTCACTTAAGTACCTAAGTTTACTACCTTCTGTTAGCATTTTGTCCTTCTGTGGGAACCCTAAGTAATTCTAGGTAGAAAAATTTCTTAGTGGAAACTATTTGGAAAGCTAGAATTATTAATCATCCATACTCCACTCTGAGTGTGATGCAAGACGCAGTAAGGCTCAGCTACAAGAATGTAGCTATTTATTGCATTTCCAGTGATGGCTTGTGTAAACTGTGTTACTCACATGTTAGGGTTTGAGTTTCTGTAAGGAGATGTTTATTTAAAATTTATGTAATGAGTCTCCAGTGTCAGCGCTTTGTAACAATCAGAGGTAAAGCTGTAACTTTATGTTTTCCGACATCCTCAGGACAGGGGAGTTTGCACATTGTGGTTTCTTGGTAACATGACGAACTGTGTCTTATTAACTTCAAGAAAGAGAAAAAAAGAGCCTGGTGAGGGAACGACAAGTTGCTGTTGAATAAGTCCAGTAAAATGCCAGGTCGTGTTGTCATAGGAAACTAATCAACTTCATTGTGTGATCGCCAGGAACTCCACTTCATCACACCACGCCGTTATTGATCATTTTCCTATAACAGCCCGACAATGAGTGGTTTATTCCTTACTTATTTATGTTTGAAGATATTTTTAAAGTATTAAGTTATATCATTATGACTTGAAAACAATGTGGTTTTATAAATCCACATAATCAGAGAAGTGTGAGTGAAATTTGACAAATATGACAAACTTTCCAAGAGAAACACATGGTTGATGGTATATAATAAAAAAAATTAAAAAAAATTGACTAAAGATTTGTACACTCTCAGAAAAAGAAACAGTTCCATTTAGAACCTTTACGGGTTTAAAGCACCTTTAAACATTACTTGTAGAGGTTCCCTTTCAGAGAGGCTTCCAAGCAGAACTCTGTAATGAAGCTAAGAACCCTTCACTAACCAAAGAAACGGTGAGAAACCCTTTTCTCTAGGCTTTTCAGCTTAGAGATCTGGCTTTTTAGCACAAGAACTTTCAATGGAATTGTGTAATGGTTTAAAATTTCACTTACATGACTCTGGTTACAAATCACAGGTACACAGATTAACAACCCACACTTTTACACTCAAAAATTTCTAGATTTCACTCTAGATTTCCACTAGTAGCCCCTAGTACGTGAGTTTTAAGTTTGTCCATCTGGGAAAACCCTTAAACCTTGAGTTTTGTCATTCAGAAAGTTCCAAGTAGACCCACTGAAAAGTGCTTTTTTTAAAGAGAGCATGTTCCAGCCCCACATTATGCTGTTCATCGGGCTAACAGAAATCATTTCTGACAGTCATTGCCCAATTCGCCGATTCTAAATTCAACTTGAAATTTCTAAGATTAAGGTTTCTATTTTGAAATAGCCCTTACTGTTACAGTTTGCCCACAAGAAACATGTCAGAAAAATAATCCTAAGTGTTCTATGTGTCTTCTTTTGAACCAAACTTTCTACCACCCTGGATCTAATGCAGTGATGGAAGTTGAACCTCTCGGTCTTTGGACAGAACTTCTGCTGCCGTCTGGTTCTTTATGGCACTAAAGGTTTAATGTCGCTATAAGAATCCATTTGAAGAAAACACCTTGTTCTTCTAAACTGCACTGTTGAGCTTTAAAGAAAAAAAAACCCCAAAGTCCAAGGAAGTCATGTTGTGGCCTAATTTAATTATTTGGAAAGATAGAGCAGTGGTTCAGAAGGTGGGGTCCGTGAAGCACAGCCAGGAGGTCTGCGATTTTAAATTTACATACACTGGTCGAAATAACAACCTAGTGTCATGAAACTTATTACATTTATTGTGAAGTTCTTATAATTATTAGTGTGTTTGTCTGCTCACTTGAACTGAATGAGCTCAAACCTAGTTTCAATAACTACAAAACAAGTTGGACTGTAAATAAAGTCAACTTGGACGAAATAATAAATATAAGCAGACAAAATGGTTTTTTATTGCATGTATTTATATAATGTTTATGAAATAAATCTGCACTAACTTTTACGGTTAAAGGCGTGCCTGGCTACAAAAAAGTTTGACAACCAATAAATCATATCAGTTAGTCAGTGAAGGCAGATAAAATTCTGCTCTTTATAATAAAACACTGATTCCTGCTCTAAGACATTTGCTTTTGTTGTGTTGCTTTATTCAACAGAATGAGAAAAAAAAGTATGGACCTTTATCACAAATATGAAGCAGTGAGACATTATAGAAAATTTACACACACACACACACACACACACACAAATGTTATTTTACACCTGTCAAATGTCAAACACAGCTTTGAGCTTAAAAATAAAAACTTTTGGGTCCTTTTTTAAAGATCCCCAATGAAGCAAGAACCTGCATTTGCTTTTCTGAAACAGTTAAACAAGAAAAATACTGAGCCATTAAATAAAACTGACTTTAAACTACTGACCCCCTGCCTTTAGTTATAAATCCATCAATCAGTCAATCAGTAAATCAGACAATATTCATTACACTGCTGTGGAAAAAGCAGAATGTGCGTAAAACTTTGCGTATAATGTGTCGCTCTTTTCCAGCTCATTACTGCCAGAAAAGCAAAAAGTTCTGTCTATTTTCACACAAAAGCCAAAGAGAAAATGTCTCTGCGTCTATAAAGAAGTAATATAACCCTCAGGCCTACCTGTGAGGTGTGTAGTTTGAGAGGTCCAGCGCAGTAAAAGGCGGGTCTGGCTTTTGGGAGCTGCGCCTCATTGAGCCGCACCGGAGCGATAAAGAGGAACTGCAGCGCGCGCTGTGTTTTCTGTTACACTGCAACTTCCGGGTAAATTCATCGGTTTTTCACATTTGCATAACAGAGCAAAAGCCTGAGAGCCGAGCCTCTGAGATCACACGTGTTTACCAAGGTTACAACTTTGCTTGGCCAGGGATCATGTTACACCAAGCCAAGCGTTTATTTATTTATTTAATAACTAACATTAAAAAAACTTACAGTTAAAACTGTTAGAAAACAATGACTACATCCGGATTCGAGTAGCATCATCATCATCATCAGTAAATTATCTATTATTCTCTGGCACTACTAAGTTTTAGGACTTCATCACCCAAGCAGTAATAAATAAATTAATTTATGAATTAATTGGTTAATACATTAATAGCCACAGCTCATTTTACACCAAACATAATGGTCTTTTTATAAACTGTGATAATTAATATATAAAAAGAGAAGAAGAAGAAACAGATGAAGAAGAAAAAGAATAGAAAGAGATAAAACACATCATACAAAGAGTAATTTATCTATTATTCTGGAGCACTTGGATTTAAAGGACTGCGTTCTTTTAATATTATTCTTATTATTCTTATTATTCTTATTCTTCACTCTCACGCTTACTTTCTGATCAGGGTCGTGGTGAATCTGGAGTTTATCCCAGAAACACTGGGTTTGAGGCAGTAATACACCCTGGATGGGACGCCAGTCCATCACATGACACCACGCTCACATGTTCACACACTCATTCACACCTAGGGGCAATTTAACACAACCAGTCCATCTGTGAGCTTGTTTTTGGAAAATGGCTGAAACAGGAGAACCTGGAGGAAACCCACATGGACACAGGGAGAACATACAGATAGTCACCTGACTCTAGGAACTTGAGCCGTGCCGCAATGCTACCCACTGTTTCACTTTTATTAGAATATAAGATATAAATTTATTATTAACAAAAAAATCCATTTACACACCTCTGATTACAAATTGCAGGTACACTCAGTCTAGACCTACACTCAAAGATTTCATCTAGTACCCTAAAGGGTTCTTCGGCTCGTCGCTCTTAAAGGTTGCATGCAGAACCCTCCAACACAGAGGTGCTGTATTTCAGAAAAATAGGCTCACTGTCCATCCAAAGATCTCCTGAGGAACTCTTTTTCAAAGAGCACATGTTCAAAACCCATTAAGATGTTCATCAGGCCAACACACAGTGTGTCTAATCAAAGAGTCCAATCAAAGAAAAGAGAACGATCCAAGACTTATTAAAATAACCCTTTTTGTTTCATTTTACAGTAATGGATGGATGGATGGAATTTAAAGGCACTGTTGATAAAGTCAGACTGAAGCCAATAAGACATTTCCTTATTGTCTACACTAACACAGCCACAGTTATTTATATTTCATAATATCCATTGTTATTCATTCCAAGGGGTTTTAATAGTTCCAAATGTCCTATTGGCACCCCTGTTCTATTGTTTTATTTGTTTTGGGTGGATTTTATTTTAAAAAAAAAAACACACACAAAACTGCAACCACAAAAATTTTATTGTAATTTTGATAACCTTAGTGTGATTAAAAAGTTGCATTTTTAAAGCATTCATAAAACACAAGAACAAATGTGTTTATATACATGAAATAAAAAAATTAAAATATGAACAAATACTTACTTTGAAGATAAAAACACACATGTTGCTTGACTGTGCCACTTGGACTGCTGTGCTGTTATTTTTAGCCAAATTTACTCAGAAGAAGATATAAATAAAATATTTGAAACAATGGTTGCCATTGTGCTATTGTGCTGTAAAGGTTGAACAATATTTTAGCCGATTTCCTCACACTCACACACTCCTGCTGCAGGGTTATATGGTGTTTAATTGTGATCAACTTTGGAAATAGGAAAGTTGGGAGCAAATATGCAGACTGTTGAAAAACCATGGATTTTTCATAGTAAAGATGCTAATAGGACACACCACACGCTTGATGACTTTTAATAGAAAAACATACAGATGTACAAAGACATTAGGTATCATCTGTAAAAGAAATGATTCATCCTAAAACAGTAATTAGGCAATAAAACTAAATAATAAATAAAGACTGTATATACACTGTTACACAGAAGTCAGATTTGGAGGGCATTAAAAAGTTCAACTATGAATCTGACTTGATTAAATTACCAAAATATGCAGTTATGGTTTTCAGTTTGTTATTCAGGAAGTTCTGCTCCACTTCCACTTTCCCACCAGGGCCAGCGAGAGACGCAATCTACAGAGAGTGAAAGAGAAAAATATTTTAATTAAGTCTAATCATCTGGAGCTGTGAGTGTTCACTGAGGCACATTAGGACACAACTCACAGATTAAATATTAAACTGCGAATAGCCAGAGTGGCTTCTGCTGCTCAGGCGAAAGATGACACAAAATATGATAAAGTGAGAACATCAGATTTCACTTGCAATTTGCATGTTTATCTATTCGAAAACTTGATGTGTGATCAATAATCGGACCTATGAAAAAAGATTGTAGAAATTTAAAGCAACCAAAAGTTCAAAACAACATGATTTACAGCTGTTTTGATATGATATACGATTACTTTAAGAACTGATTTGATCTTATATTTGTCTCTCTCTATGAATATGATCGAGTTCTCACCTGCTCCATATCAGCATTCCTTGGGAGAAAATACACAATGTTTTCCGAAATCATTTTGGCCAGCCTGAAAACTTCAAATGTATGAGCTGGTTAAGGACTTTCAGCATTATACACACTGTACTGATCAAACAACACACAATGACCAAGTGGCTTACCACGATCTCAACAAAAATCAGTCTGATTTTAAAAATTCTGTTCAATTCCAGGAAGCTACTACACTATAATTGGGGTGTGCTGTTATAGGAAAATTATCAGTGACAGGGAGCTATTGCTATTTTGCTATAACAGCACATCCTGAAGTGTTTTATTTCTCTTATACCAAAGCAATGTCCCAACTGTGACAATGGTTTTATTTATTAAAGAATGACATATCTGTTTATATTTAGATTTAATATTGTACAATGTCCAAAAAACAAGTCCGTTCCTGTTCTCACTTATGTTATAGCAGCTATAAACAGTCATTCCCTCACTGGACTCTCTTTTTTTCTCTCTCCAAGTTAATAAGACAAAAAAAAAAAAAAAAACAGCTTACTGAGAAACTTCAAAGCGCAAAATCCTCTGTCCTGAAAATGTCGGAAAACTTAAAGTTACAACTTCACCTCTGACTGTTACAAAGCGCTGACACTGGAGACTCCTTCCATAAAAACTTCACCATATAAACAAATACACATTTTTTGTTATTATTATTTTAAAAAATCTGGTTATGTGAAGTCCCCTGTGAATGAGCTGTTACTATAGAAACAATAATGTATTAGAACGAGCACATTAATATAATCCTGTGATTTGCAGCTGCACCATAGGAATATTGCCATAGTGCTGTTACAGGAAATGAATCAACACCTTCTGACCAATCAGCATCGAGAATCAAACAGTGATGTGGCACAAATAGTTACATTTAATATGCACAGTATTAAAGAAATGGCTGCCTGAGAAGCTAGCATGGAATTATGAAAGTTACAGCTAGGAGTGTTGGTGTACTCGTGCTAAGGTTCCTTTGGGAACTTGTATGATTTTTAAACATAATAGTGTGCTAATGCTGTTGATAATAATATTAATAATAATAATAATAATAATAAAACACTAATTAGTTATTGTGGTATAAAAACGTAACCATAGTGACTGGTTTTAAGTAAAGGATATCCATCAAGGCTCATCATGGTCTTGATGTTGAAGACGTCAGCGTGGAGATACTTGGGTCCCCCCCACGGTGGGCCGAGGAAGACTACGTCAGCCCGTAGCTGCGGCGCCACCTGCAGGAAATCCGCCTGGATGAAGTCGATCCTTTCACTAACTCCATACACTGCAGCGTTGTGCTGTGCGAGTGCTAATCGCACCGGGTCGATATCGATGGCGATCACTGAGTGACGTCAAAACACAAAGATGAACAAATTAAACTCTACATCTCAAAAGTGCCGGATTTGTCATGACCTGGTATATTGTGCATTGTGTGGAAAACTGCTGTACCCATGTTTCCAGTGAGGGCAAACTGAATGGCGTTTCCTCCCACACCACAGAAGGCATCGACGATGACCAGCGTCTGGGATGCAACCTGCACTCTCTGAGCAATGTGCTCAGCTATCTTCTCAGGCGTGACAGAAAACCAGCCCTCTGGGGAGAAACCACACACATTTCCAGAGCTGAATCTGATCTGCTTACTCAAACTGAAACTATTAAACTACAATCACGTGACCGAGAATATTTACTACATCATAGCAAAAGATAAATACTAATACTAATATTACTATAGATTATTTCCCATTTCTGACTTGTGGTGACTGCATGGTTTCACCACTAGGAGGCAGTGAACTGCTGAATGGATTGACAAGCTGTCAATCAGGACCTCGTTTTAAAGCCCAACAGTCAATCTTGACATTAAACCACCAAACTCAATAGAAAAAGTTTAAGTACAAATTTGCTTGATGTTTCCGTGATGAATACTAGCCTCTCAGACCTAGATTCTCACGAAGCTGTGACGTGATGGAAAGTTTAACAGACTGTGTCCTCCTGCTTCTCTATGCACATCAACACCATCTGTTTTAGGTTCCACCAGACATCTCCGATTTTTCCGCCTCTTGTCTTTCTCAGTCCTTTGAGAATAAAACACCTGCAGCGAGCCAGCGGTCTCTGACACAACTTCCTGTTTACGTCTTGTGCCCTAAACACACGGTGGCGCCATATAGGCTTTTTCAAAGCACATCAACAAAAAATCCTTGGAATTATTATTTATTATATTTCTTACTATAGTATTTCATTACCAATATCCTAAACTATTCATATTTATTATATTATTAACTTCATAAATATATTTCCTTTGGTGCTATGCAATTCTTTTCCCTTCTATGTGCAAGTCAGTACAGTGAAGTACAGTAAGGCATGGCCTCTGGGTGTGCTAGTCTCAGTAAAGAAGGCGGGGCCTCTGTGCTTGTCGGTACAGTAAAGAAGGCGGGGCCTCTGTGCTTGTCGGTACAGTAAAGAAGGCAGGGCCTCTGTGCTTGTCGGTACAGTAAAGAAGGCGGGGCCTCTGTGCTTATCGGTACAGTAAAGAAGGCGGGGCCTCTGTGCTTGCTAGTCTCAGGAAAGAAGGTGCAGCTTCTGTGCTCATCAGTCCCAGTAAAGGAAGGTTTAATTTTTGTTAATTAATGTATTAATCCATCATGACTGATAACGTGACTTAATCCTATGTCAAAAGGTCTTAAAATCACAGATTAGTATTTTAATAACTGATTTATTAGGTTGTGTTTAAAATTAAGTGTTATCCCTTATCTGTTTAATCATTGTTGGTGCAGTCTAGCCTAAAAACGCTACTGACCTCCAAAATGGCTACTCAGAAAAAGAGGTGTGGCTCAGGGAAGATCTCGCTTGCTCTGTTGACATGTATAAGAGGAGCTAAAAGCTCTGACGTCTAATTTCAAATGCTCAGTGGGTGCCTGATGATCTGAGCTCTGAGAAACTTCTAATAGCATGTTAGTCACAGAGCTTTGGAGAAACAGGCTCTTGTACAAATGCAATCTGATAAATGTGACTGATTGTTAAACATTGCTCAGAATGGAACAGCTCAATTCACTGATCACTTCACGCTAATCAAATTTTGCTCTGATTAATATCAATTACAATGCAGAAATAAACAGCATTCAAAGGGAATTTAATTAATAAAAAATGAATAAATAAAATAGTGTGTATTGGGTAAAAGGAGTCAGTGGCACCTGTATAAATCCAAAATAAAGAGATAGCCTCTGTGTCTCAGTCACAGTGAAGAAGGCGTGGCCTATGTATCTGTCAGTTCCAGTAAAGGAGGCATGGCCTATATACCTGTCAGTCCCAGTGAAGGATATGTGGCCTGTGTATCTGTCAGTCCCAGTAAAGGAGGTGTGGCCTATACACCTGACATCACAACATATGCCAGTAATCACTCTCTTTATTACCACAGTCGCCCTTTTTTTATTCTTGTCATCTTTTCTTCCTCTCTGAAATGCTAAATATCACTTTCTCTCTTTCTCATACCATTTAAAATTGCTTGATCTCTTTCTCTGCCTCCAAATCTCTCTCTTTCTGTCAAAATCTCTTTCTCTGCTCTGATGCAGGAGGCGTGAAGGGCTTTTTGAGTAACGTCAGCACTTCTCCCTGCAGACACAAGCAGTTCATCAGGCGATGCACTCCTGGCCAAACCACACACCCTCTCTCTCTCTCTCTCTCTCTCTCACTCTCACACACACACACACACACACACACACACACACGCACACACATCTGTCACTATGCTTTCTGCACTCTGGTTCCACTCTGGTAATTCCTTAAAAATGGGCTCTTTTGCTAAAATCTATAAAGTCAGACCCGCATTACTCTTATGACAGTTCCGATATACTAGACTGTCACAGATTCATTATTTTAATCTCTCTCTTTTTTCATCTTTATTCAGCAGTATCTAACACTGACACAGTATTTAACCACCACTGCAGTCACACTCATCAGACCAAGGCACTTCAGAATGAATCCACATCCAGTCAATGGCCTAAAACAACTCTCCAAAAGCGTGAACGACTTCTTAAATAAATTTATCTCAGCTAGCTTGGGTGAATATATTAACTGAGTTTTCATTCATAATAAAAAATTGATTAACATCCGGGATACAGGAGTAAAACAGAGCAGCAAGCAGCAATAACAGGGGGCCAAGAACCAGGGATGAGTTGTGGAGTACGAATGAGGATGATGTTATAGATGTCAAATTCCATCCATCCATTCGTTTTCAGCTTACTGCTTATCCTACACAGGGTCACGGGGAGCCTGGAGCACAAAGCAGGGGACACCCTGGATGCGGTGCCAACCCATCGCAGGGCACAATCACACACACATTCACACACTACGGACAATTTGGAAATGCCAATCAGCCTACAGTGCATGTCTTCAGAAACTGGAGTGACCGGAGGAAACCCCCGAAGCACAGGAAGAACATGTAAACTCCAGAGGAGGCGGGATTCAAACCCCCAACCCCAGAGGTGTGATGTCAAATTACTAGTTTCATTTAAACAAACAAACAAACAAAAAAAAGATTTAGATATGTCATTTGGAGAGAAATGCGAGTACTGTATCTAGCTACATGGGCAGGATCAAATACCAAACTGGGAATATTTTCTATCAGAATATTATCCACAATTGGATTTTTTTTAATCTCTGTTTCAGTGTAACTGTATTTTAAATAGTTGTGGACATACAAACTCAATAAAGTTGCAGGCACTGAGGTGATAAAAGAAAAAAAAAAAGGTTAAACTTTATTAGTGAAACTTTATTGCCAGGGGGTGTTGGGGCCTGAACAAATATATAATAATATGAACTAGATATCTTTTTTTTTTTTTTTCGGACTGTGAACTTCTGCAACACTTTTGTGTAACAGCAGAGTAATGACGGAGAACTTTAATCCAGTAAGGTGTACAGTTCAATAAATAAAAAAACATTTCTATAAAACAAGTCTTTTAACGAATAATGTGGTTATTTTAGAGCCCTCTGCTGGCTGCAAGCCGAAATGCAATTAAAATCATGAGTCCCGTTTCCACCAACTAACCAAATCCGTGAGCTAGGTAAAAGGGGTGGAGCTGAGCCGCTCTATGTTGAAGGGGGTGGAGCTAATTCCTCAGGTGGAGAAATTTAAACAGAAGCCTTAAATAAAGCAACTGTTGATACACATCTGATAACCTCTGATATCAAAATTAACCCTTAGTGCTTGGCCCCCTAATAAGCACCTATTCCAGAATGCATAATGTTATTTAATGGAAAATAAAAATGTAAAAGTATGTTAATCATAAAAGTGCAATGCATTACTAAACATAGCTCTGACTGACCGTGATCCAGTTTAACGCCCTCATCGAAACGAGAGAACAGTCGATAACGCTGAGCCCAGTACTTGGCCAACTCCGGCTCAGCTGCGATCTCAGGAGGCACGTCCACGTCCACTTCCCTCCTCCTCCACCTTCTAGCCTTCTTCTTCTTTTTCTTCTTTGAAGACTTCTCGTTCTTGGCTGAAAAATATAAATGCATTTAAGCAAATTAAGTGTCCATATTATTTTAAAATATTTCAGTCTCAGACTAGCAGTCAGTTAACATTATAAACATTTATTCACATAAAACTCAAAAATCTGGTAAAAATCTTCGCAGAAATCCTGTCAGGTTAGCAAGCAAAATACGTAAAAGGACATCCGTATACATGAATGGTAATGACTTCTTTTTTCCTACTTGAAGTCTAATGACATGCCCCCATTCCCACACCGGCTAATCAAATGTGCTGCATGCTAACCTCCATTTTCATCTTCTGCAGCATCAGGAATGAGGAAGTCTGGGATGTCCAGAGGCATAAGTTCCCTTCCGAGTTCCTGCTCCTTACTGTCTGAAGGAACATGTGTTTCCTGCTCTGGTTCTGTTAGTGGTTCTGGTTCCAGCTCGGTTATGACCTGCTGCTTGCTGAATTGTTCTTCACCTTCTCCATGCTCTCCAAGCTGAGTAGTCTCCCTAAACTCCTCCATCTTTTCCTCCTTACATTCCTGTGGATTTGGAGTGCCGTGTCCTTCTCCCGTTCCGTCCAGCACTGACACTGCTGTCTTCTCCGAGTCATTCTCAGCTCGGACCGTCTGGAGGAAATTCTGCACCTAGAATGAATAAGGTAAGTAAAAATATGCAATGAAGTTATGAAGTGCCTGTCAGTCACTGAGGAGGCGTGGCCTCTTTGCCTGTCAGCCACTGAGGAGGCGTGGTCTGTCAGTCTTCCACTTCTCAAAGCATACACTTTGTTTTAATTAATACTTACCTGGAAGCTGAGCTGAGCTTCATTACTATACTTTCTTGATGTGTGTTTGTGTATGTGTAACAGAAATTACTTTCTGCGTCTTACTTTTTGGAGAGTTTTGTTGATCTTGGGCTCCGCCATCTCTCCGTCCTCAGTAAAGAACACGTGCTTGTTGATTTTGCAGGTGGCTTTCTGTCTCCACTTAGCCTTTCTCCGAGTTCCCTCCTGTGTTCTCCGGAACTTTAAAACACTCACAAACCTGCAGCAGCACAAATACACCATGTAATTCTGAACACACAAGTGTGTAAGGGTGTGCACGAGTGTGAGAGGGTGTGTGTGGTTCTCACTTGTGTTGATGGCCGCGTTTGAGGCCCAGACTCTCCCATGCTTCGTCAGCAGGCATCTGAGCGAGTTCATCAACGTCTAGCTCATGACTGGGGAAAAAAACACAACCTCCAATTTACAGCTAATCTAATAAAATGCTAACGTGGTTAAATATGAGTGATCAGTAATAGATATGTTAAACAACTTGTTTTCATTACCTACGTATGGAGATGCATTTGGTTAGGCTTTAGTAGAGTAGTTAAGCTGAAAAAAGGAGTAAAGCTGAAAAAAAACACTACACACTAAATACATATAAACGATGGTTTACCTTCTTTTCGTTTTTGCTTTTCTCTCTGGCGGCTCGTCCTCGTCACTATCATCCTCCTTTGAGCCGCTGGCTCGCTGTCTCGCTGTCTCGCTGGCTCTGTTTGGCTGAGTACTGGACTTCGGGTTCTCATTGCTTTCTGAAACAGAAAGAGTTTTAAATCAGTATAAATCAGTACAATACTGGGACTGACATACAGAGGCCACACCTCCTTCACTGAGACTGATAGACTCAGAGGCCACGCCTCCTTCACCGAGACTGACAGACAGAGGCCACACCTCCTTTGCTGAGACTGACAGGTACAGAGGCCACACCTCCTTCACTGAGACTGACAGACACAGAGGCCACGCCTCCTTCACTGAGACAACAGAAACTGAAGCCCCCTTATGCATGAGTGGACTTTAATGCAAAAGGGGCGGAGCTGAAGCATGAAATGAAGATAAGGGCCAGATCCATGGCATAGCAATGAAATTTTATGATTATTATATGATTGTTACCAGTTTATACACACTTTTAAACATTTCAAACTGCACCTTTAATATGTGGAACTTACTCTCTGTGCCGGTGCTGCCCGATGAAGCCGGTCTTTTCCGGTCTCCTCCGTCATGAGGCTCATTAGCATAACTACAGTGTAAAGTTTTATTAATATCATCATGCTCGCATTTCTCTGTGTCCAAGTTTAAACTGCTAACGAGCTCTGTGATGTCAGCTGAGTTTTCGTCCGGAAACTTTTCCAGTTCTCCTGACATCTGATTACAGCAAGCGGAAGACTTGTGTCCATCTTTCTCCGGTTCCTTCACATCGAGCTGTTCATGGTGTTCCTCAGCATGCGGTTCCTCGTCTCGAGCAGCATCAGTGCTAATCGTCTCATCTGTAGTCCAGCCCTGAGAAGCCCAGTAGCTAAACTGCTCCCAGTAATATCCATATGTCTGATTAGCATACTCCTCCCACTTTTCCCTCCATTCAGGACACGCCCATGGAGCCGGAGGAGACGCGGTGGAGAACTCGGCGTGTTTCTCCACCCAGCTCGCCCACAGCAGGCTCTCTCCGTGCAGATTCCAGTACTGCAGCCAGGCATGCTGGGAAATAAAATAACAGCCAATTAATACACTGGATTATGAGACAGTCAGAGGCACAATTTCATTTAAATGCAGTAAGAAAGGCTGAGTGATACAATGATATGAATATCATGGAAAATTATATCACAATACACCTTTAGGAGATATCTCTTTATTGCATTTTTTGTGTTTTCCTTTTAAACAACAGTTACAAACTCTGACTGGAGGCAGTTTATTCAATGGCAGAATTTTGTACTCAATCTTTAAAATTCTCACATTTTTAATTGTTTTATTCAATATTCTGCTTTTCAGTGTTAATCTTCAATGTTTATATAGAAAATAAAAAGAAGTATTATTGAACTTTTCACAGATAGATTAATAGACAGACAGATTATTGAAGACAGACAGACAGATTAACAGACAAATAGGCAGACAGACTAATAGTTAGACAGACAGACAGGTTCACAGACAGACAGAAGAGAGATTAGACAGCTGGATGATCCGTCTGTCATACAGACAGACAGAATAAGAGCCAGACAGACAGACAGATAATCAGTTAGTCAGATAAACAGAGGGACTAATAGACAGACAGACAGATTAATGTTAACTCTAACGTCAGGGTGTAATTACATCAGTGTGAGACTCCGGCTCTGTGCAAGTCTCGTCCACAACAGCCTTCACCTCCTCTTCCTCACGCTCTTCCTCCTTTCGCTCTTTCTGCTCATGCTCTTCCTCCTTTCGCTCTTTCTGCTCATGCTCTTCCTCCTTTTGGTCTTTCTGCTCATGCTCTTCCTCCTTTCGCTCTTTCTGCTCATGCTCTTCCTCTTTTTGGTCTTTCTGCTCATGCTCTTCCTCCTTTCGCTCTTCCTCTTCCTCCTCTTCCTCCTCCTCCTCGCCCATCACCAGCTCCGGCTGTGAGGTTTTATAATAATCGGAGTTCTCCCAGCGCTCCGTGCTGCTGTTCTTCTTCCCTCTGTATCCATTCTTGCTCTTCAGAGAGCACAGGAAAAATATTAATACTGTGATTATATCACAAATGACAATAAAAAGATTTGGCAATAAAACAGACCCAAACTTTTCCTCATTCACGTAATTCTATAAAAAAAAAAAAAGAATACAGATGAAGACGTACTGCTCTTCTCTGAAGTGCGGAGCTGGCGAAGGCTACGGGAAGCCCCAAACTGACCATGAGCAGAGTTTCTTCATCCAGCACCGTGTCCTCCTCTTCCTCAGAGCAGCTGGACTCCTCATCTTCCACATCCTCCTGACAGACTGCACACAACAGAAAGTAAACAGGTTTAAGAGCTTAATTCATCTTAATCCAGTAAAAATGACATGAATCTCGGCGCTTACGCACCTCGCGCTCCGTTGTGGGTCTGATTCAGCAGAGACTTGATATCCGATCTATACAGCTCTCGATCACTGCAACAGGAAAAGTACAGACGATGAACACTTCTACAAAATGGATTGAGATCTCACCTTTTCATTAAACTTTCATTTCGTCCATATCGCATAAAATAATATGATAATAATGAGTATCAGTGTACCATCAATTTTATCTTAAAGAGTAATTACACTCCATTATGTGCAGCTCCGTTACTCTAATAATTTGGACACATGTATTTTAATTTTCTGCAAGATTGAGACTAAAAATCAGACAATTTTAAAGGCCACAACTGAAATAAATTGATGCAACAATCATAAATCAATTTTTACTGATTACAATTGCTGATAAAATAATAATTATTAGCCAATAACTATGATACGTGTAAATAAATCTTCTACATCATCATCATCATCATCATCATCGTGAATTAACGTCACGCCTGCACCAGATTCCGAGCAAACTTCTTTCAGAGGATATTAAATTGAATTGTTTCATATCGTAGCAGATTCAGTGGTGTTGTCAAACATCTAAATGAATGCTCTTTAAAGCTCATCATTTATGGGGCTCCTGATTCGCATGACAGAAAATAATGTTTAAAAAAAAAAGCATCCTCATAGCCACACCTTAAATAAATGACTGAGAATTATCAAGCAGTGACTGATGCTTTTGCTATCAATCAATCAATCAATCAATTAATTAATAAAGAAATGAACTGGCAAAAAAAGAACAAAATATCTTTTATATATCTATATATCTTTTATACTTCTTATATTCATTGCCCATAATTATACAGCAGCACACTAATATTAAAAATAACTTTTCTATGACATCACGAAGCAGCAAAAAATTTGCTTAACAGCACCAATGATATTAAACACACCAAAAAGCGAAGGAAAATCAGATAGAACTGTGCATCAAGGAAATTTCTCACACACACACCTGGATATACTATATGGCCAAAAGTTTGTGTACCCCTGACCATCACACCCATGTGCTTTTTGAACGTCTCATTCCAGATTTATTCCTCTGTGTTTGCTGTTATAATAAGCTCCACTCTTCTGGGAAGGCTTTCCACTAGATGTTGGAGCGTGGCTGTGGGGATTTGTGTTCATTCAGCTACAAGAGCATTAGTGAGGTCAGGCGCTGATGTTGGGATGTCGAGGAGGTCTGGGGTGCAGTCGGTGTTCCAGTTCATCCCAAAGGTGTTCAGTGGGGTTGAGGTCAAGGCTCTGTGCAGGACACTCGAGTTCTTCCACTCCAACCTTCACACACCATGTCTTCATGGAGCTCGCTTTGTGCACAGGGGCATTGTCATGCTGGAACAGGTTTGGGCCTCTTAGTTCCAGTGAAGGGAAATTGTAAAGCTACAGCAATGTAAAGACATCCTAGACAATTGTGTGCTTCAGACTTTGTGGCAACAGTTTGGGGAAGAAGCAAATATGGGTGTGATGGTCAGGGGTGCACATACTTTTAGCCATATAGTGTACACTGAGAGACAGAGAGACAGACAGTGTTGTGTGTCTCAGACAGACAGTAAATCTGCTCTTGTATCAGTAAAATATAAAGATGGATTTTCATGCATCAGAAGTTTGAGGTTTGAAATAAATCCTGAAATACTGCATTAAGGTCAGTTACATACTTCACAAAAGCTCTGGAGCAAAAGCAGTGTATCGTCATTTCCTCTTCTGCACCTTGATGAAAAAATATATCAGCTACTGGACCTGGCTGCCACTTCCCATGACTGATCATCCTGTCAGTCTATCCAGTGATAAAATGAGATGAGCTTCCTAATGAGCGGATTCCAGAGCAGCCAATCAGAACACTCTCTTCATTAACGCCGGCGTGACGTCATCACCTCGCGGAGAAATATTACAAATACAGATCAAAATAGCGTAAGAAGAAAACAAACAGCTGAAATAATCAGTGTTTCAGACTCTCACATGTTCAGAAGCGGCGACAAAACCGAGCAAGGACTTCTGGGAAAACAGACGACAAGTTAAAAGACTCCAGACGAGCAGAGCAGCTGCGGCATTAAACGAACCTTTGTAGCGGATTTAAAAGAAAAGATTCGTTTAAAAATAAATAAAAAAGAAAAAGAAAGATTTGGTTCCTGCTTGTCGATCTAGCAACAAAAACTCTTCCTGCACAGACTGAGTTAAATTTCAGCACTGACATCAAGCTTGATTGATTAATTGATTAAAGAATAAATATGCAAACAAACAAACAAGCAAACAAACAAAACTAACTATCTAACTAACTAAATACACTGGACATAGAATCATTAAACATAGAATTAAACATCAACCAAACAAATAAAATTGGATATAATAAATAAATAGATGAAAATAAATAAAAGTAACTAACTAACTAAATAATAAAATAAAACAAAGAATATAGAATATAAAATAAAGAACAAAAATAAGAACAAAAATCCACAAAATTTAAATGTGTTTAGTAGCATATCATATAAACCAGCTTGTGTATATTAATTATTCGTGTTTATAATTCTACCAATAATTAATTAATATACAAAAAATATATTTAAATAAATAAAAATCTTTATGGGCCAGGCAAGGCTGCCATAACAGACGAGACTACATTGGATTTTTGTTAAACCTGAAAGAATCAGTGAGTTGAATATTTGAATCATTTGCGTTTACCAACTCCAGTCCCTGAAGCGTATGTAGGATGAACAAAGCCGATGACTTTTGTTTTGAAGACACAGTTTGGAGAGGCGGCGGAAGTTGATGGCGGAGGCGTTTCCTGTTCGTGTCACATGTAAAGAAAGCCGGGTGGGTAAACCCGGAAGGAAAACAGAGTAACAACAACAAAAACCGACAGTTAAATCACTTTTATTGAGGTTTCAGCATCTAAATTAGATGTGGAGAAGAAGCAGGTTGAGGGCGTGTTGTCGAAAAAAGAGTAAGTATTTAATTAGCATTTCTGTTTAATGTGTTTGTGTGCGTTTAATGATATAATTTGTGTTTAATGCCCCGGTGGGTAAGAGCTCGTCGGGACTCAGTGTCAGTGTATCAGTGTGAGTTATAATGACAGCAGTGTTAGTTTATTATCAGTGTTACACACATCATGTGACTGTTTTCAGCCTTGTAATTTTCGATATTCGGTAAAATCGACGGTTTAAATACTAATTTCTTTGCATGTCAGTGTCGGTTTTAGGATCTTTCATGTCAGAGTTGGTGTAAAAAAAAAAAAAAGACAATTCTGAATCATAAGTGCTCTGATTTCATTTTATTTTATTTTGATTTATTAATGTTTATTTATTCTTGGCAATTCATCCCTCCTGGACAAGGTTTGTAACCTGTGTTCCTAATTTAATTCTTTCAGATTTACAGAAAAGTCACATGAACTTAACTCACATGTGACATTTCCACATCTGGTGTTTAAACATTTTAAATTTTCACATGTATTGTTTTTCATAATTTTTTTCATAATTCATTTTTTAAAAATGATTTTTATTTTCACTTGATTCATTTGTCATGATTAATTCATTTTCACATTTTTTTCACAATTCATTCTTTTCCCATGATTTTCTCATGATGTTTTTCATGTTATTCTTTTTCACTATTCATTTATTTTCACATGCAATTCTTTCATGTTTATTTTCACATTAATGTATTTAGTATGTAAATTTAGTATGTAAATCACACTTACTGCATGTGGTTTTCTTTATAAGTCATTTCTCACATGATTTCTCACACAATCCGTTTTTTTTCCCTACATGTAGGACATGTGATTTTATTTATCAGATGCAGTTTTAGCATGGAAATAGGAAATATTTTTTTACACTTGATCACGTATGGTTTACGTGCTGTCACGTGTGCTTACTTCCTGTAGGGGTTCAAGAACATGGTTTTGAAAACAATAAGCCAGAGAACACTACACTATAATGAATTTGTTTGCTGTCATCTCCCTCAGGCGTGTGTGTTGGAGTTGGAGCCCGAGCCGGAGCCCGAGCCGGCCGTCTGCTGGCAGGGGGACAGACTGAAGCAGCAGCAGCAGCAGCAGCATGTCTGGACAGAATGAGTCGTGCTGGTCTGGGGATGAATCTTCCGGTGTCCTCACGTGTCTCCTCTTGGCCTGGGAGGACTGGGTGGCTTGGGGGAATCTTCAGGACTACCTCAGCTTCCTGGAGTACCTACTGTGGGTGTTTACGCCCCTGGCCATCGTCTTCATCCTGCCCTTCGTCATTGTCGTCCTGCTCTACCTGTCCATCCTCTTCCTGCACGTGTACAAGCGCAAGAACCAGCTGAGAGAGGCCTACTCTAATAACCTGTGGGACGGCGCCAGGAAGACGCTGGCCACGCTTTGGGATGGCCATGGAGCCATATGGCACGGTGTGTACAGCACGGAGGGGCTAACAGTGAGGGACGGGTCGGGTTTGGATGTTAGAAAATATTGACACTATAATTATTAAATCAATGTCAAAATATATAGAAAGATCAGAATTGAGCAATAAGACATGTACAGTGAACATATGAATAGATTTATTTTATAAGACATTCAAACATTTTTTTCAGATTAAATGCAAATGAAATGAAGAAGTAACAGTAATATTAATGAGGGAAAGTTATGAGTATTCAGATTAGGGTTACGCACCTGCTTAGGTCAGTTTTTTGGGCTCGACGTTCAGATTATACAAAACACCTGTGTGTAGTACGTGGCTCAGCGGTTGCCAGATATTTCTCGAGTCAAAGCGTCAGAGAAGGGGGTTTTGCAGTTGCATCTAGACCACCGCATATAAACACAAACACTCGCCTTTAAACCCGAAGAAAACCAGGGATGCAGACTGAAGAAGAAAATGATGTTTTTTTTCCCTTTCCTGTCAAATGTAACATGATGTAAAATAAAACCAAAAGACAATTTAAAAATGAAAAATAGAAATAAAATAAGAATATAATCAAATAAGGGGACAACATTATTAACCTTTTTTTCATATCAGGTTATGAAATCCATGGTTTAGAGAAGATTCCAGAAGAAGGCCCCGCCCTCATCGTCTACTATCACGGAGCGATTCCTATCGACTACTACTACTTCCTGGCGAGAGTGATCATTCAGAAAGGCCGCACGTGTCACTCGGTGGCTGATCACTTCCTGTTCAAGATCCCAGGTAAACACATGAGCAGTCGGTGGTGAAATGTTTGTACGCTCCAATGAGTATGATTTTATTAATTGTGGCTAATTTCACAAAACTTGATATCTTTGACTGACATGGCAATTCTAATGAAGGAGGCGTGGCCTCTCTCAGTCCTAGTGAAGGAGGTGTGGCTTCTGTCAGTTATTGTGAAGGTGGTATGGCCTTTCTCAGTCCTAATGAAGGAGGTGTGGCTTCTGTCAGTTGTTGTGAAGGAGGCGTGGCCTTTCTCAGTCCTAATGAAGGAGGTGTGGCTTCTGTCAGTTGTTGTGAAGGAGGCGTGGCCTTTCTCATTCCTAATGAAGGAGGTGTGGCTTCTGTCAGTTGTTGTGAAGGAGGTGTGGCCTTTCTCAGTCCTAATGAAGGAGGCGTGGCCTCTGTCAGTCCTAGTGAAGGAAGTGTGGCTTCTGTGTCTGTTGGTCTCATTAAAGGAGGCGTGGCCTCTGTGCTTGACAGACGCAGTGAAGGCACAGTGGCCTCGACTTCTGCTTTATTTGCACATCGTATCCTCTCAGACCACATATAGAAAATCTTTTAAGTTACTGGTAGATTTTATAAATATTTATAAATAATTTATAAAATGTGCATGTAAGAAAAGTGACTTTACTGACAGCTAAGAAACACAGTTAGCATGATCTCCCTGGCATTATTATATAATTTATTACTAGCTATATGATCATGTCTTGCTTTTTTTTAACTACCGTCAGGGTTCAAGCTGCTGCTGGAGGTGTTCAGTGTGATCCATGGGCCGCAGGAGGAGTGTGTGAAGGCTCTGCGCAGCGGCCATCTGCTGGGAATCTCTCCGGGAGGCGTACGGGAGGCTCTGTTCAGTGACGAGACATACCCGCTGCTGTGGGGCAAACGCAAGGGCTTCGCACAAGTGGCCATCGATTCCAAAGTGGTACGTTATCACAAACACGTTCTGGAAAGTAAAAACTGCATTTCTGCATTTTCTGATCCACTAAAGTCCCACTGGTTTGCTTCTTTTCTCTCTCCTCAGCCAATCATTCCCATGTTTACTCAGAACGTCCGCGAGGGATTCCGCTCTCTGGGAAATTTGAGTAAGTCTTGCGTAAGGTCATTCTATAAATCCACCCAATGTAAAGAGTGTAGCATCCTGCTGATTAATCACAAACATTTCCTCTTCAGGATTTTTTAGATGGCTGTATGAGAGGTTTCGTCTGCCGATCGCGCCTATCTACGGAGGATTTCCGGTCAAATTCCACACTTACCTAGGCGACCCTATTCCCTATGATCCCAAACTCACAGCGGCTGAGTTAGCAGAAAAGGTACGGCATCTGAGAAAGTCATAAATAAATACACACAGAGACCAAGAGAGACACAACTACACTCAGGCTTATACAGAGACTGAGAGTATCATCCATTAATCCATCCATCCAACCATCAAACTATCTATCCGTCCCTCCAGTCATTCATATATCCAACCTGCCATACAGCTATCCATCCATCAAACCAATAGCCATCCATCCATCCATCCAACCATTAAAACATCTATCCAGTTAATCCATCCAAACAGCAACCCATCTATCCATCCATGTTCAACCTACCAGACATCCATCTGTCCATCCAACCCATCATCCATCCATCCATCCAGCATAACACTATGACCTAAGATCATTAGTATGAGGAGTGGTGTAAGTCCTCATCAGTGCCTCACAATGCAGTCAGTCATATTGTGAAAAAAGTCTTACAGTGGTTCAGTAAGCAACACTAACTTCATAAAATATTCAGTTGATTATAAGCATTTCTCTAATCTGATCCTTTCTTCAGGTGCAGGCAGCAGTTCAAGCGCTTATCCACCGACACCAAAAGGTACCCGGCAGCATCCTGCGAGCGCTCCTGGAGCGATTCCACATGCGCCCCAAAGACGAATAGAGCTTACTTCTTTCAGGTGCTCCTCGAACGCTTGCACAGCACGCCTGAAGAAGAACAGCACAGCTTTCTCTCAGGCTAAAAAACAAAACACTATGACTTTTATTCCCAGCATAACTTATCAGACAACTGGAAGTGTTGGAAGTGTTACCAAATTAATATATCATCTGTGTGTGTGATATTTTGATGTTACTGATATTTGTGGCATGGAAACGTCAATGTCGGCGAATGTCACAAAAAACAAAGGAATATCTCTTAATGTTGTGTGTTGTGTCTCATCTGCACGTGAAGTGGAAGACCGTGCATCGTGTGTTTCTTATGTGTGTGTGTTTTTTTTAATCCGTGACTTATTTGCACACTTCGATCGTTTTTGAAGGACCACTGCCAAAACAAACGAGGCCTTTTGGTTACTTGATGTCAGAAATAATGAAATGGCTTTTAGAGCTGGTGCGATTTTAAAATTAATGTATTTCTTACATAAAAAGGTGATGATTGACGTAATAATGGGAACTACTTTTTTAATGAAACGTACTGTGATTCTCTGTGATTCGTGACTGAATGGGATATATCTTTCAGATTATTCTAGACTTTGCTTGTGGTTTTAAGATGCCACAGGTCTGCTACACTCTTGGGGATTAATAATAATAATAATAATAATAATGATGATAATAATAATCATAATAATCATCATAATAATAATGTACAGCATGAGCTATTGTATTAATGAGGGAAATCACAACATTCCTGGAATATGAACACTTGACCAGCACAACGACTAATAAGCATCATGATTGTTGGTTTTATAGCTGCGATTTTATTGCATCAAACTTCTAAAAGGTGTTTAAAATGTGTTTGTGATGATTTTCTTAACAGGAAAAATACATACATACTTACACCAAGTTGCCACTTTTAACAGACCTATCTACCTTCTAGATATTATCATTGACCCTTTTATGTGAGGTAACCCAACAGTCATGTCGTGCTGTTACAGGAAAATAATCAACCAAGGGGTGGTGTGATGAAGCGGAGTTACTGTTACCGCCCAGAAGTTTATTATTTTCCAATAACAGCATGACATGGACTGTTTTATTCCTCTTACACCACAGCGATTTGCCAATGATTGCTATTTTTCATTAATTAAAGAAGGACATGTTATACCTTTTATCTGTTTATAGTTACATTTAATGTTATGGAACGTCTGCAAAAGAAGTTCCTTTTAGCACTTATGTTATAGCAGCTGTAAAAAAAATCACAGCATGTTAGAAAACGTAAAGTTACATCTTTACCTCTGACTGTTACAAAGCGCTGACACTGGAGACTCCTTCCATAAATG
Organism: Pangasianodon gigas; assembly: GCA_022758105.1. NCBI lineage: Eukaryota > Metazoa > Chordata > Actinopteri > Siluriformes > Pangasiidae > Pangasianodon > Pangasianodon gigas. Next base: position 1,997,332 of record CM040474.1, on the reverse strand, counting down.
TTAAATAAACACCTCATCACATATCAACGTACACACGTGTCAGTATGGAATCTGTGATACAGGTCCATACAGTAAGTTACTATAGAAACAATAACGTATTAGAACGAGCGCATTAACATAAACCTGTGATTTGCAGCTGCGCTACTGTCAGAGCTGCTGTTTTAGAAAATTAATCAACACCTTCTGACCAATCAGTAATTATATATCTACATGGTAGTTGGATCTGATAAACTGGCAACTCAGTATACATATATCGATGATATGTACATCATTTATAAAGCATTGCATTCGGGACAACTATCTGAATGCCTTTTGTTATACTTGAACCTTCCGTCTGTCCGTAATGTTGTTATTAATGAACGAACGTGTTATGCGTTACGCAGATGAGCACTTTGTCGGCCCTGCTAGCATTTCTGAGCTTAATGTTTCTTTAATAGATTTGGGAGTGTGAGCACGAACGCGTCGATGCAAAGCTCATCCTTATGACCATCTTGAAGTGTGTGACCCTGTACAGATCCGTCCGCTGTTGCATTAATTGTAGATCAAAACCGCTGAAAATAAAACTTATTTTTTGATAAGGTCTGGGTCAGTTATTGCTCATTCATGTGCTCATTGTACACCAAGAGCAGACTGTGCTGCTGTTTTCATCAGCTCCTACTAATTACCGACCTTTTAAAGCAGCTGATTACTGAATGCCTCTGGGTGTATTCGAATTTTACACAAGCTTTAACTGGAAGTTTCTGCCACAAGCTCCAATTCAAACGTGTCCGTATTTTTTTCTCAGTTGCTGAAATGTACAAGCTTACAGTGAGGTTTTTTTGGGGATTTAATATTCGGAAATTTGATCTTGAAAGCCTCATTCTGGATGAGTTGAGAATAAATTACAGCAACGTTGATGTATAAAACTAGGATGTAAGTATGTATATGTAATGTATATAACTAGGATTTTGCTACATGAGCATCAGACAAAACATAAAACATCATTGTGTGTTTTAAGAACGTTTCATCTCAAGTGTCTGAGACAGACAGGAGTTTGATTTCTGCTCATTCTAGTTCTGGGTTGATTTTTAACTTACAACTTTAAAATCCTTAAGGGTTCTTGGTTGGCTCTGTGGAAGAACCCTTAAAGCTTCTTTTTAGTAGCCTACCTACATGTTTCCCTAGCACAAAGGGTTTTTGGAAGCTAAGAACCCTTTATTTTCCCTTTAAAAACCCTTGAAGAACCCTTTTTTACATGAACTGTACGGTAACTCCAAATGAGCGTTAATTTCTTCTTAATACCTAATAACTTTTAAGTGTTTATTCCTTAAAGAACCATCAAAAAACATTTTTTTCTATCAACTGGGTAATTATTAGGTACAAAGTACAAACTAGGGCTAATTATTTTCTTCTTAAAACCTAGAACCTGTCAGATGTTTAACATTTAGCTAACCTTTCTTACTATTTTTAAAAAAGTTCTTCAGCAGTTCTTTAATGCTTTATTTGATAATCAAGGGTTCGTAGCCTCTTAAAGGGGTTCCACTTTGAACCCTTTCTTAGAACTTTCTTGCAAAAGAGTGTTTCCGTATCATAAAGGATTCCACATAGAACCATTTTACGAGGATTAATTATTCAATAAACCTTTAAAACCCCCTCGAGAACCCATTTTTCTATTAACTGGGCAAGTGTGTGGAACAAACTCCAAATTATTGTGTGTATTTTCATTTTAAAATCTAGAACCTGCCAGAAGTTTCATATTTAGCAAATCTGTCTAAAGTACTTGGTGTTTTCAAACCCGCTGCTTGGCTGAGTTGATGAGAGCAGCATGTGCCAATTACAGAGTAAAAACATTTGAAGCAGTTGATTACTGAACGCCTCCAGACGTATTACAATGTAGCACAAACTTTAACCGGAATTTTCCAGCACACGCTCCAGTTTTAAGAAGAATGAAACCCGTCATGAACTTCTTTGGAATTTAATGTTCACCTCAGTCACAGTAAATTGAGTTTTGTCTCGACTGGTATTGGTTCAGCCTTTTGACGCATTATAGTTTTATGTTTCATATAGCAGTTTTAAGAAATGGTTATTATTCATCCACACAAGGTACTACAGGTGAACAGGGTCATTTTTAAAACAATAGATATTACAGATTACCTCTGTCATAAGTATCTTTTTTTTTTTTTAAATTATGTCTTTATGCAAATGAGGTGTTAACTAATTAAATATGTGTAAATTTGCATACTTAATAAAACCTAAAATCTACAGAAATACTTTTATAGCAAAGGTTATTGAAATAACATTTCGTTGTACTTTAATTACCATTCACTGTTAAAAATGTTTTTTTTGTTTGTAATATTTCAATATAAAATCTTACATAAATCCAATAGCTGTTAGCATTTTAAGAAATTCTTCTGTAGCATCCTTATAAATAGGGATAGGAATGATCTAGAAACTGAGATTTCTGGTTCTGAATTTATATATATATTTTTTTAAAAAAATGATTTTGAGGGAAAAAATGGTTTTAAAAATATGCAATGCGAATTCATGTAACATGGTTGTGAAGTGGGTGGGGCATAAAGCCTTCTTCAGAGTTGCTATGTTTCAGGTAATGTGGTGGTTGCGTGTTGACAGAAACTGTGAAATAAACATCTTTCTGTAGAACCTTGACCTCCATCCATCCATTTTCTGAACCACTTATCCTACACAGGATCACAGGGAGCATTGAACCTATCCCAAGGGACTCGGGGCATAAGGCGGGGGACAAACTGTATGGGGTGCCAACCAATTGCAGGGCACGATCACACACACACACTCACACACACTATGGACAATTTGGAAATGCCAATCAGCCTTTGGACTGAGGGAGGGAACCGGAGTACCCGGAGGAAACCGCCGATGCATGGGGAGAACATGCAAACTCCATGCACACAGGCAGGAGTCAAACCCCCAACCCCAGGGGTGCGAGGCAAACGTGCTAACCACTAAGCCACCGTGCCCCCAGAACCTTGACCTTTGTATTAATAAAGTGTAGGGGATGCAATTTTATGCAAAAATCTGACAAAACCTATTGACATATGATCTTTTTGTATTGATGTATAAAGAGCGATCACACTTGTAATTATTTTTATGTAATTATTTGGTAGATTTCTATCCAGTATGATTTACAAATGTAACAGAATCCAATTCAAGCACAGATCTGAGCCGGTCAGGGTTAAAGTTTAAAGGTCACTGGTCCAATCGTGGCTCTCTGGCACTCTTGGGATTCGAACTCAGACTCTTAACGTCTCATATCACCTCAAATTTTTCAGCTTTTCACCAAAAGAACTTGGCAAGGTAGACTGATAAAATGACCACAGTGTACTTTATTAAATGAATTTGGTACTTTGTGTTGCATTAGAATCAAATAAAAATTTACAAAAATCCAATATATACAAAAATGTAATGCTCTTTTTGTCTTACTCTTCAATATACAATAAAATCAGGTAACAGAGTCGATGCATTTTAAGCACTTTCATCACACAATGCAACTTAGACCAATAATGAACAGGTTTTTATCTTTTTTGCAAATTTTTTTTCCCATTTAATACGTCAAGTACACCACACTAGTTTAGATTTTAATCTGTATTACGCCATATGGAACTGCCATTTTCTTGGCGTTTCATCGTCGCCTTCTAGTCAACATACACCCTTTTTACGGTCAGGACTCAAAAAAGGAATGTTCGTTTAAACATGTACATTTGCATACATTTATTTACAGTTGAACAGCCGTCTGCGGGCCACGGCTGTCGGCGAGCTTCCGAGAACATCTGTACACTGTATTAACTCAAACACGTCTATCCAAAGTTCATCAAACTACTGTGCTTGTACTAATTCCAAGTGCTCTGGTGGTAACCACTAATTAGACCAAAAGATATGGACTTTTTTTCCTTATGCCATTTTATTTAATCTAATTATCTAATTCTAATGGTGAGGGACGACCATATATGTTAAGTCGAATCTTTGAATCTTTGACTCTGCATACACATATCAAAGTAAAAAAAAGCAAATAATCACACTTTCTGCACCACTTTTTCAACAGTTCCAGGCTTTCACAAGCTGTAACAGTCATCATCATCATCATCATCATCATGTCTTTTGATTGTTAGACTGCAAATCAGCTCAATCGTTGTCACGTGTAAAATCCACCTGCAGTAGAAGCACAGTAACTCGAATGAAATGAATAAAAAAAAAAGAGATGGGCACAACTTTGCACCATCACTGGCATGGGAAACGTGGAGGGAAAGTTTAAAAACCATGCCAATGAAAGTTTATTTAAGGCAAATAAAAGTGATAGAAGCAGCAATGAATGAATGAACAAGCGATCTCCCTGACTGTCCTACGTTGCGTTTAAAGTATCTGAAGTCCCAGTTTTGAGCTCGGATTTTCTAATGAGTTGGGTATAAACAGGAGAACCCCCACCTGGCCACATCTTCATTATAACTACATTATTTCATTTGGCAGCAGAATCCAATCCGGGGTTAAGGTCCATCCTCAACGACCCTGAACAGTGGCTCTCTCAACCTTCCAGGCACTACCACAGAACCTTGAGGTACCACTTATTTTCTGTTAATAACTTCCATCTTAGGACCATCTAACACATCTACTCCATTCACCAAGACCAACAGTTGGAGGTGCTCTGTTTACTACACCATCTTGAGGTAGGTTATTACCATTTATAGTCTTTCCAGAGAGACAGAAATGGTAGTTAATGGATATTTTATTAAAATAAACCTAAACACAATGATACAGTAGGAAGTGTGCAATGAGTTCACACGTCCTGCTAGTTAACTACATATAACTTTTACAATATATATACGCTCTTACAAAGAAAAAAGCTAAGTCTAGTGTTTCCCTATGAGAAAAGGTTCCGAATAGGCAGTCAAGAACCCTTAATTATCCAATAAAACTTTAAAGAACCTTTGAAGAACCTTTTTTCTAAGAGTTTACCAAGTACAAAGGCAGTTTGCTAAATTTGAAATGCCTAACAGTTCCTAGGTATTAAGAAGAAAATAATTACCAATAATTTGGTACCATACACTTACACAGTTAATACCTACACTCTTAGAAAAAAGGGTTCTTCAAGGGTTCCCTAGGAAGATGAGAACCATAACTATCCAAATAAACTTTGAGGAACACTTTAAGTGTTTGTTTGTAATTGGAAAGGTTAGCTTATTGAATTAAGATCAATCCTTAATACTACTACAGTCCTGAAATGTTTTCCAACTGCACTAAAGCATTACTTTTAGACAACCCTCATCACTAAGGTTCCATCTGGTAACCTTAAAGGGTTTGTCACTTGCGAGAAACCCATGAAGGTTCTAGGTGGAACCCCATAACAGAGGGTTCCAAAGGGTTTCATATAGAGACCTTTAGAAAGCTTGAAGTGTCATCCATCCAAAGATCCCCTAAGGAGCCACTTTTTAGAGAGTGTTCTTCCTGTTTCCTGTCCAGGATCACAGAGTGGGCTGACTAAAAAGCGCAAGAGTCCCTTTGAGATCTCTTCCATACAGCTATACTGTGAAACCGGTGACGAGTAGTTCATCAGTAAAGTCAGAGAATCACTAAGGTCTAAGGGAAGTCATTTTTTCAACATGTATTCTGACAAATGCTGTCTTCTGTGCTCGGCTAGGCTTGTAGGTCTTACTCCAGTCAAAACAGAAGTCTACCTTCTATCTTCTGCTCTAGCTTCACCCTAACCACCCTCCCTCACTGATCCTGCCACCAATTATTACCAATTTGCCTTGTAATGTCTTGTTAACTTGTTCATTTACACCTCCTTAATTGTCTTTACTCTTGGAGAAGTCTTGCAGGTTCTTAACTTAACTCTGATTCTAAGATTCCTGTGTTTCACATTTCCTCATTATAGTGTCTTGTTTAACTCATTTCTACCATTTATCTTTAGTCCTGGTTGGTTTTCACCATAACATTTATGAATAATAATATCAGCCAGTGTTCTGACCTCCATAATGGACCATGACCATTGTTTCTTAATAGCAAATACTTTGTACTAAGTCTAGGCACTGCTGCAACCTTTTCAGGAACTCATTAACATTTCCACTAGAGGAACCAGGGACCATTTTATTTGGTACTTTTCTGTGGACAAGGAACTACTGGTGCCAGAGATTACTGTAGTAAACGTTGCTGATTGGTCAAATGCAGGTTTTACAGTACCACCAACCAGATTACCAAAAGTCCTGCAATGTGGTAGGAATGCAAAACAGAACCCCGTCCAGCAAACATTTAATTCAGGATTATTCTAGAACTTTGTTGGAAACATATCTTCTGGCTCACATAGTCTAATGTTATGACTGCACCGATCCAATTTATGATACAATATCAATATCAGAGCTCCCACTATCAACTGATACCTGATACAGCTGTTTTTACAGCAACTCGCTCTGCTCTTGCCAAGTTATGAAAAAGATCAGGGAAAGCTTTGAGCTCTGAACACATCACATGTGTTCAGAGCATAAAATACGGCAGGGGGTCAGGGATCAATGTGAAATCCAATTCAACATGAAACCAATCCAGAATGAGAGGCCAATATCGCTACATCCTTACTTTATATAGATCATAAAGCCACAGGTTCATATGCAGAAATAAAAATAATCTAAGAAATGGAGTGCAAATGGAGGGACGTTCAGTACATTTTTGAACAACCACTATATGGAGTTTAAGTTTGGGAGAAAGACCACATTTGTCATCCAGAACGTCCAGAACTCCAGCCCAAGTTCTCAGAGTTCTCACTTTTTATAGTTCCACAATCACTCTTGTTGCCTTTTAGTCGACATCGTGGTCTACATCCTCAAATTCTGATTTGTACTCAAATGATTTGTATGCAAATGATTGGGAGTGGTTGTGAGTGCTTGAATGAGTATTTGGAATTTGACTACATCATAGAAAGGTATTAAGGGGTGACATGCCAACCCGAGATTTGTTTATGAGGACATGATGGATGACAGTGAAATGCAAACAGTGAACAACAGTGTCGACGGGAACAGGTCAGCGAGCTCCAGCGGCTCTAGGGCGAGCAGTTGCACAACCTGAACATCAACATTGCTGAGAAAACAGATCGTATCTAATGTTGACACAAGGGCTGATCAAACAAAAGTGTGGAAGGTTTCATGATTACTCTGCCACTGAAACACAGTACATAAAGTTAGATCCAAATCAGATTCAGGAATGTCCAATCTTCTTGTGAAAGGTTTTGGTGTGTCTATACTTCAGTGTGTAAAAATTTTCACATTGTAATGCTCATAATTCTTCCAGTAGTTGTATTGTGTCTCTCTGAGGGAGGTTTTTGGAGGTTAATTGAATTAAGGTCTTGCTCAGAGTTTTGTAATGATCTGTCACTGTAAAAAAAAAAAAAAAGGTAACAATAAAAAACAATGAACATGCTGATTGCAAAGAAACAAAGGAACTGAGTCTGACTAGAGGACATGGGCATGTGGGAGGGGAGGGGGAGGGGTCATTGGATCTTTGAATATTTTTACAATTTACATGTCGTTATTTGACTAAACAGTCTTACTAAATTGCTCAACAATAGAGAATTCTTTATATTAGTGGCAGGATTTGAAAGGATTTGGATTTAAAGCTCATCTCATCGCATTTAAACATGTGACTGGACTTCTAATCTCTAACTTTGATTGTAAATTGAATCAAATGTGCTATCATAGACACCTTCATATAGTTAATGGCATACAGTGAAGCATTGTGCAGTTCAAAACAACAAGTGTAAACCAAATTGTGGTGCGCGCACTACGCATGTGCCCGATATTAAGCTTTCAAATTACAATATATGAAAAGATCAAACTTTTAGCACAGGATATGACATCATCATGACTCTGCTACTGGATTATAAAAAGCACTCCTCAGGTCATGCTAATTAACTAGAAATTTGCAATTTGCATCTGCTCACAATCAGAATGGGAAGATTGGCACCCAAAAATGGTTTGGTGCACTTTGTAAAGATAGATCTGAATTAGAATTTTAGCTGTGGTGATCAGCATAGTGATGAGAAAGAAACAATGCTGAAGAAGCTTCAGTTCAGACCAAGCTAGCCAACAACCATGAACAGTGAAAACACAAAGAGAGTTCATACCTGAGTTTCTCAACTCCAGGCTTTTTCAAGATTTTCCTGCTCCAGACACACCTGATCCTGATCATGAACTAATTATTAGCCTCTCCACAAGCTAGATCACATGTTTCAGTAGCAGGGAAAACTTGAATTTATGCAGGGCACTAGAGTATTTACTGTCTAATCCCGCCCCTGAACGTGCTACCTTTTTATGGAATAATTTATAGTTGGGTCAGGAAGTGTTTTATAAAATTTCGTACATGCATGGTGAGAAAATTAACCTCTGCTATAGAGTACGTAGAACCTTTAAAGGTTCCTCCAAAGGAACAAACTGAAGAGTCCTTCAGTATGGGAAGGTTTGGGAACCTGAAGCTCCACCTTTTAACTTGTTAACTGCCCATTTCTCTCTTTTTCCACTAGTGATGAAGTTTCCACACCCACCACCATCCATCTCTTCCTACTATTCAACAAGTCCTGCTTGTTGAAGTCTTTGTGGTGGATGTGGATATCTAGCGCAAAGCCCAAATTCTCAGAGTTCTCCCCACTATTTTACAGTTCCACTATAATGCTTCATGTCATTTCGTTGAGGGTGTGGTCTGCACTCATGAAACCTACATTAACCCTAAAAGTGCAGGTTGAAAATGTAAATTCACGTGTTGTGTATCTGCTTTTTGAAATTCAATGACGAAAAACTTTCATGACTAGGCCTTCAGAGGGGACAGCATTTCTATCCGCCATGTCATTTAACCTTTCTTCAAATTGTCATTTGGTGAACCAAATTATGGAGAATGTGATTGGCCATAAAAATGGAATAGTTTTTACCTTGAAGGAATAAACACTTCAAAAATGGTGGTGCAGTGGGAAGCATTGTTACAGTCTGTATGGAGTTTCACATGTTTGTTTTCCCAGTGTCCATGTGGCAGTTCTTTGGATTTCCTCCAGTTTCCTCCCACCTCCCAAAACTGCCAGTAGGTGAATTGGCTAATCTACATTACCCCTAGGGGTGAATGAGTGTATAGTATCCTGCGATAGAATGGTGTCCCATCTAGGGTGTTTTCCTGCCTCACACCTATTATTCCAGGGATAGGCTTCAGATCCACCACAACCCTGACCAGGATAAAGTGGTTACTGAGAATGAATGAATGAATGAATGATGCCTATCCACACAGCCTTGATCTGAACTGAATGCAGGGGTAGTGATGAAAATTTGTGTCCACAATGTGTCAAATTGTGATTTATTGTGTATTTAGTGTGTAACTGAATATTGGGAATATTGGCACATGCCTAGCGCGCACACAAATCCATCAAAATCCTGATATAAAATCAAAGAAAATCATGTCACACGTCTAAAGAAAGACAACAGACACCCTTGTCCGAGTCTAACAATGCAGGACATCAGGATTGCATCAAGAACTTCAGACTTGTACCATTTTTTTCCCCAGTACAGGAACCATTTTTGCTGTGCTCAAGTCTTGTGCTTGTCGTACTGCGTCCTCTCCCGGCGTCCCCATACGTCTTCGCCGTCTTCTGACCTCCTATAAAAAGACACTAAGAAGCACTTTTAACTGAAAGAGACCAATTTTTTTTTCCTTTCATATACAGATGAGCTGTTTGGCAGATTTAAAGATACAGTGTTGTATTTCTGTAGACGCGGCACGTGAACCGGTGGATGCCGTGTCTGGTACTGCAGAGCGAATACACACCTACACACACTCACAGACACAATCGTAATCATAAACACTCGTGCGAGTTCACACAGACTCAAGCAGAACACTGTATCTTTAATCTTTTGGAGGTGGAATCCATCCTGGCTCCAATGAGTGCTTGGCTGCTGTGGATTGCTCTGTGTTGTGTGTGTTGTGTGTGTTTCTCAGCACATACGTGAGTGTGTGAGTGTTTCTTGAGAGATCCATATCAGCCAGCATGAGCCGAGCTGCCAGGAAGTGTTTTCTTGGCCTGGTTCCTTCTCCAGGAGAGAAGTTGTGTGTTTGAGCCTGGGTCAGTCCCGCGTGGCTTTCTTTCATTCACTTTTTTTTATACAATATTCAAGTAGATGATTGAAATGCTGCCCTGTTTTTTTTAATGTACAGTTACTGGCAGAGACTCCAGGTCCACCATGTCCACTATGGATTCCAGTATGGACCGGGATTTTTTTTGGCACTACGAGAGTTTTGCTGATGTCAAACGACTCGTGGGTTTCAGCACCCCTCACCCTGGCGAGTTTTTTTTTGTCTCCACGAGTTTTATCAGCACGAGACTGGGTCACCTGTTTGTCCTGTTGTCCAACATGACAGGTAGTGTCACTATGTCAGAATGGTTTAAATCCCATCGCTTCATGAATGAGCAATGCGTTATGGCAGATTCATAATTTCAAGGCCTGAACAACACTAAATATATTTAGATGACCAAAAAGGAGTAGTGTAGAGGAGGTAACTCCACTGAATATGAATGGGCTGTAGTGTTGGCAGACTAGATATCTGCTCAACACAGAGGGAAAAAACTATTTTCCCTGATGAGTTAAAAAAAAAAATAGGGAAAACCTGAATTAATGGAATAAAAAAAAATTAATTGATTAAAAAAATACCAATCCTTACACCAGTGAACATGTTGTGCCTATTTCTTTGTTTTTATATTTTATTCTTATTTGTTTTTTTTTTGTTTGTTTGTTTTTTTTTCATTTTTATTTTTTTGCAATCCATGACAATCAACATCATGGCTAAATGCTATGGGCTTGACAGTCCCACTCTGCTAGTCATGTTATTGCCACAGTCCTGCTGTTAATGGATGATAACCTATAAGATTCCACACACCAAGCTGTGGAAAAGTGGGTGAGCTACAACGTGGTCTCATACTCCAGCCGCTCCTGGACGAGCATGTCATCCTTGTACTGCAGTCGAGGTGGCGTGGGTGAGTTAGCGATAGCCAAGATGGCTCTGCGTATGCCGCGGTCCAGCACGTGCCTTTCCCAGGCTGGGTATCGGTTCCTGCATACGTCTATTCTGATCACGGTTTCCTCCACGCGAGGGGTGCGAGAGGATGGTGTGGACGGAGCTGTGGGACGAACTTGAAAAACAGGAGCACATCCGTCTCGCTCGGTGTACTTAGCATCGCGATCAGCGTCCCTTGCCAGTGTGCCACCCCTATTGGAGCGAAGGGAATTGGTGGCACCTTCGGTTGGCATGGCGAAGCCGGTAGTGATGTTGGTATCATCCAGCTGGCTCAGGCTGGCTGAGCGTCCGAATCGCGGCCCGTTAGGATGGAAAAAAGCGTAGTACATGAGCATGAAGACAATTCCTGTGAAGAAGCTGGAAAAGATGACGCACAGGGCAGGAACGGCGAAGGCATCGGTGCCCAGCGGTGAGCGGTACAGGTACCAGAGTGCGCTGAGCGCTGCGTTTTCCAACAAGATGACCAAGTAATAGATGAAAAGGCGGCAGCGCGTGCGGCCCTCCTTTACGTTGAACCAGCTGAAGATGTAGATGATCCCCACCACCATGTCAAAGACAATCTCCTCCCACTTGGTGACGCAGAACTCGGTCTCGCAGTGCACGATCCAGAAGGTCATGATGCACCAATGCAGCACAATGAAAATTCCGAAGTAGAGCTGGAACACGGAGGCGAACAGGGCAAAGGTCACGACACGTGCCGCAATGGTGAAGAAGTGCCAGCAGAATTGGATGATGACGGCCAGGTAGCTGACGGGCTTCTTGTCATCACGTGAATCCCGTAAAGCCTTCTGGTAGGATGCCAGAGCCCAAGCCAAGGACACCAATGAGGCAGCGGCAGTCATTCCTGAAACCAAACAAGAGAATATATACATGAGCGGTTAAAAGGAAACATGATTGGTTGTCTAAAAAAGATATTGCTTTTACAGGGACAGTTGACTGAATAATGCTGATTATGTGTAGCTAATAATTGGGTCACATTTGTGTTATGCTAACTGACCCCTACTAAGTTTGGTTCTTTATTTACACCATTAGCATTCCTGAAAAACATTGGAAAGAAAAGTATTTGGAAGGGTTTGTGGATTAGCTCAGTATTTCAACAAACTGCAAGACATAGCTAAAAGGTACCAATAATATCATAATAATCTCATTTGTGTAATGCTAATTAACCTCTTCATACATTCACTCCTTATTTACAATATTAACATTCCTGAATCACATATTAAGCTAATAGGAAACCATTTGTAAAATAAAATCTTTTCCTATAATTTTAGTGCAAACTAGCTTTAGATTTCACCTCAGAAACACTGCGAGAGAGTTAGCAAAACTTTATATTCAAAATATATCTAGTGCTTTACTGAACAATGCTAGCATGATGATGCATTGCTAATATCTAAGCTATGGATCATTATGCTAGCATTGTTCAGCAAAACAATACATAATTTTGGACAAATTAACATTTTCATTGCTTAGTCTACAGGACATTTTTTTGGAAAATACTATTAAGATGAACTAATCTAGATGATTTGAAACTAATCTAACATGATAAGGGCTTTTGGTTAAAAATTGGAAGTAAATATATGCCAGGAGAAGAGCAGGTGGTCAATCAATTCTGCAAATACATTTAGTCTTTATTACGTCTTTGAGCATTCATGGCTCCTGAGTACACAAGTGCTAATAAAAAAGAACAGGCTAATAAAAGGTGATAACTGTTGTTCATTCATCCTGCTTCATATACTGATTCTGTGGAATTACAAATCCCAAGCAGCGCCGAGACTTCAAACGAAATTGGAACTGAAATGTGGAGAATGAATCATGAGGCGGGTTGAACATCATTAGCTCTGTTGAGTCTCCTCAGAGGATGTCTTATTTACGCTCATAGATCGACTCTGTGATGTCTGAGCGTGACGCTAACTGCACGGCGGCTCGGTGATGACGGAGGCAGTGGATTACAGGAGAAAATTCCTCTTGAGGGAGTCTAATAAAGACAACAGTAAAGACTAGAAGCAGGAGGAGCCTGAATTTCTAGCAGAGAGAGAGAGAGAGAGAGAGAGAGAGAGAGAGAGAGAGAGAGACTCCAGATCTCAATGAGGAGAAGGGTACCATGGTTACTAAGAGCTTGTAGTGAAGAAGCAATCGCTCTCCAGGAGGAAGAGGTGAGGCTGGAGAGAAAGAAGGAGAAAGTGAGACAGAGGTACAGAGAAAAATTAATTAATTAATTAAGAAATAAAAGACTCACTGTTGAGCTGTTGTAGGCAAATAATCAGTGACGCGGTGGTGTGATGAAGCAAATGATTTGCCAATGATTATGTTTTCTTATTGATTAAAGAACTAGAACAGCACATTGTTCTTCTTATCCATTTATAACTACGTTTAATGTTGTAGAACGTTACTGTTATAGCAGTTATAAACAGTTGTTTCCTCACCTCTTTTTTCTCTCTCTTAAAGCTAATAAGACAAAAAAATCACAGACTTTCATGTTACTAAGAAACCAGAAAGCATAAACTCTTCTGTCCCGAAGAATGTCCCGCATCTTTACAAAGCACTGACACTGAACACTCCTTCATAAATGTTAAATAAGTGTCGCCTTACAGAAAACTTCACCATTTTATACTCAAGTTTTTCCTCATTAAATAACAGCACGTTTTTTAAACATGTTCCTCAAACCATTCCTGAACAATTTTTCAGTGTGGCAGGGCGCATTATCCTGCTGAAAAAGAGGCCACTGCCATTAGGGAATACCGTTGCCATGAAGGGGTGTACTTGGCCTACAGCAGTGTTTAGGTAGGTGGTATGTGTCAAAGTAACATCCACATGAATGCCAGGACCCGAGGTTTCCCAGCAGAACATTGCCCAGACATCACACTGCCTCTGCCGACTTGTCTTCTTCCCATAGTGCATCCTGGTGCCATCTCTTCCCCAGGTAAGCGACGCACACGCACCCGGCCATCCACATGATGTAAAAGAAAATGTGATTCATCAGACCAGGCCACCTTCTTCCATTGCTCCATGGTCCAGTTCTGATGCTCACGTGCCCATTGTAGGAGCTTTTGGTGGTGGACAGGGTCAGCATGGGCACTCTGACTGGTCTGGAGGAATGCAGCCCCGTACGCAACAAGCTGCAATGCACTGTGTGCTCTGACACCTTTCTATCACAGCCAGCATTAACTTTTTCAGCAATTTGTGCTACAATTGTGCTCAACTTCGAGAACTGACTGTTCACTTGCTGTCTAATATATCCCACCCCTAGACAGGTGCCATTGTAACGAGATAATCAGTGTTATTCACTTCACCTGTCAGTGGTTTTAATGTTATGCCTGATTGGTGTATATTATTCTTTTATGCAATATTTACAATGCTTACATATATTCTTGTGGCATATAAATAACATATTGATAACATGAAAAAATAGAACCGTATCATTTCAAGGTCTCAATACATATATTTTAGTCATATATTTTAGTTAATACATATAGTCACTAGCTGCTGTATCAGCTCTCTGACACTGACATAAGAAAAATAGTATTTTACTTAATTAAGTAATGAATATTTTCTAGATTTTGTAAATGAGTGTAAATAAAAGTGTGCTTTTGCCAGTCCATGTTCTCCAAGTTGAGTTCTTCTATATCCTTATCACCGAAAAACCTTTTTCTAGTCATTTCTAATAGCGTCATATCAACGAATCACTGATTTTTATTAAATTTGATGAAGCTATGGTAAAAGACCTGGCCTCTTTTTCACTTTTTTTTTCATTGCTAATTTGAACTACTGATGTGCCTTCTTATGAAGTAAATGGATAAACTCTAAATTGGTGAGTCAGAGCCAGACTCAGAAATATTTCATAAAAGACATGTCATTAATTATTTATTATATATATAACTTTTGTTTACTTAAGCCATTTTACCCATCTAGCTTTATTAGTATGTAAAGTACTAAAGCAGTAGCTTTAATGTAGCTTAGCTTTTTTCATGGATTAACTTTTTAGTTTATCTAACTATATTTTCAAAACAGGGCTAAAGAAATAATGAGAGAGAAAGTAAGGGATAACATGACAGCAGTTGACTGAGGGAGACAAAAAGAAAGTGAGAATGGGAGACAGACCAACGTTTTGGGTTTATTACCAGAAAAGAAGAGCGATCCGCCTCGCTTTCTGCTCTCACGCTCTTCCACTGCCATGAGAAATGAAGCGTAACACAGGTAAAGGCCCAGACGCCAAACAGGAACTGATATCATGTACTTAAACTGATTTCAGGAGGTCACTCCTCAACAAACTGTCTGTCTGGATTTATATATGTGGAGAGTAAAATATAGGAAAAGGTCCAACTCAAATCCAACTGAATGAAATGTGTTTAAGCATGCATGAATATGATGTGTGTTTCTTTAAGGGCAGACTGACTGAGATGTAAAAACTCAGCACACATGAGCGTCCGATTCTCTGATAGAGTCAAATACTTTAAAACTTAAGTGCTTCTGCTCTTTTCTAATGCTTTTGCTGGAGGTGCTGGTGTTGAACTTGCACACTCATGCAGGTTGGTTAATGTTCTTTTGTGAGAAGATCTTGTTCCTAAAGTAGCCTTTAAGTCCACAGATCACTGTGATGTCTCAGAATGTAGATCATAAATTGTAGGACTTCTACGTGCTCTATCTAAACTAAAATACATGATTGCAAACTCAAGAATTTGTATGTTGCTTTTAGTTAAAATGTGACTCACTATTGAGCAAGCAGGTCTATGTTAAAAATTAGACAAAGGCCACACCTCCTTCACTTAGACCAAAAAGTACAGAGGCCACACCTCCTTCCCTTAGACTGACAGGTACAGAGGCCATTCCTCCTTCCCTTAGACTGACAGACACAGAGACACACCTCTTTCACTGCTACTGAGGAATACAGAGGCCATGCCTCCTTACTCATACTGACGGACAGAGGCCACATCTTCTTCAATGAGACTGATCACTTAAGTTAGATTAATTAGTTAGACTGATTGCTAAAAGTAAAAATTTTTATCGATGTATCTTTTATTTATTTCTGCAAGAGTTGAATGCTATGCAAAGACCCACTCAAAAACAGTATTTCTAACAATACGACATGATGATAATATTGCAAACCATGATAAAATATTAGAAAATTACTCTGAATGAATTTTTTAAAGCGTTGTTTACGTCAGAATCGTGCTACAGAGAGCATTACAGTAGCAGTAAGGCAAGGTGCTGTGATATAATGTACAGTATATCTTTCTTTTATTAACTGAAACATCTTCAGGACGTCCAGGCGGCTTAACTGACTACAATTAAAAAGCTCTGGATGGCTGAACAGAGGACAATCAGCAGACAATCAGCAGACGCCAGTGCCATGACTTTCATTCATCCTTTCCTGAAATCCGGCAATGCAGACACAGCGGGAAGATAAAAACGTCAATGAGAGGGCAGACGAGAGAGAGAGATACAGAGAGAGAGAGACAGAGAGAGCAATCTCGTCCATTCAAGTCCACTGCTACACACTGTGTGTGTGTGTGTCTCATGTTACACTGCTTACACTGCCTACAACGCCTCAATTATTAAAGGCGTCTTCATGTCAAAGCGCTCCGAAACGACACACAGTAACATTCTGTACAATCATGATCTGGGATTTGGATATTTTACCACCGATCTGAATGGACGGATTAATACACCAAGGGCCATGCTGTTATAGGAAAATAATCCACACCGGGGGTGATGTGAGTTACTCTTACCACCATGAAGTTGATTATTTTCCTATAACAGCACATCCTCAAGGGTTTTATTCTTCTTATACAACAGCGATTATAATTTTTTATTTATTAATGAACAATATGTCATGCTTTTTAATTGTTCATAGTTACATTGAGACTTATGTTTTAGCAGCTATTCTATATCTCTCTTGAAGGTAGCAAGATAAAAAAAAAAACTAGACATGGCACAGATCCAACACCAGCAAAAACTGGTGGATCGGATATCAGAGAAAACATATCGGATATCGGATCCTGCATTAAATGGCAAAGATTTGAACTGGATTTGGAAATGAAATTTATTGTTGGAATTGGAAATGTTTACATATATTACATATGTTTACATATAGTTACATATATGTAATATATTTTAATATATTTAAATGCAAGTGATTTTAGTGTAAAAGAGTTTAACTGTGAAGTGCTTCAGTTAAAAAAGTTATTAAAGCTTTGTAGTTTTTAAAGAAAACAATATCGGACAGGTATCGGTATCGGTTGATACTTAAGGTTTCAGTAAAGTGTCAGAAAAGAAAAAGCAGTATTGTGCCATCTTTAGTTACTATAGAAATGATAATATATGAGAATGAGTGCATAAAATATAATCCTATTATTTATGTTTTTAATATTTACCTTCGGATTTGAGAATTCAACAGCGCTGTGGTATAATTTAACAGCAGCTCTGAAAAAAATAAAATTGAATGAAATCGTTCTTCTGGCCTTTAACACCAGGGATCACCACAGTCCATTTCATTTGCTATCTCAGTGAAACATGTATCTACCTCCTGCTTCACTCCTAATTACTTTTTCCTTCAGAGCAGATCGAAGGAAATCTGGTTTCTTCCTTCTCCTCCTCTTTGCTTCCCTGTCTTTTGGAGTGCTGGGATGAAAAGAATAAGCAACAACATCATATGTGTGACAGATGACAGAAATTCAGCCCGGGTTCTCAGTCTGCATCTTTCGGACACAAACCGAGGTATTAAATATGCTGAGGCATGGCACTGTCTTTTGTGTGTGTGTGTGATTCAGCCTGTACTAAAGCCAGAATATATTTACAAATTGGTCGTTTCACTAAGCTTATTTTTGATGCCTTATTTATATATTTAACCCACTTAGATTAAATCCAGCCCATTAGGAACCCAACGTGGTTTAATGACTACTTTGTGAAGTGAGATAATTAACAGGCAGAGGCCAGGCTATAATTTTTATTCCCTGCACTTCACTCTGAAGCCTGCAGACTCTCTTCTTCTTCTTCTTCTTCTCCTACTCCTCCTCCTCCTCCTTCTTTACATCTTTTGCCCTGCTTCCCTCCCTCCCTCATCCTTCCTTCCTTCCCACCCTCGTGCGCATGCAGCACATCCTGAGGAGACGGTCGCCACGGGAACCGAGGCCGAGTCAGGGAGGTGACGTAATGCTCCCGTCTCCTCGTGGAGGCTGCGGTAATTCAGGACAGGCACAGAGGGAGGAGTGTGTGTGTGTGTGTGTGTATGAAACCTCACCGCAGTGTCTTCTGCTGAACCTCCTCTTAAAGAATTTAGCAGGAATCTCCCACCTCAGTGATGGATCTCTGATGCAGTCCATTATTTTACCTCGAGTTAGTGTTTTTCATGGACTAATGGTTGTTCCATTTATAAGACAATAAGAAACAGCCCCCACATTTTGTCTTCTTATAGAATAAAAATGAACATATAGCTTCTGTCGGTTTGTTGTACACATTGGATTTATATTCTTTATAATATTTTCTAATCAGTTTGTCATGTTAAGCCTCAGACACAATAACTTTTTTAATGCTTATATTAATATATATTATATTAATACATATACACTACACCATTTTTTCTCATAAAATTTTCTCATTAAAAAAAAAATGAAATATTGAGTCAGTTTTAATTTGTTATACTTTTATCACCACACAAAGTCTAGAAATTAAATATTCTCGAATCCAAATATGAAAAAAAAAGTACATTTCAGTGTGAAGTACAAGTAGTCTACAGACTAATCTCAGGTTAAGATGTGTACTCTGCATACTTATTCTACTCTCATAAATGATATGATAAACATATACAGAAATAAATTTTGGCTGATTAAAATATATTTAATCTGGAAAATCCTGCTGATTTTTTTAGCTGCCATGTTGTACTCATTCTCTGTATTTTTAAAAAGCATGTAGTGATCCATATTAGCAGCACCTCAGGGACTAACGGCAATCTCTAATCTATCCTTCCTGCTACTATCTACCCAGTAATTGCTTATACACATCTGGGTCATTCAGGATCGTTCATTAATTTCAACGGTCTTGAATGAAACTGAACTGATGCACTGAAGTAACGAAGAAATACAAGAGCTTTTTGTAATATTTTTTGTTTTAAAGACAAAACAAGTGAACGTGCATGGACTGTAATGATATCAGAAACTCTTTTTTCGGACTCTGAAGTCCACCCAGATCTCACTGGACATCACAGCGTACATCACACTATACACACGCTGTGTAATATGGATCCTCTCCTGCCTTAGCTCAGAGCAGGACTTAAAAAAAACAAGTTTCTAATGCATAACACGAACTTGGAGCGTTTTGACGACAGATCCGAATCAATAACAGACTCGGTTCAGTGCTCTGTTCAGAAAAAACATGCCAGAGATATGGGAAAGGAAAGGACAAAAAACAACATCCAAACAAAGCCACACAAAAATATACACAGTGTGTGTATATATATATATATATATATATATATATATATATATATATATATATATATATATATATATATATATATGTAGAGAGAGAGAGAGAGAGAGAGAGAGCATTGATGGAGCGGGGGCCATGCCTCCTTCAATGAGACTGACAGACACAGAAGCCACACCTGCTTCACTGGGGCTGACAGATTTTTAGGCCACGCCTCCTTCACTGGGGCTGACAAATATATAGGCCATGCCTCCTTCACTAGTACAATGCAAAACAATACATATCCATATGGAGACTCCATATGGTGTCTAGGTAAGTGGGCATAGTGTTACTTCTAAGGGATACCCACCTTGCATGTGTGTGTGTGTGTGTGTGTGTGCAATCACTAAACCTATTAATCATTAATAACCTGCATACATAAAGCTACATCTGCTCTAAAAACAACTGACATCAATATAAACCTCATTGGGAAAAAAAAATAAGAGAACTGCATCGTAATAGATAAAATAATGCGTTCATTATACAACTCACGACTGGACATAAGTCGCAGTGAAGCCACCGGTCTCCGCAACTGTGGTCAAATTGGAAAATAACACGATTTCATTGCCTGATAATACGTAATTACATCTTTAATTACATCTTCAATACCATAAACATGCCAGCTCTCTGCAGAGTTTACGATGAACTTTAAATAAGCTCCTATAAAAGGCCCTGAAGCTGAACGGCTCCAGAAATGTAACAGAGAGAGAGAGAGAGAGACAGAGACAGAGAGAGACACAAAGAGAGACAGAAAGAGAAAGAGTGTGATACAGACAGACTGAGAGACACAGAAAGAGAAAGAGAGACAGAGAGAGAGAGCGAGACAGAGAGAGTGAGAGACAGATAGAGACACAAAGAGAGAAAGAGAGAGCAAGAGTGCAATACAGAGAGAGAGAGTGAGAGAGAGAGAGAGAGAGAATTGCTTGTAGTGAATAAAAATCACAGTTATCCAATTATCACTATTTCCGTTTATATGTGCACATATTGTGTGCCCAAAAAATGTGTTTTTTTTAATAAATAAAATACGTAATGTTTCATCTGCTGTACTGACTATATTTCCTGACAGAGAATTCTTTAAGTTGTTATGATAAGAGTCCATACTAAATGTTATAAATGTAAATGTAGCTATCATAGTTCATAAAAAATGCTATAAAATAACTGAAATAATAGACTAAAATGAAAACAAAAAAATAGAAAATAAACAGCAGTCGTTAGTGACTACGTGCGCTATGAATCCAATTTTTTAACTCGTCATCAAAAATTTGTACCTCATTTGTACCTCGTAGCTCATTAATCACACATTAAACATGCTTGCCCTATTGCAAGGAACTTTAAAATAAGATTACTGAATAAGATGAATAATATTCAGTCGTGCCGAGAGAACGTGGAGTTTCTGAAATCGATAAGTGAGACTCTAAATGTAAATGTAAATGGCAAAGGTGCTGTCTATTTTCACTCACAAAAAAAACAAAACTGAAGCACAAAGTGCACAGTTTTGGCAAATCTCCTGAAAAAAAGTAACTGATTTTGCTTTGCCTTTTTTTCTTTTGCAAAAACGACACACGAATCCACACTGAAGAGTAAATGAGAGAATCTGAGCCACCCACAGGCATGTGGTTTGAGGTGAGACTCTGGTAAAAGTGGAAACACTCAGATTCTAGTGCAAAAACACTCCTAAATTTATATAAAATATTACAATTACAAGAAGGTTTCTCAAATTCCTTTTTTTTTTTTTTGGTCTTTGGAAACAAAAAATGGTCTTTCAAGAATTAATAAAGTTTTATCAGACTTTTATTTCAACTTTTACTTTTATTTAAGGTGATAATTATGATATATCTAAACAGTACTTTATTATTACCTAGCTACATTTTTGGCCGATTTATTCAGCTCTGCTTCACATCATTCCCAAACGAATGCTTTAATAGCATTTAATCATGAATTAACCTCAGCAGCTCCCTGTTCAAGACTTTCATGGCAAGTGAAAATGAGATTGTTTGTCATTGCTAAAAACAAATTAAACAAGAATGAAATAAAAAAATTCACACTTACACTATTAAATTCTATGTTGTATTTTTTTTCCCTTAATAAATGAGCAGAAATGGTCAACTACACCGAAAGAAATTTTACATTTTTTTATAATTATTTTTTAATTACTATTTGTTTATTTTTTTAAAATGCCACTGGCTCTCAATTTAAGATTGAATAAAATGTCAGAAATTCCTTTAGACACTTTACAAATTTGGGGAAATTTAACAAAAAAGAGCACCCCAAAATATTTAAAAACTAATGTTTTATCTCCCAATTCAGTAATTTTAAGTTTTAAGAGTCCCAAAAAACCCCAGATCATGTTAACTTTAAATATATATTTTTAATACTTTTTTTTTTAAATATGAGGTTTAACCATCGCTAGACTTTATTACCATTCACTAATCTTCTCTAGCTTTCATTAACCTTCAATAACCTTCAATAACCTTCATTAACCTTCATTAAACTTCATTAGCCTTCACCAGCCTTCATTAGCCTTCATTAGGCTTGCTGTGTGTTATAAGACATTTATTTTGTTACCTTGCACGGCCTGAAGCTTGTGAGTCTGGATGATGATGCAGAGCTGCAGGACGAGCTGAGGCGCGCTCTCCAGGAAGGTGGCGAGCAGGTGGAGCATGCTGACGTCAGCGTACTCGTACACCATCCTCCAGTAGAACCTCCAGCGGTCGTTCTCGCCGCTGCGCCTGCTCCGGATGCCCAGGTAGATGGTGCGGAAATACCTGAGAAGCACAGAGTTCAAATTCATTAGAATTCACCAGGCACTGTATAAAACTGAATTAGAATTTTGATACACTGAAATTCATGTCCAACAGTGTTTAGTGTTGCACTCGTTAAAAATGACAAATACCACAGATACAAAAAAATTGGCTGAGGGACATAATATGAGCAGCAATAATAATAATAATAATAATAATAATAATAATAATAATAATAGAAAATCAGATTTGGAAAATTCAAATCATTCAAATTATATTTATTTTATTATTATTCGTATGATATTAAGTTTAGCAGTTAGATAAAATGTTAGTCAATTAAAAAATGAAATTAATTCAGTAACTAACCTTTTGTGACCCCTGTTTCTCCCACAACACTAAATCTGAAAGTTTTTTCCACAGAAGATTTAAAAATTCTGAGGTTATTATTTCTTCTCTTTGTTTTTATTTTACAAACTCTATATGGTTTATTCTGTTTTGTTTACTTTTTTGTTATTTTTGATTTATGGTTTAATGATTAAATGACAAGAAATTAGAAATCCAAGAATGTTTCATAGAACACGCTTTATAACCAGATTAAAAAACGAAACTGGACACAATGAGTACTTAGATGATTAAAAAAGCTAAATATTCATGTAATTATTTTAGAATAATCTCATAATATAAAACATAAAACTTACTATAAAACCTAACATACATAATATATTTATACTTAATATAAAAAAGAAACATAGTATATTAAATGAGACATTAGCCCCAAAGAGTCGCTCTTCTCTGTGGCTCTATAATGTTATAATGTAATACCTTATGTAGTGAGCACACAGATAGGTGACATATTAAAGGAAAAACTCGTTCCATCAACCGGAACCATCACTGCAAATCAATCCAAAGTCCTTCTCACTGATCACCCTCCACTGATGTATGTGGTCTCTTTCAAGATGACTCTGCCCCAATCCACAGGGCACGAGGGCTCACTGAATGGTTTGATGAGGGTGAAAATGATGTAAATTATATATTATGCCCTTCACAGTCACCGGATATAAACCCAAGTCCACATCTACGTGAGATCACCGCCATCACTGACACACCAGCTGAGGAAGATCTGTAGGAGGAATGGTGTTCTTCAGTCCAGTATAGTTCCAGAGACTTGTGGAATCGATGCTAAGACACCTTACCAAGCCCCTTTACATTGTTTTTTTTCCCATTAATTTGTCATCCTTCTGTTTACAGTGAATCATTTATTCCTTTATTGCGTTATTGCATATTTCTAGGCAACTTGTCCACCTGAGCTGAACTGAAACAGAGTTGTTTGTGATATTTCTGCATTGTTTCCACTCTGTCCCAGATTGAGGATCTACAGTACTGAGTGCTCAGCTGCTGCCTGTAAGGCGGGGATAAGGCAGTTAGCGCCTCACCGCCTCAGAAGCTCGGAAGCTTTACGACTTTTAGGACTCCTTCCATATCTGAAGTGCTTCTGGCTTTACTACTGCATCTCTGCCAAAAACAGATCCTGATCCCTGATGGGCAACCTGCCAAAGAGACAGCGCATACACTCACACACTCACACACACAAACACACACACTTTCTTACAGTAGGGACCAAAGGGCTGAGTCTACTACCAACCGCTTTTTTTATTCCATCCGTTATGAAAAACAAGTAAAGCTTTATTATATGATACTCTCACACAAGATTAAATTTAGCAGGGATGATTACATCAGCGGTGATTAAAGGAATTAATAACAGTCGTTTATACCACTGCACTGCTGAATTCTGGATTCTGATTGGTCAGAAGGTGTTGATTCATTTTCTATAACAGCAGCTCTGACAGTAATGCAGCTAGAAATCACAGGTTTATATTAATGCGCTCCTTCTAATAAGTTGTCATTTCTATAGTAAGAGCTCATTAAAAATTGATATACGTTGAAATGGTAAAGTTTTCTTTAAAAGGAGATGATTATTTTATATATACATATATATTTATGGAATGAGTCTCCAGTGTCAGTGCTTTTTTTTATCAGTCAGAGGTAAAGCTGTAACTGTAAGTTTTCTTCTTGGCCAGAGGAGTTTACATTTTATGATTTCTTGGTAAGCTGTGATTTTTCAAAGTTTGCTTCTTTAGTTTTGTACGAGAGCTGCTAATACGAGTAAGGAAAGCTAATAGCTATGAGTTACAAACTTCATGCTCAGTTCATCACACACTCTCCTCAAACGACACTGTTTCTCTCAGTCATCATTTTCATAAAATAGCTAGCTGGCTAGTGTTACACCAAATAAATCTTCAGTGGCATAGCTAAACATAACATAACTACAGTATATAGCTAATTTGCTGTGTAGTTAGCTACTATACATTTGAGTGATATGCAAAGAAAAGATATTTAACAAGCTGAGTGTGAGTTAGCTACTATACATTTGAGTAATGAACCTAAATAAACAGTTTTTATCTACATACTGCTTCCAAAAAAGTCACAAATAGACTTCATTCTTTCATAGTCTTCATTCTTCATTCATCTTTTCTTGTGAGATATTAGAAATTCTAATTCATAAAGCTTCAGCTCACCACTTCTTTCAACACAGCTTGTTACAGCGTAACCTGTGTGAACCAAGTCTCACACTTTCAGCCTGACACATCTCACACACACACACACACACAATGACTGAACTCACGCAGCACTTGAACTGAACACTCGAAGTTGACGTGGTGCTGCAGCGCTGAAATCTTTAAGCAATTCATTCTTTAAAACCTAGTATTTAGAAATCCTCGTATGAAACTGAAATATGTCTATAAAGTGGGTGTGGCCTTAACTGTAATGTATTTTTTTTGTCCCTAGAAAAAAAACCACAGATATAGAAATGTCAGCAGTGACAGCATGGTGTGTGAATTCAGGCTTTGACAGTTCCTCAACCTCAGCTACATCACTCCAGTTCATCTCGAATAGAGAAGTGGTTGGGACTGTTTTTTTTCTACTTCCCCTCATGCAATTATTAGTTTTGTTTGTACCTGCCTGCGATATTTTCGACCAAATTTAGCTGGCTTTATTTCATAAATTATAAAGTAGTAGGTTGACCTTAAACCACTGCGACCCTGACTAGCAGTTAGTAACGTTAGTAATGTTCATGTTAATGAATGTGGTCTTTGTTTGTTCCTCGAGCTTCATACCTACATCATTCATGCTCACGCCCACATTAAATGAAAGTCGTTGTGTCTCATGGGATCCCAGTCCTGATGGGTTCTAGTCTTAAATACGTGCCCTTTCTGGCAAGCTTTCTTAAAAAATAGCAAATAATGTACTTGGTATTCATATCTGTATTCATTTAGAAAACATTTTCTGTTCAATCTAAAGTCCGTATTCGTATTCGGTTACTAGTTTTATCCTTCCAGTCACTAATACGCTACATGGTAGGTCCTCTGGTGGCGCTGCTATGTTCTGTAGCACACAGTTTTGCTGCCACACATTTCACATGTTTCGTGTTTTAATGGAGGTCTTAAGAGACCAAAACACAGAGACGTGTGGCTGAGGGGATAGAAAACCACAGGGAAAACCAACACAAACACACTCTGAAGTGTACGAACAACATGGCTGAGTATGTGTGTGTGTGTGTGTGCGTGTGTGTGTGTGTGTGTACACAATGTGCACTGCTTAAACATCTCAGTCAGGTTTCAGGCCTGCTGCCATGGGCTGTCTTCAAGACACAATTCATCCCGGTGACACTGCCACGACTTCAGCTCACATTCGCTACGCTGTCTGCCTCGTCTTCATCACTGCCTCGTTTAGCTCCAAAGCCGTCAGTGCTAACAGTCATCACACACCACGCGCACACACACACACACACACACACACACATACACACATACACAACTCTGTCTTCTGGCTTGGAGAGTTCACACTCTCCCTCACCTGCCAATCAGACGGCAGAAAACAGTCCTCAGAGAGAGAGAGCTCCGTTTGCGTTGTTATCACAGGTTGCATCATGCTTTCAGGACTATTTTCGATTACAACAATCGCATCACACACACACACACACACACTCAAAAACACACCACTGAGCCACAAGGGGTCATTAATCTTAAAAAAAATATAAAGATGCAAAGCAAAATTTATGACAAAGCAAGATATCTTGGTTGATTCAATGCGAAATAAAACACACTCGGTGGAGACATTCGTTATTTCAGCGTAATTTTGTTATTTCGACTTTTTATTTCCATTTTCTTTAACAGCACAGCACCTGTAACAGTAGTTCCAGTTGGAACATAAATCACAGGTTTACGTTAATGCGTTTGTTCGCAATACTTTATCATTTCTATAGCAACAACTCATTCACAGAGACTTGCAAAGCAGATGTATCTTGCAAAATAGTATACAGATGAAAAATTATTATTAAAGTTAATATTCGTATAAATTAGTATTACTGATAGATTGTGCAGTGTTAAATATCAAGTCAAAATAATGAGATAATATTTCAAAATAAAAATTATCTTGAAATAATGAGCTATTATGTCAAAATAATGACATAACACTTCAAAAAAAAAAATTTCCCATGGCTTCAGTACATTTAGTTCATAAATTAGTTCGTAAATATGATGAGATGCGCATAGTTCATCTACGAAAACTAGACAGAACCAAGATTTTGACATGAGCTGTATCAAGAAACTGGTTCATTAATAGTCCATTCACACACTCTGACTGGACTAGCACAGTCTGACTCGACTAGAATATGAACCACTCTGTTTGATGCAGCTATACCTTTACCAAGTTCTTCTTTTTAAAAAAAATATTCACAGGGTTTTAAAAGCTAACTGTATGCTCTTCATGCGTTTATTCATTTTTTGCTCATTCTGATGCATTTGTGTGTGTTCTTTGTCCATTAATAGCTAAGTGTGTTAAATTTCATTTACCGAAAGAAATACAGGATTCTGTCTTATCTAGGAAGCTTTTCTTTCCCATTTCGCCAGAACTTTGACAGCTAAAAAAACACTTTTTAATTCCTCAATTACGCTACCTCTGTCTGCTCGTTTCTGCAGTTGACCTCTGCCTACGGTTTCGGATTTTGAAAATGGATTTGCCTCGGATGAACCTGACTGCCTTGGCATTGTGTCCATAATTTGTAAAAAAAACAAAAAACAAAAATCTCAGCATATTCATCTGTCTGTCTCTGGATCCCATCACACACACACACACACACACACGGTTTATACAAACTTGAGGCAAGCAGCACACTTATTTAAATTATCTTAATTTTTTTATATTTTATGCAAGCAAAGACAAAGTGATTAAATTAAACCCCCCCAAAAAATTAATTTCTTGGCTCAATAAAGTCAATAAAATCTCTCATAACATCCATCCATCCATCCATAGTTTCATATCCTGTAAAAGTGTTATATATTATATTATTATATTATTTATAAATTTTACCTTCATTACTAAATTCCCACCTACTTTCCTCTCTCACATCTCTGTTCGTTTCAATTTTGATTCTTTTCCGTTCTTGTACTTGTACTTGTCTTGAGTTTTATTCTACTATTCTGTTGAAAATACATATTAGTTTCAGTCATATTTTAGGCATTTGGTTTAGCTTTACAGCAATTTTAACTAAAACACTTTTAGTCAACATGTTTGAAAAGATGTGTTGTGAGATGATTGTGGCTTAAAACGAAGGCCATACTTTATTAACTAAAATGGTACAAGATGGCAAAAGATGCTAAGATGCTAAGAAGAAGAGGCAAAAGATCAATGCAATAGGGGCAGGTCAGAGAGTAAAAGAGACAATAGAGACGATAGCTGAAGTCAAATATGAGAAATCAGAACAGAAAAGTGGTCGCCCTGTCGAGAGATCACAGGTTTGAATCCTGACGATCCCACAGCCATCCGTGTCCCGGAGCCAATGGAGCAAAACTGGTTGTGCTCTCTGGGTGAGAAAGATGGAATACTCTCACTCTTCCCTGTCAATCACAGCAACACTAGCCAATCACGGCATGTGGAAGAGGGCAGATAGCACTTTCCTCTGAGTGTGTTACGCTGCCCTGTGATGCAGTTTGAAAAGTTGCAGTTGGCTGGCTTCCCCATTTGGTAGCTGTCATATGACAGGAAAATTGGCAGGTGACAAAATTGGGAAGAAAATAGGGTAAAACTAATTAAAAAATAGAAAATGAACCATTAAACACCTGTTACACAACATAATGTCGACTGTTGACCACTGACCGCTTTGTAGCACAGCGTGGGTGTGGTTTCGGACTGTGGAAATTTGGAGTTGGAGTTCTCAGAGGTCTGAATGTTTGTGACTCAATGAACAGTTTCAGTCAACATCCCTGTGTGGACAGGATTATTTTCTCTGGCTGACAACAGTAATAACTTGTTTAAACACGTCCTCTCTGATAAAACTCTCATGTCCAGACAGCAAGTAAATTAACACAGAAAGGACAGCTTTCAAGTTTTTGTTTTGTCCACGAACCGAGATGAGGTGCAATTAAAGAACTGACAGGCACCCAAATGTGGTTTTTACTCAGTAATGAGGTTTCTGAATGAAAAAGCATTATGAATGAACACAAACTGGTTCTTTTATTACAGGCTGTTTTAGTGTGTAGAGTATATTACACTGTTAATGGCGTGCTCTTCATGCTTAAGATGCTAAGCAGTATTTGCGATTCCCCACATAGCTCTGTTGCTGAGTTTATGAGCAAAACTTCACAAATATGTAGAGAATGTTTGCGAGTGTAATCTGTGATTCATAAACTGTAAGACACTCATGAGGGAGCGAGCTGCATGAGATGTAAGCTGAGATGCACGAGGATGGCGGTTGTATAGGAAAGAGGGGATTGGATAGCAGGATGCTCTAACCTGAGAATGAACCTCACGCGGTCACACGAGAGCGAATCGGATCATTGTTTATTCATAAACACCACAAAGGAGACATGTAGAGAGTGTAGGGAGTGTGTCATGTGTTTCTACGTGTCAGATAAAGCTCTGTATAATGTGTATATGTTTAGTACTGTTACCATGAAAACACTAACATGTTAGCAATATTACAATTAAATCAATGACAAAATGATAACACACGTTATCTTGCTGTAGAAGTTACAAGACTTCTAGAAGGCAAAAAAAAAGTCACTCATGTTTAGGATCGATGTGCAGCAAGTGTGAGATACGACAGATCAAGCATTTGAAATTGCACAAAATTACGACTAACCATGACTTTCGCGCCACGTCTAACAACCGCTCTTTAAGACTAGCAGTTATTGAGTGACACGTGCATCCATCGAGGTATTTTTCTTTCTTTATTTTTCACGGTTAAGAGCACTTGACCTGCTAGTGCTGGCTCAGGAAGCAACACGGCTTTGCTTTTAGAGCTGAAAAGATTGGAGCCGTGTGACTTTCTGTCTTCTGCTCTGCTGCGAAAGCTTTACAAGCTGCAGTGCCTCCTGAGGAAGAGCTGCCGAGAGCAGATGATGGAGCTGCAGCGAGAACGTCAAACCCCTGTCTCAGAGAAGAGATGGAGATTCAGCTGATTTAACATTTCCAACTTTTTTTGTGTAAATTTAAATATATAAATTTAAAACTTTTGCATCTGTACATCTACATCTAAAAGTAAACATTACTGCAGAATATAATATTGATGTAATAATTTACACTTTTTTTACACACTTGTATGCTAGGTTTTATTTATTATGCATAAACCTGCACTGACTGTATGTTGAGCGTCACTGTTATTAAGATGACAACATTCTATTGAGGTGATTTGGAAGATTTTTACAATTTTACAGTGTTGCTGTTGAATAACAAGAGATCTGATTGGATCAGAGACTGAATAACAAGACTTCTGATTGGTCTTTACATCTTATTTGGGTCTTAATTTGTAAAAAGAGATCCATTTTGTTTTAATTCAAATAAACTGCAGTACAAAAAGTCCAAGTAGCAAGTAGGAGTGTCCTAATTGGGGTGGAAAGAAAGGATCTATGTGTTCTCGTGTTACAGTACTTGTAACGTGCTGCTACAGTCTGTAGCAGGGCGTCCAATCTTATCCACAAAGGGCCAGTGTGGGTGCAGGTTTTCCTTCCAATCAAGCAGGAGCCACAGCTGATTCCGCCTGTTTAATCAGTTCATCTTGGCTTTCAGTAGACTCAGGTGTAGCTTCTGCTTGGTTGGAATGAAATCCTGTACCCACACCGGCCCTTTCCAGATAAGGTTGGACAGCCCTGATCTATAGGATAATGTGTACGGGGGATCTTCCTTAGATAGCTAACTGTGCAGCTAGAAACTGTGCTAGCTGGAAATTGAAATGAGCTAGCTAGCTACTGAAACCTAGCAAACTACTGAAACACCAACAGCATTTGACTAACCTATCTGATGGAGGTGGGGTTCGCTTCTGGCGTAGATCATTTGGTTAGTTAACATAACTGTTCATTCCTCAGATATAGAACATTTTCAGATTAGCTATATCAATTGTAGACATTTTTTTTTTTTTTGCCAGACTACTTGTAATCTGGCAAAACATTTTAAGTCCAGTTCCTCAAAGTTTCTTCCTCATTTCATCTCAGGAAGTTTTTCCTCGCCACTGTCGTGTCTGTCTTCTCTGGATTGTTCATGATGGATCTAAATCTACATCCGGATTTCTGTAAAGCTGTAAGTCTGGGTCATGTAATGCTAACTGTAACTGTCTAGCTTTGGTTTGTTTGCAGATTGCATGTGTGAAATATAAAGCTATCCATAACCATTCATTAATTATTAGCCATGCATGTGATGTTTCTTTAGGTTGCAGCTGTATCTGCGCAGTAGTAATGGAATTAAGCAGGGATTGATAACCCAGACCTCCACACGGCCCCAGAGAGTCGGTGGCTGATGGGAGGCTGTCCAGCGCCATGATAAATGCTTCCTGTCCCGCTGCCAAGAGGAACCGACTCATTCCAAATCAATTGAACCTTGTTATTCAACAATTACTGAGGCCCCTTTTGCTGCACCGCAGAGAAGAAGAAGGTCAGGGGGATACAGCGTTGTAAATAACGCCCCGCACCACTTATTATCGCATACTAAATTCCTGACACCTCCATTTTTCTGGTGTTTACTGCTCACTGTGAGGACATACGTTAGCAGCTGCAATGCCACAGATCCTGAGAGCGATGAAAAATAATCTCACATGATTGGCAGCTTGGAGGCATCTGATAAGAATCGCTATAGAGTGCAATTTCAGCGCTGTCGGATATACGACTGATCTGGTGTAATTAAAAGATTATTCGAGTCATAATGGATTAATAATAAACATTTTGATTCCTTTTAATATTCCCCGCATGCCGCTTGCTGTAGAACATCCTGCAATTAAGAGATTAAGAGTGATAGCAGTTAGTCATGGTGCTTAACAGATGCTTAAATCAAAAAGGGAAAAAAAGAGAGACGAGAATTTTGGAGGATGGATTGAGTGCTCGAGTCAGTGTGGCACCGCAGGGACATGCCAGTCCGTCATGCCAAAGGGCAGCATCGATGCTGTCACATCACAGCATCACGCCATGACAGAGCACTGTTACCATGGCGAGCTCTCCTCCGAGTGGACCCTGACATTCACTTCAGACAACAAGCGAGGGAGGGAAGGGTGGACAAAGAAAGAGGGAGCAGGACGATGAGACAAAGAGCAAGAGACTGGAACAGAGAGCCCACACACACACACACACACACACACACACACACACACACAGATTGCCGCAGAGGTTTGTGGGTAGGCGCTCTCTGTGGCTAATGTAGCCCTCATTAGGTGTGTAGAGAGCGAGTCCCTCCAGGCCACTGTGCTCTGACACTGCAGAGTAACAAGTGGATGCTTTTAGCTCCTATTTACAGACGACTTTCCATTATATGCTAAGGTTACATCATCACAAAATGTCAACCTAACCTCCTGAAAACCTCCTGCTGAACAGGGATTGTCTAACAAACTTACCTTTTTGCTACTTTTTTTGGGTTTTGAATTGTTACCATGGTGGTGTTGTATGTGCTGAGTCACAGCTAGCATGACAGATTTGTTGCAGCGTGTGGTGAAATTTGAAGCCTTGAACTCATAAATACGCCAGCCAGTCCCATTCCTGTGCCATGATTAAAGGCTCTTTTGATCAACACACTTTATCAAAGGAATTTTTTAAATGATCTGTTCCACGTTGCTGTTCCAGTTAAAAAGGAATGACCATTTAAAAGAAGCCCTATGTGTGTGTGTGTGTGTGAGTGTGTGTGTGTGTGTCCCACTGAGAGCCAACAGAGAGAGTGTACACTTGACTGGACGAGGAAATTACACCCAGCCTGGTGAAACAATGCATCCATGTGCCTGTTCACAGCTGAGAACACACCAAATAACACACCAAACAACATAGCACAAACTATATAAGCAGCAACCAACACCATTAAATGGCACCCCTAAAAATTTCAATAACGCACAACAATTAACAGTAATGGCAAATATCTAAAAATACACAGCTAGCATGACACCATTTTCTCCCAACTTCAAACAGAAACACCTGATAACACTCATCAGGCAGCAAAATATTCAACTACTGCCAACCAGACTCAACCCCCAACAATGCACAGCAACTACAGCTAGAAATTTTTAGTATCACACAGTCCAACAACTCCAAATTACACTCAGCAACATCTAACATCATCCCAAAACACTGAAGAACAATTAACACGGAGCAATTACTCCTAATACTGGCCAAAACACAGAATTAACGTCCCCAAAATAAGCACAAAAAACACAGTAGAACTTCCAACAACACCTAAGAAAATCTAAAAACCCTAGAAACTATACCAAAAAGCATATCATAGATCAACTACTTTATATGAATATACTATAAATGCATGCATTTGAATAATTGAATATATGATTTAATACCTGCATGCAAACTACGCTGACATACCTATATGTCATTGTGATGTTCTCAGTAAAGGGTACATTCTCAGTAAGCAGGAAAAATGTGTTTGTGTTTAAAGAATCCTGAGTAATCTTGTCTTCTTGTAGGATAACTGACTGCAACCATCTTGCCAGCTGTTACCTAGTCCTAGAGTAACAAACCATGCCTTCCTGCCCTCTTAATCCTAACATTTGTATTCATATTGATTATTTGATAATACGCAAGTGAAGCTAAAGTGAAGCTACAGCATCATTATATCCCTATTGATTCATCATATCACTATAAATCTATCCTGCATTTGCTCTTCCGGCTGAATGCTGAACGGGCTGAATGGATGAGAGCTGCTTGGGATGCACCATACACACACACACACACACACACACAAACACAGAAAAGCGGAAAAGTCACTAAAAAAACAGTCGCAGTTGCTCAGATCTGTGAATATGCAAGCTACTGAAGGGTTGATTTATTTCATTTCGTTCTTTGACAAATGCACAAAGCCTCACTTTACAACATGATTTACACTGACTTATACATTTGGAGGCAGTTTAGCCATTTTTAACTCAAATCAAACTTTTTGATGTGATACAAAATACGGGAACTGAGCTATAGCAGGTGGAAGAATTTAACAAGGAAGGGAACAAACAATGAAATGTCGAGGCCTAGTTCAGATTGCGCTAGACTAAAAATAAGAATTTTAATTAATATTAATTAATATAATAATTAATATTTTGAAAAAAAATTTTGCCCGGGAATGTAGACTAGAAGGTGATCAGGGCTAAAATAAGTAAAAAGTGTGTTATAAAGTAAAGAATACACTTTAAAATACTGTTCAATAACTCATAAGCTACTACCATATGAACTACAAAATCATTACTTTATTATTACTTACTGAGTAATTACCCAGGATTCATTAGTAGTTAATAGCAGTGACTTGTTAATATGTTACTATAATATAGTACTTCTCATTTGGTCCTGTATACTCACCTATGAGTTACTGATCAGTGTTGTAAAGTGTTACTGAATACTCTTGATGTTCATTTTCTTTAATATACTTTGACTCTGTTTTGACCACGCCCACCGTTCGTTGTTTTCACCTGTCTATATTTATCTACTGTTATGAAACCATGAAAAAGTTATCCAACTATCTTTTATTAGTTCTATTTCCCAGATTGTAATTTTGTTCATTTTGATCTTTTTCAGTTAACCCGTCTAGACTGTTTCTTATTCTTAGATTCAGCCAAATAAGGACTCTCTGAACCAACGCTTTGGCCTTCTATAAAAAATGAAACCTTGTGTCTACAAAGAAGTCCACTGTTCCACTTTCTCCACACAGGCCCTAAAAACACACCCTGTTGTTTTGGGTTCTCTAGCTTTTCACAAAATGTACAAATAAATAATGACATTTTGAACCCACTTCACCTTACATGATCTGTTTGTGGAAGGACTTCCAGAAGAAACCTTTGTCGCCACCATCATTTCTGTCCAGGAGCAGACGTGAGACAACCTGTCTGGGATTTTATTGATTAAATGTGGACCATAATGATGAAGATGATGATAGTGTAATGACTGCCAATGCATTTTCTCAATGCTCATCCGGTGTACACCTGAAATACAGATATTTGAAGTTGACCAGATGTCTGGGCTGGTATTGATCAAGTGATGACTGTGATGATGATGATGATGATGACGGCAAAGGCACAATATCTGGCACCACATCAAGCGTTTGCTCTCTAGCTAGGCTGCTGGTAGCACAGGAATATAAATAACACTCCCACATACAGTATATAATTGCAAATTCTGTAAAGCCGAAGTGAATACGCTTAATTTTTCCAGGTATGAAGCAATGCTCAAAGATGTTTCACCATCACCAAGTTCCCGGTTGAGTGCACTGCATCCCATGAAGGTTCGCATTCCCTATGGTTTTTGGGTGAAAAAGGAAAAATGTACCTCTATTTTACAATTTCACTGCAAAAACAGAACTAAGTAATGCAAATGTAATGCAACCAGACATATGCACAAGATTGGCCAAGCAATCTGGCAGAGTTAGAACAGATATTAGAGGAAGAGCTGGGGATTAGAATATATTTATTACATTACATTCAGAAAGGGGGTACAATCTGTTGAACTGATATTATTTTAAAATGTCAGTATTATTGTCTTAAGATACACTATTTGACTTATTTTGGTACCTTGTTACTTTGAAACCTAACACACAACACTAGACTTGTTGGTTAAAATAAATTTGTCTTTTTTTAACTTTTGCACTCAGTTTTAGCCAAATATTAGGATTATTTAATTTTAACATATATTTTTGTTAAAATTAGCCACAAACAAACAATCAAGAATGCATTCAGGGGGCATTTTCTTTGTTTTTTCCTAGTTGGAGGGCTACGAGCTTTAGTCGAGTCCAGTACGAGTCTGCATATTCTACGAAGTTGAAGTGTAAAAGGAAAAGGAAAAATGGGTCTCTGGTTTTGGGGTCAGTCTTCTCTTGGAACGAACCAGACACTGAGATCCATTTTTTTTAAAAGACCATCTTAGATAACATTCCTAACCATCATCAATACATTCCTTTCGTTTTGAGCACACAGAAACCTAATGGAGCCTGAAATTAAGTTTCATTGTCTATGGAGTGTTTGGAGATTGGGGCTGAGGAAGAACACAAACACTGATGCTCTCACGCTGAAAAGGTTTCTCTCTGCTCAGGTTTACTGTACAGAGAGTAATGCTTAACTGGCTTCAGAAACATGCTGATGAAACAGGTGACCATGTGATAGTGAGGTCTGCAAACACACTCAGCATCGATCAGGGCTGCTCCACCTGTTCACATCCACCGCACAAGCTTGACGTTTGTGGCAAATGTCAAACACAGTCCTACTTTTTGGGATAAAATGACTCTACAATATTTCAAATCTCTCTGGCACAAAGCTAAGCTAAGAAGTCTTTGAGAATGGCTTCCCTCTGAAGTCTGCCTTTGTTTGCATGGATCTGAAATCCGCACATACTCAAACACACACCAATCCTGGCCTATCGAGACTTCTGCATTAACAGAAGCGATGAAACCTCTGCTGTAGCTGACATATGAATAGTGAATCAAACCACAGCCAGTTCTTCAGAAGTAAATATATATATAGATCATGAATAAATAAGATAAAACATACTCCCTTTAATTCATGTTCTCAAGCTGACTCTGTATTTTACACTACGTTAAAAGCTTCTTGCGGCATTTAAAAGGAAAACCTGGGATTTCTTGTTCCTCCCTGCTGCCAGTTAATCCTTGTCATATCCTGCAAATTTTGTCACTAC
The DNA here is from genome assembly GCA_022758105.1 of Pangasianodon gigas. Classification (NCBI taxonomy): domain Eukaryota; kingdom Metazoa; phylum Chordata; class Actinopteri; order Siluriformes; family Pangasiidae; genus Pangasianodon; species Pangasianodon gigas. Next base: position 1,960,884 of record CM040474.1, on the reverse strand, counting down.
TTCTGTCACTAATCGATGTCTGTATAACTCTTATGCAGAGGAACATACTGCAGGTGTTTGAGGTTGTGTTTTGCTAATGCAAAGCTTCTGCAACAGTTTATGACTAAAACTGCAAAATAAGCAACCAGCGTGTCCTGTGATTATCATGTAGTACTGATATTTTCTTCCTCTGTCTTCTTTTATGAGAGCAAAAGCAAATGAAAAGATGCGTGGGAAGGCGTCTTCAATGAACCAAAGCAGATGCGAAGGCGGCTTGATTTGATGTCTTATTTAAACTGGCTTGACAGAAAAGCCATTCACTCAAAATGAGTCACTCTTTGAAGGAGTATCTTTGCTTGTTTGGGTCCACATTCGTTAAAAAAAAACAACTCAGGTTTTGAATTAGATTTTCAGACACACAAGTCTTTCCAACACCATCTAAATGGGTTAAAAACGATGAGCCTTGGAGAGTATTTAGTTAGAAAGTGGTTCTGGGTTTCATGTGTACAATAAAAGCAACCAGGTTCGACCCAGAGCTTGGGTTACTGTCTGTATGGAGTTTCGGGTTTCCACCTGGTTCTCCAGTTTCTACCCACCTCCCAAAATCATGCCGGTAGCTGGACTGGCTACACTAAGTTACTCCTCTGTGTAACTGTGTGTGTCATTGTGCCTTGCAGTAGACTGGCGTCCCATCCAGGGTGTATCCATCATGGCCCTGACCAGGTTAAAATGATTACTGAGGTTGAATGAATGATTGAATGCATAAATAAACCTGGCAGAATTAGCATGCTAGCAGGGAGAAGACTTCAACCTTCAAGACTGGTAAATAGTCTTCATGATTATTTAGGGTTTTCATAATTATTAGTCTGGTTGTCAAGTCCAAATCAGAGTGAAATTTGGTACTTTGGGTTTGTTTGCTATTTGGCCTGGATTGTTTTCTCTGTGCATGTAATAGAGTTCGATCGGAACTGGACCTTTACAGAACCAGACCACCTCACTCCTGTGGTTTTGGACCAGTTATTTTGGTCCACATAAAAGTGTGAGTGTGACCGCATCAAAGAGGAAAATGCACCAGGGGTCAATTCAAATAGATTAAACACTACATATGTGAAAACCCTCTTAATCTTGATACATTATCAGCTCTGTTACAACAGCAAAACCCACTGAGGAACCTCTGATGAATGATCTTCAGTATTATAATTCACTCAACTCATCCTTGCTGCCACACCATTATATTTCGGCATTGCCACTTTGAGCCAAATCAACTGCTGTTTGTGATTCTTGCTCAATCCATCTCTTTTTCTCTCCCCAACACCCCCTGACACTAATGGGTTGACGCTATTCAGGCATTTCTCCATCTAGGAGGTCACCTCACAGTGGTGTCCTCATGATGTCTCACCTCCACCACCTCCAGCAATTCTTCTTCCTGATAGCTTCGTATCTGGTGATCCTTCAGGGTTTGCACCTATCCACATCGTCCCATGAACACCACCTCCCAGCAACCCAGCTCAAATTCCAACACACACCACATGGAAAGCAACACGTCAGCAGAATTTTATATTTAGCCCAGACTGCAACCCATAACAGCAGAAAATTCCCACTCATGTCTTTCCTGCTCTGGCAAGTGGTAAAACACTGCTCTCAAAAGAACCATTTCACAGCCTCCTCAAGAGGTTTTGACAAGATATTTATAGGAGTGGCAGACGTGTTTATTTTTTTCCCCTAAACAACATTAACAGCAGAAGTAGAATCCATGTGGTTGTGCCACAAAAAGTCAGCCTCTACTGCTATGAAAACTATCTGAAGTCCACAAAGGCTTCATGGATGCTTCATGAATTGCTAAAAAGCTCTTTAGATCACGCAATTTTGTATTGGCTGAACAGATACACTGTTCAATTCCAATTAACACCCTGCTGGAATCGCCTTGTGTAGTTGTAGAGTTTTCAGACAAGCAAAAGAAGTACTTTAATTATTCTAGTGCATTACAAAAGGCACCATTACCATTAGAACTGTGGTAGACCATGATCTCATTAACAACAGGATGGGACTATTTTCTTTCCAGTTCGTTGAGTTTAAAGTGCATGGGTTAAACAGTTCAACATATACAAAACTCCCTGAGGAGAACCAAACTTAAAAAGCAGGCATTCTCAACACCAGTCCTGGGTAGGTCATTATCATGAGTTCATTATCAAGCCCTTCATGAGTCCAGAACAAATGTGTAAGAACTGCTCAAGACTGTGGCTCCATGGAACTGGGGTTGAAAATTCAGGCTTAAAAAGGACAATTGTTAATACAAACTGGAATATGTGTGTAATGCAATGTTGGCATGCCAGCTGAAAGAGCTTTTTGGAAGTAAAAACATCTAGTTCTGCAGAGGAATCATGCATGTGGCACAGAGACCTTTATCGAGGATTCGAGCAAATGATGAGACCTTTATATATCTTAATGCTCTATGCAGGACCATGCTAACTATCCATCCATCCTCTGTACCCCTTATCCTACATGGGGTCGTGGGGTAGCCTGGAGCCTATCCCAGTGGACTCAGGGCACAAGGTGGGAGATACCCTGGACACGGTGCCAACCCATCTCAGGTCACAATCGCACACACTCACACATCCATTCGCACACTACAGACAATTTGGAAATGCCAATCAGGCTACCATGCATGTCTTTGGACTGGGGGAGGAAACTGGAGTACCCAGAGGAAACCCCCAAAGCATGGGGAGAACATGCAAACTCTGCAGACACAGGGTGGAGGCGGGATTCTAATCCCCAACCCTGGAGGTGTGAGGCAACAGTGCTAACCACTAAGTCACCATGCCCACCCAGGACCATGCTAACTACTGATCTAATGTATGTAACACCATACATTAGATCAGGAGTCACTTATGTTGCTTGTAGTATGTTGCTTGTGGGCATGCAGTGTCCAGCTTTTTTTAGTTCCAATAACTGCCAAATGTCTAGCTGACACCCCACTACACAATTTATACACACCACTTTTGTTTAAAATGTATAAGTTTGAGTTACATGCTAAGATTTGTACTAGCTTAATTAGCAGATTAGCAAAGAAAGCTAACTCAGAGGCAACCAACTATCTCTGCTACTTCCTTCCAACCACAAATGTCAGAGGAATCAAATGTCACTTTGTTGCTTCCTGCCCAGGAAGGTGGACAGATTGTGAGAAATGACACAAGTCTTGGCACAGCACTGCAGCAGAGCAGTTTGGTGGCTGTGGCAGCTCCAGATGTTGGCAGGCAGCCTGAAGAGGCTCTGTTGGTGGTCAATGATCTTTCCTGACATTTTTTTCTCTTCCACCTGACCTTGTTGTTCTTACCTGACCTCCTCTCTTTCTGCTGACCTTTTCTCTCCCCCTGTCCTTGTCTTTCTCTACTGACCATATCATTCTCTCTTGACCTTGTTGATTAATCCTGTTCTAATTGTTGTCTTCTGGCCTTATTGTTCTCTCCTGGCCTTGTCTGATCTCTTTTGGCTTTCTTGCTCTTTGCTGACCTTCCTACTTTTTTCCTGATATCTCCACTCTTTCTTTTGACTTTGCATAGCTGTCTCCTGACCTTGTCACTCTCCCCTGACCTCATCTATTGTTATTCTCTACTGCCCTCATGCTCCTCTTCTTATTTTATTGTTCTCTCTTGGTCCTGTTGTTCTCTTCTGACCATGACTTTCTCTCTTCTGACATCATCTCTCTTTCTTCTGACCTTGTCATTCTTTCCTGATCTCATCATTCTCTAAATTGCCATCCTTGTCATTCTTCCATCACTTTGTTTCTTTCCCCAGACCTTGTCATTATGCTTTTATGGTCCCATCTTTTTTGCCTCACCTTGCCACTCTCAACAGTCTCTCCTGGCTACCCTTAACTTTGGTTCTCCCTCACTTTAGATCTTGCCAATCTCTTCTGACCTTGTTTCTCTTCTGTCCCATTCACTTTCACTCACTCTCTGTTGACCTTGCTTTTCTCTCATGACCTCATTGCTGTCTTGTGGCCTTGCCACTCATTCATGACCTCATTGCTCTCTCTCTTGGGCTCATTGCTTGGTCCTGAACTTCTTGTTCTCTCCTGATCTTGTCAATGTTTCTCCGCTCACTGTGCTGCAGGACATTTTAGGAACCTACTGCTGCAAAATGTAGACAGTGGAACACTAGAACCTTGAGATCTCTGAGTTCAACTTACCTGTCTGACCTCTCACTTTCTTTTTCTGACTCTTTCTCACCGTCTTCTTCTTGGCCATCATTTTTCTTCTCTTTCGATGACTCTTACACACTATTTAACTCCTTCTTATTTTTCACCCTTATCTTAATTTCTGTCGTACTCTTACTCTCCTGTAGTCCCATCTTTTTCCTGCTTTCTGTTTCCCCTCTCATTTATCCATCTTTCTTTTGACATCCCTTTCCTCATGCCCTTACTTCTCCTTCCTTAATTTCCTCTCTCATGCCTCGTAGTCAAGTTCTCTGTCTGCCCTCCCTTCTCTTTTTTTTTATCATTCTTTCAGTTTCTCTGTCATGCTTCTTCCTTCTCCTTTATTAATCTTCCATCTTCTTCCTGTTGTCCTTTACATTCTCTCTCTAAATAATAACCAAAATCATATGTACACACCCTTCATCTTTGATACTTCATCTTTGACACTATGGAGTGAAATTTTTTTCTCTATTTTCCACTTTCAAGCAGGAGTTCTTAGAAATGCCTCGCTATTTTGTGCATCCCCCCCAGAGGTATGTATGAAAACACTGTTCCTAGTAATGGTGAGAACATATCATGAATGCACTTTGTTATTAAGATAAGCTCATAGCAGTTTGCAATAAGACCAACCGATAATGGCAACAGGTACTGACTGCGAGAGAGACAAGAGCTGAGTGGTTAGATAAATGATCTTAAATGGTGTGTGTAATAAACAGAAAACACTGCCACTTGTTTTTATTCATGCAGCCAAGAAGATATAGTGTACAAAGAAAGACTGCTTTTATAATCATATCTGAAAGGCTTTTTCTACATGGTCCATATCATTAGATCTTTACTTCTGAGTTATACAACAGGTTTTAGCACATGAGTGTCTGATGTTCTGCAGTTTAATTTCTTTAAACTGTATTTGATTGGTGATTGCTTTTTTTAAATTTTCACTGTGACTTTATTAGCTCATAATATTGACATTTCTTGTTATTCTACTTATTAAAATGGAACACAGTTTGACCAAATTATATTTCTCAGAAAAGATTCGATAATTATTCCAAAGACAATGTCTTAGTCCTAAAGGTCCAGACACAGTGTTAGAAAGCAGTTAAAAAACTGAATGAATAAACTGAATGGGCTACACATCCTGAATTGTTTTATTCCACTTATACCACAGCAATTCACCAACAATTACAATTTATATTTCTTAAAGAAGGACATGTCATAGTTTTTGTCTTTTTAGAGATCGCAAAGCAAGTTAGTTCCTGTGCTCACTTATGTTATAGCAGCTATAAACAGTCATTGCCTCACCAGCCTCTCATTTTTCCTCTCTCTTGAAGTTAATAACATAAAAAAATACAGCTTGTCATGTTACTGAGAAACCCCAAAGTGTAACCTCCTCTGTCCTGAAGACGTCGGAAAGTTACAACTTCACCACTGACACTGGAGACTCCTTCCATAAATTTTAAATAAATGTCTCCTTACAGAAAACTTCACCACATCAAGCATTTTCAAAATCAATTTCTGTGGCGCGTACACTGTACAAGTCCCTGTGAATAAGCTGTTACTATAGAATCAATAACGTACAGTATTAGAATGTATTAGTATAAACCTGTGATTTGCAGTTGCATTATTGTCAGAGCTGCTGTTATAGTAAAATAATCAACACCTTCTTACCAATAAGATTTGAGAATTCTAAAGTGTTGTGGTAAGATAAATTGAAGACACTGTGAAGGGTTAACCGGATATTTGTATATATTGTATATCTACGGCATTTCAGGATATCTGTTACAGCTAAAAAGTAGATTTACCTCCAATTAGGTGTATTCTGGAATAATAAAGACCATAATAAATGGCCATAACTTTGTACTAGTTTTTGCCAAATGATAAAATCAAAGTAGATTGATATTCAGTGCAGGTATGGTATTGGGTCAAACGTTACCTGTTTTAGAGTAAACAACACACTCATCTTGTTTGCTTTGTGTTAACTGAGCCTGAACTGGACCTTTTGGCCTTAGGCTCCTGCTTCTTGAGAGTTTATGTTGTTGTTAAAATCGCTGTCATGTTGGCACAGTGTGTTGTGGTGTGGTGTGTTTATGGCCACTGTGACCTGGTGTAGGAAGAGACGAACAAGAGCATGAGGGTTCTTTAATAATGCAGGAGCTACAGCCTGAACACACACACGTCACACTTTAAATATTCATCCCCCATAGGCATTGCTCCTGGAGGAGCGGGTGGACACACAAAATCAACACCAAAACACTGCCACTATCCCTAAACTGTCCAACGTTTGGCTTTTTCAGATGGCTAGATTGTTTTCTTGCTCTACATAATCACTTAGTGAGTAACCAGGAGATGCGATGAAGCACAGGTATACAGGGATGAGTGTATTTGTAAAGAGATATTAAATGGAGATTGTTTTCCATTGTGGAAATCTGCCTTTTCCATTTGAGAAAAGTTAAGCAGAGGTCAGCTGTCTCATTCTGGTCCAATTGTGGAGTTTTGTAAGAAGCAAAGCTTAGGCCTAGTTGTTCTCAGAAAAGGCATGGTGGAACATTCTGTAAACCAATTAAGCTCAAAATGCACATAATGGGTTGGTTCACTGCTCTCATCAAAGACAAGAGCGGAATTTTAGTGAAGAATCATACTAAAGTTTAATCCAGAATATTATGCATTATGTGACTTTTTTTCTAACCCTAACCCCGGCTGCCAACAGTTTTTTTTTCTAATGATATCTTGAATACTTAATAAACCAAACGGCCAAGTTATACTCCTGCTCATACATAATTGTGATAGTTGAATGCACCAGACTAAATGAAATGCTATGCCTCTGCCAATAACCATTAAAGCATAATGGCCTGATATAAGATGTTAACAAGCAGGAATGGGACTCTTTTAAAAGCAAAGATGTAATCAAGATCAATATAAAGATGGCATGTGAGAAGTCATTTGTGAAGCTGTTCTTCAATCCTCCAAAATCCATATGGAGACTTTGCACTACACTAGACTTGTTCATGAGTATGTTGTTTAAATCTGAGCCATGAGTTGACAACTATACATCGGGATTGGAGTCTAGCATCTCAAGCTGTAGTCAGTTGCATCAAGTCTCAAGCTATAGTGTCCAAGTCGTGTCCCAAGTCATAGACTCCAAGTCCCAAGTCCTAGTCATGTCCACAGAGTCCTACTCTAGACTTTTAGGCCATAGAGTTTAAGTCAAATCTAAAGGCACAATGCTTAGAGTCTAAGTTGAGTCCAGATTGCAGAGTCCCAAGACATTGGGTTTTAGTCATGCCTTAGTTCCAAGTATCCCCAGCGTCTAAGCTGTTGGGTTTGAGTCAAGACCAGAATCCCAGGATGTATGAATATAGTCTCAAGCCATAGTGTCATGTCCCCAGTTGTAGGATCCTAGTTTCAAGCCACAGAGTCTAAGTTAAGTTTAGAGTCTTAAGGCATAGAATTTAAGTCAAATCTAAAAGTGAAAAGCTTAGACTTTAATTCATGTCCAGACTCCTGAGTACCAAGGCATTGAGACTGAGTCAAGTCTGAGTCCCAAGCCCCACAGCTTCCAAGCCATGGATTCAGAGTCAAGTCAAGTGTCCTAAACTGTAGAGTCTAAGTCAAGTCCAAGTCCTAAGCTCCCCCACCCTCTAAGCTGTAGAGACCAAGTCAAATCCAGATTACTAGGCTGTAGAGTTGGGCAAATTGAGTCTCAAGCCGTCCTGTCCAGGTCGAGTCTCTAGTTGTAGAGTCAAAGTCAAATCCAGAGTCCCAAATCTTAGAATCCTAGTCAAGTAAAAGGTCATACAGTCTGAGTCAAGCCTAGAGTCTTAAGCCAATTTACAGCCACAAATCTAATGGCACAGTATTAGTGTTCTGGACTACTGATTGGAAGGTTGTTAGTTTATATCCCAGTGCAGCCAAGCCTGGGTCCTTGTGCAAGGCCTTTAACCCTCATCTGATCAGTTTATTTGAAGGTTTCTTTAGATAAAATCATCTGCCAAACGAATAAATGTAAATGTTAAGCTTAGGGTCTAACTCAAGTCCCAAGTCACTGAGTCTAAGTCAAATCCTAACCCCAAGCCCTGCAGCCTCCAGGCAGTTCAGTCCAAGTCAACTAAAAAGTCCCAAGCTATAAAGTCCAAGTCAAGTCCTAAGTAACGTTATCAGAGTTGAGTCTCTAGTCCAAGCCAAGACCGAAATCCAACTGTGTAGAGTCTGAGTCAAGTCCAAAGATCTCAAGGTACACATTGCAAGTTGACTCCTGAGACCCTAGAATTTTGAGTCTTAGATGAGGCATTCTGCTTAAAAGCATTACCGGTTACCTAAAAGCTGTAGTACTGGTTAGAAGGGTGTTTCTAACCAGATCAATTTTAGATTAATTGATTCACTTGATTAATTAGTGTTTATTTTTGTTTTCATCAGCATAAAACCTTTTAATTGTAACATTCACATTATCTGCATTGTTGTATGAACACTACAGAGATAACTTGAATGTATTCAAATCAATGAATAAGAAGTCAGAGCCAAGTCGAGTCGCTGAGTCAAGAGTTTCTGCACTGCAACATTACAGTTTCATGGAAAGCAACTTTTATAACCCATCAAATCCACAATATGGGTGATAGTAGGCTAAAAGGGCCAGGAATATGATTTCCATCTGAGGAAATCAAGAAGAGAAAACTTTAAGGAGAGAAATATTGCTAATCTACACCCAAATAGCCTTGATTTTTTTAAAGCATGACAAGACAGATTCGCAATGGACAGACCATCCTTTAGTCAGCTTAACACCATGAATGGCAGCACAGCACAGCTGGAATCAAAACGACTGGCCACAAAAATCCTTTGCACTCGAGTATGCATTGCCTTCAATCACAGAATCACATAAGCGTGAAGAGACGAAGCTGAATCCAGCCTAAGTAGAAAGAGCTGAGTGTTTAAAGGCATCAGTCTAGCTAATGCCTCCTTTGGGGAGGAGTTCTTCAGCGCACACATATACATTACACACAGTACGCCGCACCCTTCCACCTGGGCCTCACTCACTTTTCAACATGTTTGTTTGTTAAATGAGCCATGCTTGCCATCCATAATTGTATTTTCCAACATTAATTAAAAGGCAAGTGGAAGGAGAGAAACATGCAAACAGTGTGTGTGTGTGTGTGTGTGTGTGTGTGTGTGTGGGTGGGTGGGTGGCTGCATTTACAGAATAGAATAGAGAACCAGGAAAGGATATGGTGGCCACATCTGGACTCTCTTGGGCTTCCTGATTTCCTGGCTTCTAGAGCCAACATGCACTTCCCAAAGTGCTTCTAACTTTCTTAGATCTGTTGAACAGCTCTACATCCACACAGCTCTACATAAACACATCAGTCCATGTATTCATATTTTCCCAAATGCTAATAAAGTTTAGCTAATCAGGTTAATAAAGAGCACATCCATGGATCATGCTGGTCACTCTTGCTGCCAAGATGGCCCTCAACCAGCTGCTATAAATACTCCACACTCCATTTAACTTCATACGCAGCACCTGGGCAATGAGGAAGCCCATCCAGCATCAGTTAAAGTATATGGTTTATGCTATTTTGCCTTTCAAACTAGTTCTCTGAACCAGCACTTAGTGAAGAAAAAACAGGTGAAAGTTATAATCCCATGTTCACTAGCTTCCATCTCCTAACTCTACTCTCTTGTACTTTGTACCCTTTCTTGGACCCCAGTTTCTGTTTTGAGTATGATTACGGATTTGCTGGATTTACTGTTCTGTTGGTGCTCTCAGCCCTGCCCTGAGCCTCCATTTGGACCATTGGACATACGTGCAGAGTCTTGATAAAGAGTCCTGCCTCTGGCCTCTGGTTCCTGTGTGTCCCTTGAGCCCTGAGAGAAAGTGGGATTATAGATTTTACCTCTTTTATCATACTAGCTTGGGACATTTTCCAGGTTGCTTGTATTTGCCTCGGTTGCATCACCCTGAACATTTGCACTCTGGAACATGGTCATCATTCCTGGGGTTATTAAAAGCAAGGACACTGTGGTTTGTTTCTGTTTTGTCCTACAAAGGAGCATGACTCGAGCAGAACCTCGAGCATGCATTCAGATAAAACCAAAAGGTCTGCAGCATTGCAACACAAAATCCATCAAAGCCAATATGGCCAATACAATTCGAGTTGTATTCAAGTGCAGTGACAGAGGACAGAGCGATGAGCCAGCATGCATTGCACAGCATGAACAGTGCTCACTGCCTTCTGTTCGACTCATGATCTTTTTGAAACCTGTGGTATATGCACGTCAACATTTCTACTGACATGAGGGTTGGTTAAAGGAAATATCCAGCTTGCATATTAATCTTTATAATTACCTTGCGATCTTTCAAGATTTATTTTGTAATGAAATTCTGAGTTGACTTTTTTTTTTAGTTTAAATGTCTTTCATCTACATGATGGTCTATTTTCACTTTGGTTAATGGTTTCCTACATTACCCACAATCTGTGCTGATGGTGGCGCAGTGGGATTTAGCCCTTGCCTCATCTCTACCTAAGCAATGCAGTGGTGCTTTAGACCTTTAGTCTGTCCAGCTCTCTCATCTCCTCATCTGTATACTCTGCTGATCGTAAAGTCACACTAATAGTGCCGTCAATGCCATCGTGCTCACCATCTCGTAGTTTGCTAACTAGCCATGACTCAACGCAGCGGTGTCATGTTGCTGCATTGCATTCTGGAACTTCTGGAGTCTAAGGCATCAATGTCTCCACTATTTCTACGGTAGATTTTTTCACTAATATGATGCTGAACGTTTTCGGAAACCTTATCACTTATGTTTGAGATTGCTAAAATATTTTCTCTGTTGCAACTGCGCCAGCAGTAATAATGTCCTCCTGGGACAACAGCACAGCACATAACTGCTAATATCTCACAAGAACAGCTTCAGCCAACAAACACCAGAATTGCTAACCACGTCACAATATAAACATATTTACATGGTGCGGGGTTTAGTTTTACTTTAGAAAAGCCAGTATTACAGTTTTTATCCTTGGATTGGATTCTGCCACAGGTTTGAAATTTTAAATCAAATTTCGAAGCTCTTCGTAGCCTTCACACATGCCAAGGCTTAGATTCAATATTCAAATATAATGTTAAAAATAATGATTAAGCATGCGAATAAACGTGTTAGCTTCACTGACTCAGAGTTAAAAAGGCACGTTACAGCTCTATTTACATTCCCTTACATAAAACCAGCCACATTAGCATATATCTGCATGTGTAACTTAATATAGTAATTCAGGCCGGATCGCGGCCACAGAGCGAGCAGGTTATTACATCTTTATTCGAGAGATATGGACCTTTTACTGCAAAAGATTACCAGGAGCTATTATCAGTCCTCCAGTCACTTAAATCCTCCATTTAGCCAGATCATCGTCGATTAAATGACAATATATTCCAGTGCTCTTAGCCTTCCTATATTTAACCAATATCAGCTTGCCACACAGTTAAGTGAGCGTGCCCCTGCGCCACGATGACGCCTTTGAAGACTTCAGAGCGTCACACACGATGGTCAGTCGTGCTGCCAAGATGGCCCCCAACCAGCTGCTATAAATACTCCACACTCCATTTAGACCAAGCACCTGGTCACCATGGAGGCCCGAGCACCCTGGAGTTTGGTGCACGCTCATTTGCAGTGCAATCATGTAGGTCCAGCTCATTAAGGGAACCGATCAGCCAAGACCACATGCAGAGGAGCTCGGCTGCTCCGCCGGCAGGCTTTAAAAAAAGTGTGGCCTCAGCTCTCCATATAGCAGATTTAAACCAGCAGCATGAGCACATTAAAGTAAGGAGAGGCCACAAGAACATGCATAAAGGCATATACATATCAGTAGGTTACGTGGTTCTGTAAACACTGGATAACTGCAAGGGTTCCCTGTCACTCTGAACCAACGCCTAACTGGTAGGTTCCAGGGAACGGGGGTATTTTATGGAAAATACGACGTCATAGGTTCACCATGTGACTCAATAATGGTGATAGTAAAGGTCTCAACAAGGTATCCAGGTATTAAAACACCGCCTCCTGGTGTTTAGGAGGGTGAAATAGAACACCATCTATTATCTATACCATGAACATATGAACATGTGAAAAAACTGTCCATAGTTCAATGACTCTAGTTTTCTAAACATGAACCATCATGGTGGTTTACCCAATCAGATACATTTATGTAAATCACTTAGCTAAAAGTAGCTCATCGGACCAGAGACTAGCTACAAGACTTGAGACGTTACCTCAGAAAGGGAAGACTTTTCACCGATTTTTTTATTTTTTATTTTAATTTACCCATTCTGGTCTGATTAGCTGGTTATTTAATGAGAAGTTGATGACGCAAAACAGAATGTCCAAAGAAAGTATGCATTTATTCAAAGCAGATGTATCTCATCTGTGCAGAGTCCATGACTCTAGTCGAAAGTGGTAGCATGAAGTGCTGCTATGAAACAAAACATAACTTCAAATTGTTTTTTTTATAGCTATGAACTAATCATTAACGGTTAAGAGTTAAAAAGTAAATGTTATCACCATTCAGTCATGTCAGTTGCTTATTTCACTGGAGCATTACGAGTTACAGTCGAATACCCATGATCTATATGATCTTTCCTTACACATAATGCAGGTAGTGCTGTAATTCATCATGCACCCACATCGTCCGTCAAGATGAATGAATGGCAATGAAATTTTATGACGTCTTCAACTATAAAGGTGCCTTTAAAATGAAGGTCACATGAAGCATCTGACACAGGCGTTAGACATAAAACGGAGAAATAACAGAAGAGCGTGAAGCCAGGGCTTTCTGGAGAAGCAAAGTGAAAGAAATTTGCCTCTAAAAATAAATATCATAATCCTAATAATAAAATATCCTCATCAGGTTTAGAGTTTAGAGAAGCTAAAACTATGACTGTGGATGAAAATTCTGAATAATTGATCCGAATAAACTCCATTTACAATAACCCTGATTCTCGCCACTGAGAGACTGAGAGATAACACTCAGACAGAGTGTTATCAACTCTGTGTTATCAAGGGTGCTTATTAAAATATCAGGCCACGCCCATTAGCATTATTCTCTGATTGGTCAGCAAGATTTGTCCAAGTTTGGTATCTTGGTATTTTAAAATTTTTTGCATATATTTAATATTTTCCACTATGTTCCCTGGGACCTTGGTAAGGAATAAAACATTCTGTGTCGTGCTGTTATCGGAAAATAATCAACGATCAGGTGGTGTGATGAAGCAGAGTTATCGTTACTTCCGTGAACGTGATTATTTTCCAATTTTCCAGCTTGTCATGTTACCAAGAAACCACAAAGCGTATAGTTCTCTGTCCTAAAAATCTCAAAACACTTACAAAAAAGTTACTCTGACTGTTACAAAGCGCTGATACTGGAGACTCCTTCCGTAAATGTTAAATAAACGTCTCCTTACAAAAAAAAAGTCACCATATCAATGATTACACACGTTTTTAATGCATTTATATGGAGCGGTTCCCATATGAATGAGCTGTTACTATAGAAACGATAACGCATTAGAATGAGCGCTTTAATATAAACATGTGATTTGTAGCTGCACGACTGTCAGAGCTGCTGTTATAGAAAAATGAATCAACGCCTTCTGACTAATCAGATTTGAGAATTCATTCATAGAATGACTGAACCCTGGAAAAAGTCACTGCCATGTTCACAGCTAAGGCACAATTTCTGTAAGCTCACACGCAGTGCACACACTCTGAATAGAATAGCATTAAGCTAATTTGCAAAAATTATCTATTTTTGGATTGAGTATGTAATCAAAATCTAATAACGCACCCTACCTGCACCAAGCACCCGAAAATCAGCACTTGATGCTGTCTGATCTGATTGGTGTCATTAGCATTAGTGAGTTATTTTTAAAAATACTCCTCGTCCCTAGACTTGCGAACTCCTCGACAATCCTCCGCCAAGAACACACTGAGACACCGCGTCAGCTGCGCTCTCTTCATGTCTCAACGCGTGATATGGAAAAACGTATGAGATATTGAGGTACACTCACACACACACACACACACACACACTGGTAATCACCGCTGAAATTGTCATTTAATCTAAAACTAGACTCGACCGGTCCCTTAGGTCCCTCAGGTCCAAAACTGATTTTGGTCTCTGTGTGTGTAAGCCAGCGGTTAGCGTCTCGTCTCTCCATCTCACCTTCTCCATCACTGCTCGTAATCCTGTTAGCAACTCCCAGTGAGCCGCAGCCTGCACGTCTACATGCACTGCTAATTGGGTTTAAAACACCGTGTCAGCGTTCGACCGATATTATATATCATACAACATGTGCTAGCAACAACACAGTGCTAATATTTTGATTGAATCTTTCATTTTCCTGAAGCGTAACTCCATCTTGTCAGCGTTGCCCCCGTGTTCTGTGGACTGCCTCAGATTTAGCAACAAATGGATCAATAAATTTGATCTTTTCTGTCTTAGCTTTGGGACGACTGCTTAGCATGAACCCTGGTTTCACACAAAGACAGCTAATGTAACTAAAATGTTACATGAAGTAATTAAAAAGCAACAGCCAAAATAGCATTAGGCTAACTAACTATACTTAGGCAATATTGCTAGCAAGACAGCAAACATCATATATATAAACAACTTTGTTAGCAAACCAGTAGCATTCATTAGCAAACAGAGTAACATTAGGCTAACTTTACATTGCGTGAATAAAACTAAGATTACTCTCGGTTATTGTGATGATGTCACATGATCAAGTTTGCTAGCTAACATTAAGCAAGCTATTCAGGTTTATGACTAATTGTCTCGACCATATTTGCTAGCATGCCAGATAACGCTAACCCAATTCTTCTGTATTTAAAACCAAGCTAAATAACATTAGACAATTAAGATAACACTTTATTAATCCCAGGTGGGAAATTCAAGATTATTGTGATGATGTCACATGAAACAGTTTGCATAAACAAGATTGCTAGCATAAACAAGATTGCTAGCAATCCGGCTAATGTTAAGCTACACTATTGTCCTGTATGATTTTGTTGTAAAACTTATTTGTTGTCTTTATTTAATCCATACAAAATTGGATTGAATTATTGTATGATTTTATTTTATTCTTTAACATATAGCCAAGTTCTGTAGCAAGTGAGATAACGTTAAGCTAACTATTACATTCAGGATTGCTAGAAAATGAGCTAATTTTAAGTATTAGGGATGATGAATCCGTATGGTCAGGTTAGCGATTAGCTCGACCCAGGGGACGTCTTCACTTGGAAAAATCAGGATGTGCAGTAAATTAAACATCACAGGACCGAATGCTAATCTGCATGGATTTTTTAAAACCAGAGCATTGCTACAGCTCCGAGTAAAACTGACCTGCTAACACACAAAACGTGTGTGTGGCGACCTGAGAACTTCTCACGCTATAAGGTGCCACTTGGGAAACCAGTACAACCTTGTTCCATCAACACACACCAGCAAATCAGCCGCTAACTGCTTTTAATAGCTCTGACGCTATGAGAGTGATTTTCAGATGCATTATTAATACAGTTGATTAATAGGACCGAGTGGAGGTTCTACGTTTCTAACCAAAGCCCGGCTTACGTCGTTTTACAGCCCGCCATTCCAGGTTTGGAGGAAACGTGCATGATTTTCATGCTAATCATAATTATTACCCAATATTAGCTTCAAAGCTTGGCTATGCAAAAGTTAACACACCCTAATCCATCTCCTAGAACACTACATCATTTTCCAATAAATATGTGGTGATTTACAGCAAATTTTCAGCAGGTAAAAGAAGTTAAATAGTTTCTATACCATATAATTCCTAAATTATTAAGTGATAGATAAGTGAGCTTTCCAAGTGTCATCACTGCACCATCACAGATTTTTAAGGGTTAAAGATTATAGTCTTTGGAGAGTCAAGGTCTCGGGGAAAAAAAGCAGAGGTGAGTCCAGCTTTGGAGGTAAATCCTTTCTTCCTCCCATGATATTACCTGCTTAGCATACGTATTAGCATGCATATACCTTCCACTTCTAGGGATCTAAAAAAGTCCACGCATATATACATACATAAATAATTGTAATTTCTGGCTCCAGCAGCTTCATATACACTTACCACTTTATTAGGAAACCCTGTACACCTGCTCATTCATGCAATTCAAGAGCTTCAGTTAATGTATACATCAAAATGTGAAAATCTTTGACCATGGCATGGTTGATGGACTGGTTTGAGTATTTCAGAAACTCTCCTGGGATTTTCCATCACAACAATCTCTAGATTTTACACAGAATGGCGTGAAAAACAAACAACATTCCTCAGTTCTGTAACGGAAATGCCTTGTTGATGATAGAAGTCAGAGGAGGATGGCCAGACTGGTTCGAGCTGACAGGAAGGCTACAGTAACTCTTTGCAGCCATGGTGAGCAGAAAAGCATCTCACAACACATCGGACGTTGAGGTGGATGGGGTACAACAGCAGAGGAGCACATCAGGTTCCACTCCTGTCAGACAAGAACGGGAAACTGACACTACGCTAGGCACTGAATCTGGACAGCTGAAGATCGGAAAAACGTGATCTTTTTGTGTTATTTTATCTGTGCCCACTGTAGCCTCAGATTCCTGTTCTTTGCTGACAGAAGTATAACCTGATGTGGTTTTCTGCTGTTGTAGCCTATCCACTTGAAGATTCAACGTGTTCTGAGATGCTTTTCTGCTCACCATGGTTGTAAAGAGTGGTTATTTATAGAGTTAGTTACCGTAGCCTTTGTGTCAGCTTGAACCAGTCTGACTGTTCTCCTCTGACCTCTCTCATCAACAAGGCGTTTCCGCCCACAGAATGTTGAGTGTTTTTTGTTTTTTGCACCATTCTGAGACCATTGTGTGTGTGAAAATCCAACAAGATCAGCATTTTCTGAAATACTCAAACCAGCCTGTCTGGCACAAACAACCATGCCATGGTCAAAGTCATTGAGATGATTTAGATTTTTTCCTCATACTGTACATGAATCAGCAGGTGTACAGGCATTCTTATTAAAGTCATTAAAGCTGGCGAGTGTGTATAAAATATTCTTATAAAAACATTTCATTAGACGTGAAGCTAGACATTACCTACATAGCACGTTAGACTCTACACATCCAAAACTGCTGAAAAAACTCAATGCATGGTGTAAATGAGATTCCGGTTCATACCATTTCGAATACGGTGGTATATGAGTTTGCATGATATTACCCTGCTTAGCATAAATATTAGTCCATAAAAAGCTCTAAAATTCACAACCTGCCAAAGCAAAAGGAAACACACATCCTCAAAATGGAGACTTTCATTTATAAAAACCCCAAAACACTTCTGGACTCCAAAACAACACAAAAGTGAACGGCACTAATCACTACCTTTGGGTATTAGCCTGTAAAAGCGTGCACATGTGTAGCAATTGTTCATATACTCTTGGGAAAAAAAGTCAGGGGGTTGTCTAGGTGTATGTTTTTTTTTTTTTAATTTGGATTACATAACATGCCTAGAATAAATACTAGCTCATAAAAAAGGCAGCAATGCAAAAGGTAAGAGTATAAAACTGCACCTTCAACTTTAAACTCTCCATGCATGGTGTAAATGCAACTCCAGGCTCTCCTTTATGGACAAATGAAGCGGCTCATGACTAGTCATGAGGCTAGATGTTGCATGCTTTGAGTATTAGCTTATATAACCATGCACAAGACAACAGTTTATACAGTTTCAGGAAAAAAAAACACAAGGTGTAGTCCAGCTATATCTTTCTTCCATTTGCATGTCTAGCATAAATATTAGCACATACAAAACTGTAACCCAAAACCTTCCACTTCCCAAACAAATCTCCATGCATGGTGTAACTGTGCCTCCAGAGTCAACAGGCTCCAATAGATAAAACAGGCTGGTGGAGAAAAGGTGGAGAAATGCTAGTGCTAGTCACTAGCTACACACCACCTGCTTGGCGTGTTATGAACAGCTTGGTAATAAAAAGAACAGTTTTGGGAGTACAGAGCTGAAGGTATAGGCGACTTCTTCAGTTTGCACGATACCTGCTTAGCATACGAATGAGCACAGCATGCAAAAGCAAAACGTAACACACCCCAAACACCCCAAACACCATGCATGATGTACCGACATGGTGACTCGAGGTATTGGGATGTTTAAACACATAACAGACACAACAACATAAAAGGTGGAGAAATGCATGGGCTAGTCACTAAAGGTCACTAAACATGACCTGCTTAGAGTGTTTGCATGTTAATAACACCTTGTTAATGCAAGGATACAAGGAATACATGGTGTGTAGTGTTTATATCAGGATATTTCTTCATTTTGCAGGATATTCGCTCATACAGAAATACACAGCCTGCTGAAGCAAAAGGTAACATGCTCAAGAGCTTTCTTCATACCACAACAACACAAACGGTTCAGAAATCCATTAGCTAGTCAATAAAATGACCTGTGAAAAATGTGTGTAAATTGACCATTCCTACAAGGAATGCGTGGTGTATGATGCTTATCTCAGGGCTATTTCTTTCATTTACACAACACAGCCTGCTAAAGAAACATGTAACACACCCAAAAGACTTCTCAGAGACGCCTTAGAAGCTCCATTGCATGGTGTAAATGTGTCTTTAGAGTCTAGGATAAAATGAAAGGTGGAGAAATGCTGGTGAACACACACACACACACACACACACACACACACACTACCTGCTGGTTAATAACAGCTTGTTAATGCAAGGATATAAGGAGTGCATGGTGTATATTGTTTGTGAGGCTATTTCTAACTGGCACAGCACAGCCTGCTAAAGAAAAAGGGGTAACACACCCAAAAGACTTCTCAGAGAGGCCTCCATGCATGGTGTAAATGTGACTCTAGGTGCTGGAGTGCAGTATAATTTAATGCTATGAGTAGCCTATGAACAGCACTGGATGCACTGATGGATTAAAAAAAAGAAAAAAAGCTCAGGTGCTAGTGGATCCGAAATAATCGATGTGGTTATGATGGATGCACAAGGGTTCCCCAGTGCACGGGGAGTCCCAAAGCCACGCGCTCCTCTCACTAAATGAAGGCGAAGGCTCACCTCCATATCTGGCCGAGCTGCAGGATGTGAATGACGGACTGTAAGAACCAGAGGCAGAAGGCGCACGGCGCCGAGCGCTTCTCGTTAGTCCTGCTGCTGCTGTCGGTGGCCGCGGCGTCGCTCTCCGAGGTGCTGAAGTCGTGCACGAACCACCGGAAGCTGAAGACCTGCACGGAGATGGAGCCGAGCGCCACGAAGAAGAGCGTCAGGCCGAACCACCAGTACTCGCGGCGCAGGTAGTAGTCGACGGCGAGCCACACGTCCGTGGCGACGTCGGTGAAGTACACGGCGGCCGCGGCCACCAGCCACAGACCGTCCCAGGCGCCGTACTTCCGCCTCTCTCCGCCGAGCCGCAGGCATGTCGAGTCCTCGGGACCGCAGCAGCGCGCCTCTCCGCGCGTAAAATCCGCCTCACCGCTGCCCGAGCCCGGTCGCGATCCCGCCGCGAGCCCCGGCACCGAGCCCGAGTGCTCCGAGTTCTGCAGGGGCGTGAACGCCACATCGCTCTTCTTCATCTTCAGCACGCCGTCCGATTTGGCCGCCATCGCAGCGGCTTCGTCAACGCCGTTCCCGTTTTTCCCCTCCTTTTTCTTTTCTCTTCCTTCTTCTTCTTCTTCTCTCTCTCTCCCTCTCCCTCTGTCTTTTTTTCTTCCCCCCACGTCCCTCCTGTCTGCCTCCTGTCTTTCCCCTGGGCGGAGAGACGCTGGGGCTGGGCTGCGAGAGCTCCTCTTCCGCCAGCTACACGGCGCCGCCTGCGCATCACAAAGCGCCGCTTCCTTTTTTTCCGGAGCGCCTGCGAAACCTTACGCTCGCCTCTTCCTCCCTCCTCCCTCCCTCCTCCTCCCTCCCTCCATCCATCCATCCTCCTCCTTCTCCTCTTCCTCCTCCTCCCATCCGCTTAAAACCATGACATCATCTCTTTGCACATCGCTCGTCGCTCTTCACCGCCGTGCACACGCAGCTTCACGGCTTCCCCACATTCTCTCCATGCTTCTGCAGTTTTCATGCATGCTGCAGTTTTCATTTTGCATTTGGGTAAAGCAGCATGCATGTTTTCTCCTAGAGTCTTTCAAATTATTCTCTGCATTCCAGCATTCACGACTGTCACCGATATGCCATTTACGCAAATTCTCAGGAAAGGGTTTGTCAGTGTTTATGCTCAGGGGGTGTGAAGGTGAGTCCAGATCCATGGAAAGCTCCACAAAGCTTCAAAAAAAGGAGAGCTGCTTTTCTGCTATTGTTGTGACTAATTTGTCATTATTATATGTACTGCCCCATCACACCACACAACACACCACAACACACCACAACACACCCCTCCCCATGGAGCAGCTGCGACGCGATGTTGTCTGCACGCCCTCCTTTGGCCGAGATTTCACACACACACACACACACACACACATTTACAGAAGAGTCACATTATGTTCCACAAAATTTTCATGTGTGACTATTTCTCCATGGAAAAGTGTGACATTAAATGGAAACTGCATCCTGAAACACTGTAAATATTTTTACACTGAAATATTTCTGATGTGTTTAGTGATTCTGTTGCTAATTTGTTGGCTGGTTTTATATTTTTGTTATTCGTGTGAATAGCTGCGGTTGTCTGACGTCATCCGGGGAGAAAAAACCAGCTCTAACATAAGTGATAATGGTCATGTTTCCGAATGTCTCTGAAAAAACTCCAAAAGGGCTTAGTTTCTCTCTCACTTTTCATTTTCCAGCGACATTCAACGTCACATTAATGAGAAACAGAACATAGAAGAACATGGAGACGTTGGAGCAAACACTGGACTCAAAGGTCCAGAATGAAATGCAGCCACGTGTATGACGCAGCTGAGACTCGGCTCGACTAGTTAACGATCCAAAGTGAAAATAAAGCAATCACATGTTAGTTATAAAGATTAATTAAGATTAATATGCAAGTTGTTTAGGGATGAGTTTTTCCATTAATGGTTCCTCAAATGGCCATCTAGGAGCGCCGCTGAAATTATATAATTGAGCCAGAATTGGAAACTCAGAGGGGCTATGAAGAAATTGTGCCATACTGATGGCTTGTGATTGATTGAACTGGACATCCATGGACAGTTTGCATGTGAAATATTTTAGTGTGAGAGAAAATAAGAGCTTGATGTACAGTAAACAATCACCACAGCACTCTGCCTCGAGCCGTCATCTCAGAGCCACCTGGTCAGGCTTCGGAGATGACACCATCTGTCATCATCAAGTGTGTAAAGCCTTGGCAGCGTGTCATGAGTCGTGGGTTGAGCTTTACAGAACCCACTGCCACTCACACACTCTCTCCCACACACACTCTCTCTCACGCACACTCTCACACACACACACTCTCACACAGCCATCACCATGACCTCAGCATTCAGTCCTGAGTTCTCACACTGAGTCCCACAGACTGGCTTCCATATCCAAGCTGGATAATTACAGGTTTCAGGCTTTTTGTGCTCATTGAGATTTAAATTTGATTCAAACGAGCACGAATGCTTCAGCACAATGCCAATTATTTCAAAATGTGTTAGATGAACTTCCAAAATGATTAAGATAATGCTCTTTTATTGAAAACGTAATGGGCAATAATTACAGAGAAGCACAAAATCCCACCCTGCTTTAATTTCCCTGCTAATTAATGTGCCCAAAACACAATTATTATCCTAATTTTCTTCCTACGAAAATGCACAACTGGCCATCACTTACGGAGGTTTAAAGAATTCAGTTTGTATCTGATAAGACTTTAGTGTTTTTTTTTTTTAAAATAAAACAGCATTGTTGGTGCTCAGCAGAGCCTGGCCTCCCCGTGCAGCCACAATATAATCACGGCTGTCTTCTCTCATCGATCTGAGTCGAGTGTTCTTCAGAGGACTGCAGCCGGATCCCCAGAGCCAGCGCGCTCTCGCAGCAACCATTCACAGATTGATTCTTTATGACAGCGGCGATCACACAGAGCAGCCATCACGCTGTAACCGAACCCGCAGCCCGCATCATTGTACCTGAGGCCTGAACTCGACTCCTGAGATGCTTACACAAGTGTTTATTAAGTCACTGTGTGCAAATCGACCTCACTGCTGCTTCACATTTCAGGAACACCAAAGCAGTAAGCATGGTGTACATTAATAAATAGTAACTAAAATAAAATATGGAATGAAGCACGATGGGATATTATAGGAAAATCGTAGATTATTTTCCTATACAAGCACGTAACAAAAAGTGTTTTATTCTTCTTATACCACAGCAATGAATAGAATTTTCTTCAATTAAAAAATAACACATCCTACTTTTTATCTCTTACATTTAGAGTTACATTTAATGTTTGTGTTTCATTTAACGTTCGTGAACAAGTTAATTCCTGTCCTCACTTACGTTATAGCAGCTATAAACAGTCGTTCCCTCACCACTCTTTCTTTTTTTCCCTTTCCCATGATGGAAAATGTCCAGACTGCTACAAAGCGCTGACACTGGAGACTCCTTCCATGAATAATAAATAACAAAAAGCTTCACCATAGCAACAATTATATGTTTTTCTTAGTTAAATAACACATTTTAAAAATGTTTATTGTTAGGTTTACATTATGTGGAGTATCACTTATTATTATTATTATTATTATTATTATTATTGTTATTATTATTATTATTATTAAAACCAGAGCATTGGTATAAGGCTGTGATTTGAAGCTGTTGTTAAAGAAAAATATTCAAAGCCTTCTGACCCACCAGAATGGAGATTTCTGCAGAGCTTTTACAAGCTTATGTGAAATATGCTACATCATCCAAAAGATTTCACAGTCAGTAAATCTTTTGCTATGGGAAAGTCTTCAGGAATTGCAATGTTTGTCTTTTTAAGAGAGAAAAAGAGAGGCTGGTGAGGGAATGTCTGTACAAGTAAGTAAGGACAGGAACTTGAACATTTCATGGACATTCCATAACCTTAAATGTAGCTATAAATGGATAAATGTACATTATTTAATAAATAAAAATGGTAATTGCTGTGGTATAAGAGGAATAAAATGCTTCAGGATGTTGCGTTATAGAAGAATAATCAGCAATGCCAGTCGTGTTTAATTCCTTACATAACCTTGCACATGTATAAAATGCTCACTTCATCTTGTAAGTGCTGCATAAAGCATTTCTCTCACTTCCAGCCAGGATGTGAAGCGTCACCGATGCCGGCATACTGCGGTTGCTCGGCAACAAATCTGCATTTCTCAGGCTCCGAGCGAGAGCCTTGAGTGAGACAGGCGGCCGGTGTGACAGAAACCGGAAGTAATTCTCACACTGAAGCTTGTCAAGCAGAAAGTGGGCCGGCGGCCTCTTCCACGGGCGGGTTAAACTAGCCACAGTCACCATGAAGCCAAGATGCTGACACATTAAGGCCTGTGCAGCGATCCGAATCAAGCCTGTCACGCCTGCACAAAAGAATGTGTGCACCAAAGTTTCCCTAACTGGGTGAAACAACTTCAGGCTGGAAACAAAAGGTAGAAAAATGTCTGATCCAGCAATAATCTTCATGCAGAATGCAGTGAGAGCTGCCTGAGAAGTTTATTAGTAATGCATGCACATCAGTATAGAATCAATCTTTCATTCATGGTATGCAAAAAGGAAAAGGATCAACGTTTCTTGCTGTCGACGCACGTGCATTCAAGAAGGTCGATGTAATGGATTTGGTTATGATTTCTGTTTCTGTCAATCTGTCACTTGGTTCTGCTAGACTAACAGCCGTTGGCATGGAAACCTCCTCTCATAGCTGAGCCCTTTGGGTCTGTGCGAGCGAGTGTGTGTGTGTGTGTGCGCATAAGGATTCCTGTCACACTGAAGCATGAGCCCCGAGGCACTGAGGCTGATGGTCAGTGCACCAGAGGTGACGTGTTAAGCAGATCATTTCATCAGCGTCAGTTAACTTTCAAAATGAAGCTCAAAAAGAAGAAAAGATGGACAGAGTGACATGGTTGAAATAAGACCTCCTGGGCTGGTCGCTGTGCACGACCCACGCCTTGGCCACTTTTTCAGACTAAATTTAGATCTGCACCATAACCCACAGATATAATTTAAACACACAGATTTAATACGTAACACATTTGCACTTAGGAAAACCTGTTAGGAGTGTGTTTTGGTTCACACTCCACCTCTCATCTTTTGCTGCATCCTAATTCCCCTACTATCTGTCCTAAATAGTATCTGAGATTAGAATTAGTGTGTCCCAAATCGTAGTATGTTGAAATGAGTATCCCAGAGTTACCCGGATGGACTACTATATTCAAAATGTGGAGCCATGGACACTGTTTCAGCTAATATTGCCCACAATTCCTTGCATGAGGGAGGAGGAGTTTTTTTGACGGTTTGCTTCGCTGAATTCAACCTGCAAAATGTGGAAAAATAAATCAAGGGAATGGTAAATTAAATGATATAGTATAGATGATATAAGGAATAAGGGATGAAGAAAAGCTGAAATGCAAGGAGGAGTTTGTTTACGGTGACAGTGTGCGTAACTAGGCAACAACGTTCTCTTCATTTAAATGACGTGTTAGTATGTCCCAGTACTTACATACTCTTTTGCTACACACTCAAAAGCATGTACTTTTTCATCACAAATAGAGTACATACTTTTAGTGCATAGTATAGGTAGGTGAATTGAGATGCAGCATTTGTCATTAGATCTTAGTCACTTCCTGGTTTGCTCATAGCTCCGCCCTGTCACTTGGAGTTCTTTAGAAACCCCGCCTTTGCATTAGTAGTCCCAGGAGTTCCTTGTCTTACTGTGTGTATAGTATATTTAGAGCTTCTCTGCCATAGCCCTTTGTGTGTCTTTGCTTGCTTTAATGTTTTTTAGTCTGTTTGTTGCCCGTGTAATGTCTTATCCTTATTTTGGATGTTTCCTGTTTTGTTTTTATTCATATCATGGATGTACCTGTGCCTCCTTATCCTCTTCACCCAATATCCTCATCAGATTCGTCCCTCGAACCTGTGCCAGAGTTACACAATGGCAATTAATAAGAGAAACAAATGCAACAATTTCAAACATAAATGATAACCGTGATGTTTCATTGTTAGGTCCTAAAAAACAAAAGCTTCTTTTCTCACTCACTTTTCTTCTTCTAGCGATGTTCCACATCAAGTTAATGAGAAATCTAGGGAATAACAGTTTCCCAGGACTTTATCCCAGACTTGTTTTGGTAGTTCCTTGGTCTTCATGATGCTGTGTGTTTAGGGATGTTCTGTTAAAAACTCTAGGTTCTTATAGAAACAGGTGGATCCCCTGTATATTGAGATCATGTGACACTTTAATAGCTCACAGGTTGACTCAATCAACTAATTGGTGATAGTGGGGTGGGGGTGGGGTGGAATACTTATGCAATTACTACTTTTATGTTTTTTATTTGTAAATAATTTTGAAAACTATATAAATTTTTTTTTATCAATATTTTGGGAAATTTTTTGGGGATTTATGACATATAATGAAGTCTGATGAAGTCCATTTCAGTTCTAGGTTGTAACACTATAAAATGTGGAAAAAGTTCAAGAGGAGTGAAAACTTTCCAAACCAATACAACATAATTTTGTATCTAGAATCTAAATATTCTTGTCGACATTTCCTAAACTCTAGAAGATTTCCTCACAATTTCAAGTATTTCACAGCAAAAGTGTTGAGGTGTTACACGCTAAAAATATGAACATAAGAAAAATTTTAGTATGTTCGGAGTGATTCCAAAAAAAAACAGTGGCCACTTCCTCAGCGTTCCTCAGTCTTTCTGCTTTGGTTGCTCACGGTAATATCTCCTACTTTTCCATTTTTCTACTCTGGCTTTTTGAAGCAACTATGATGACGAAATAATAGCAAAAAAAGCAATACTGTCAGTGAGCTCCTGGATCTACATCATGTGCATGCTTGTTGAATGCTTTCTAGAACCATGGTTCTAGAGAGAAGGTAAAAAAAAATCAACAAGCATGAAGCTATTGTCAGCCTGAAAACAGAATTAATGCTAGATTTAAATTAATATGAGTGAATATTGAAATAATAAAAAGGCTTTTTAGCTTTTCTATGAACTGAAATCTCTCTCTCTCTTTTCTTTTTTTTTTTGCCAATTTATTCGAACCCATTCTCTCGATCAGCATTCGGCCGATTCGTTCGACTCGTTCCGCAAGATAATGAAGGTTAAAGCGGAGACGTGGCGCATGTTAAAAAGCTACTCCTCTCAGAGCTGCTGAGGCCGTGACCCCCGGCCCTCTCCATATCGACTGACACCTGGATGAATATGCACATGCGTTGATGAGGGAAGAAAAAACTAAACTTTTTCACTCGTTGCCTTGAAAAAACACCTGAGTCAAAGACCTCACAGATTTTTGAAACTTGATCACAACTGCATCAGCATTAATGGCAAGTTTCCTGGGTCATAAACATATCAGAAGGCTTCAAGCACTGCTAACCAAGAGGAACATAAAGGCTCAACTCACACTTGCAACAAAAAAAACCTTGAGAACCCCCAAGCCTTTTTTTGGTATAATGTTCTGTGAACTGAATTGAACTTTTTGGAAGATGTGGATCCTCTTACAACTGGCGTTACATAAAACTATCACAGCTTTCACACTAAGAGCATTTTACCAGCAGTGAAACATGGTGGTGGTAGTGTGATGATGTGGGGATGCTTTGCCCCTCCAATACGGCTGAATTAAAACAATTCTGCAAAGAAGAGTCACCCAAAATTCCTCTGTAGCGATGTGAAAGTCTGATCTCCAGTCACCGGAAGCATTTGGTTGCAGTTGTCTCTGCTAAAGGTGGCACAATCAGTTATTAAGTTTTTTTATTTTTCACATTGGTAAATACAGATGTTGCATAACCTTTTGTCTTTCAATAAATTAAATGATCGTGTAAAAATGGTGTTCTGTGTTTCCTCTTGATCACCTTGTCTTATATTACATTCTGTACGAGGATCTGAAATCATTTAGTGTCACAAACATGCAACAATAGAGGAAATCAGGAAGGGGGCAAATACTTTTTCACAACACTGTATCTGAGTTTGGCCAAACCAGTGTATTTACTTCCAGTCAACTGTTAATCCAAAGAAGAAGATGCTATGTTACACACTTATAAAAGCTGCCACATGTTAAAATTAATGGCACCCTCATATTGAGATTAATTGGCAGCTTTGTGTACTTCCTTAAAATGAAGATGGCACAGAAGGTTCTTTAGAACATGGGTTCTCCTTTAACTCCTTTAACTCCTTTAACTGAAAAAAAAAAATCCACACACACTCAGTATAGATTGAATTAATTACTTATCACCACAATACTACTACTACTACTAACAATAATAATAAAAACAAAGGGAAAATAATTAGATGGAAGAAGGTTCTTGCAAAAAAAACCCCAAAAACAAACTCTCAAAGACAAATGCAGGGAACAAAAGGTTGATTACAAAACTTACTGTGGATTGAAACAGAGCCAAAGCCTCGTGTTAATCTTCAGCATATGGCCTTTAAGTGGAAAAAAAACCCAGCAATTGAAGAATGAAATGAAAATCCATCAGAAGGTCTTACTGTGCCTTTTTTTTTTTTAAGTAACCTTCACAAATCTGAATGCCATCCGCTTTCCCATTATTTCACGTTATTAATAGTTCATGAAATTGATTTCTCTCACGTGTAATCATAAATGTCAAAATGGAAGCCATGAATTTAGGAATATCCGGCTGGATTAAAATAGTTCCCTAATCGGTGGTTACAGTGACTACAGCATCAACACACACACACACACACACACACACACACACACACACAGAGAGCAGCCAAACAAAGAGCGAATGAGCGTCAGGTTTTATTTATAATGTGTTTTTTACTTCCGTTAACACAAAAGTTTTTACCCAAACGTGTAATTTCAGTATGCAGACTTTAAATTTTACATCTTATAAAGTCCAAAAAAAGCTGCCGGAGAGGAAGGTGACTTCACAGGAGGGTTTGTTTTTCTGTCTGAGTCGTCAGAGGCTGTTTCACAAAAAAAACAAAAAAACCCAAACCAAACCAAAAAAAAAACAAAAAAACCCTACTACAACCTATTTGAAAAGTGGTACAGCAGCCTGGGGTGAAGGCTTTTCTGTCTTTCAGTTAATGATGACAGGTGAGTGTGTGCCTTTTTTGTGTCTATCTGTTTTTATGTTCTGCTAAATATGTGAACAGAAAAAATGGGTTCTATACGTGCAAACGACTAATGGAACCACAAATAAAAAGAATTTTATATACACACACACACACACACACACACACACAGATCAGCCATAACATTAATACCACTGACAGGTGAAGTGAATAACATTGTTTATCTCATTACAGTGGCACCTGTCTAGGGGTGGGATATATTAGGCAGCAAGTGAACAGTCAGTTCTCAAATTTGTTGGAAGCAGGAAAAATGGGCAAGTGTAAGAATCTGAGCGACTTTGACAAGGGCCAGATTGTGATGGCTAGATGACTGGGTCAGAGCATCTCCAAAACGGCAGGTCTTGTGGGGCGTTCCCGGTATACAGTGGTTAGTATCTAACTGGGATCTTAGTATCTATGGTCCAAGGAAGGACAACCCGTGAACCGGCGACAGGGTCATGGGCACCCTATATATATATATCTATATATCAATATCTATCTACATATATATCTATCTACATCTATATATCTATATCTATCTATCTATCATACATATATATACATATATATCTAGAGAGAGAGAGAGAGAGAGAGTATAGTCTCCAATATTTGTCGTTCTTGCATGCCTGATTGGTCAGTAGGTTAGAAAAAAAAGCACCACAGGGCAAAAAAAGACATCTTAGCAAGCGAGAAAATCTCTCAAATATAGTCAAATTTATCTAGTATTTCTTATTATAAGATTACAATAAACCATATAGCTGATTATTAAACCTATTTCTAGACATTGTGTTACTAATCTCAGGCTTGAAACTTTAAACTTTAAACACTCATTTCTAGAAAAAATCAATCTTAAGACAAATAATGAGGACAAGCATCTAAAAACAGGCTTATTATTATTATTATTAATAATAATAATATTATTATTAGTTTTTTTCTCCCCTGATTTTCTCCCTAATTTAGTCGTAGTCTCTCCTATCACATGACCGCTACCAGCCGGAGAGGCTGAAGGCTAACAAGGCTAACTGCTGCTCATCGTCAGAATTTGAAAACAGGCTGAATATTATTATATTTAATTTATAATAATATCAAAGGAAATATTATATACATTTGCACATATTTAAGAATTTTTTTTATTTTGAAGATAAGGTTTTTTTTAAAAAATTTTTTAGTAATGACACTGATGCGGTACCCAGGATCAGTATCGAGCAAATAGTGGATGGGAGAATGGAGGGAAAAAAAAAAGGATGAATTTGATCCTGTGACAAATGGAAAATGCTTGGATTTGGATTTTTTTAATTACTGTAAATTCTTACATATAAAGAGATTTAACTGTACTATTTTGGTTAGAATTGAATTTCATTATACTTTATACTTGATTATAGTTGCACATAAGTGAGTTTTGTGTGAAAGCTCATGTTTTTAGCTATGTATTTTTGTCCTATATTTTTCAAGTGCTTTAGTTGTTTATAAAAAAACACATTTTAAAGCTTAATAGTTTTTAAAGCAAAAAAAAAAAAAAAAATCAGACTGTTAATGATATCGGCTGATGCTCAAGGTTTCAAAAGAGGAAAATTTGATATCGTGCCATCTGTACAGCCAGTTCCTTTAAGATTATAGTTGAGAAAAAAAGTGTATAAGAAGCATGATGAGGATGAAAAGTTGACAGGGAGCATGGTCTCGTTTGGAAGATGGACATTTGCCATAGCTTTAATAGAATTTGCATTGTTTGGGTGAAAGCATCCCTTTAGCATAGAAAGCATGACATCATTTATTAATCAATGACAAATTATAGAATTTCATCCTTAACGATTATTGAACCCAAAGTGCACAGTAGAGATTGTCCGAGATCTAACATAATCAAAATGAAATCATGCTGAAATCTGTGATCTTTGCTGATCTAAAACCATTTTTTAAAATATGCTACGCTTTGACATCCTTGCTGTGGTGAGAACAGTTGCAGATCCGTGCGTACGCAAATGATAAAACACGGAGTAAAATCAGGGTGAGTAAAATCATTCTTCACTTCTTGCGTGGGACTTTGTCGCCCAGAGGAACGTCTTCCATTAGTTTCTGCACACAGGAGAAAACAAAATGCATTATACACTCTTCACATCAAACATCTTGAATACTGTCAAATCTATCAAGTACTTCCTATTATACAGTTACAATAAACCAAACTGAAGCTTATTAAACCTACCTCTAGACATGTGTACTAATTTCAAGCTTTACATTTTCTTATTGTACTGCCTTTTTTTTTTTTTTTTTTTAGAAATTAATGCTTGAAGTTAGCATTAATAGAACAAGACTTAATAATTTCAAGCTTGAAATTAGTAGAAATGCCTATAAATAGGTTTAATAATGAGGTATTTGAGCTATTTTCACTTGACAAAATGTCATTTTTTGCTGTGTCTAAAGAGCAAATGTGTATACGTGAATACAATTTTATTTCTATAGCATATTTAACAACAGATATAATTATAAAGCAGATTAATAGAAATCTGAAATCCAGAAATGTAGATTTAGGTCCCTAATAAACAAGCAAAAACTCCTGAGATGAGTGTCAGGACAGTCTTAACCGTCTCTAGAAAGACTGCTCGTTTATTTGACAGTTAAGGTGTTTAGATAAGACGCAGAACCGCCATGTTATGTCGTGATAAACTCACCTTCAGTAGTCGAGAGTAGTACATCCTGTCGTCCTCTGCCTCCCCCTGCATGAGCTCCACTTGGTATCTCCTGCAGGCCAGGAGCAGCTCATTCGGTTCGAACAGAGGGGCGGGGTCGATGGAGTGGCCGTTGATGAGGCTCACCAGGTACTCGCGGTAGTGTTTCCTAAAACAAAAGGTCACCAGGTGTCAATAGGTATATGCTATGTTATAGGGGTGCAAAAACATGACTTGAATTGGAAAAAAAAACAAAAAAAACAAGCCTTACAAGCTTAGATCTGGTTCGAATAGGGTTAAAAACTGATATCGAAACTTGAGCTTCACACTGAAAAATGGTGGACTGGGTATCGGAAATATTCTCAAAAACCTCAGCAGGTGCCTGTGACACTGAGATATTAACTGCTATATAATTTAAGATTAAAAGATGTAAAAGTTACTCACTCGCAGAGTCCCGCCTGGCCGGGCTGAGTCTGAGCTCCACACGCTGAGTCCGTCTGACGAGTACCGTCATCCTTCTGCTCAATCACACCACACACACCTGATACACACACACACACGGAGAGACACACACACAGAGACACACACACACGCAGAGACACACACACATGCAGAGACACACACACGCACAGAGACACAGAAGCAGACTGAGAGATTCATCAACAAGAAAAAAAAAAGTGTGGAAAAAAGTGGAAAAACTGTGTGAATGTAAACCTGTGAAGCCAAAGAAAGAAACGAAGAAACAAAGGTAGTGAAGGAAGGAAGGAAAGAAGGAAGGAAGAAAGAAGTTCATGAAAATAGAGAAAGACAGAAAAAAAACAAAGAGGGTTGATGTGTGTGCAGAAGCAGGCTGTTTGAGAGATTTATCAGAAAAGAAAACTGAGGGAAAGGAAAGCTAAAGAAAGAAAGAAAGAAAGAAAGAAAGAAAAATACAACAAAAGTAAGCATAAAATAAAGGTAGTACAATAAACAAATGAAAGAAAGCTAGTGAAATAGATAGATAGAGGTAGTGGAAAAAATAAGATAGACAGATAAAAAATAAAAAATAGAAAGAAAGTAAGCAAGACAAAGAAAAAAATGTAGTGAAAAAAGAGAGTACAGACAGAATATTCTGTCTATATACACAGTATGTGTGTGTGTGTGTGTGTGTGTGTGTGTGTGAGAGAGAGAGAGAGTGTGTGTGTGATGTATCAGTGGAAAAATGTGTGAATGGAAGTGTGTGAAGGCGTAGGTGTGTTTGTTTTCACGGTTCTTGTACAGACTCGTGTTCTGTTCTGAGTCAGGAGAACTGATCAGTGTTCAACTCAGACTTTTATTTTACACACACACACACACACACACGCACACACACACGCACACACACACACACGCTTCACATACAGACCTCCATTACACACACATACTGACTGGGTAACACACTATATATGGAAGATCATACAAACAAACAAGATTAGACACGTGTTGAGAGAGACGTGTGTGTGTGTGTGTGTGTGTTCCTGCAGAGACGGACCTGTCTGTGTTCCTGGAGGAACGTCGGTGTTAAAGGCCACGCCGCATTTCTGCAAAGAGACAAACAAAGCTGAGAATAAAGCTCCTGCATATAGAACTGTGAGAACAAGACGCGAGAAAAACACGGCCCTGGAATCTTCACAAGTGGGGTGTGTGTGTGTGTGTGTGTGTGTGTGTGTGTTTGTTTGTGGGAGGACAGTGTGTATGCCTTGTGTTCATCCTGCTTCATCCTGTAAGTGTGCATGAATACTGCATGGGTATTAAGGTGGACATGAATATTTTGGTGTTGTGGACCTGTGTGTGTGTGTGTGTGTGTGTGTGTGTGTATGTGTGTGTGTGTGTGTTACCTGCAATAAGGCTTGCAGTCTGGCAGGTTCCCAGTCCCGCAGGTAAAACAGACAGTCTCTGGGGTGATGAGCATGAAGACCAGTCACACTGCACTGAGGCACTGCACACTTCTGTAATACACACACACAAACACACACAAAGAAAGTGAGTGAGGAGAACGTGATGAGGAGAACGTGATGAGAAGAACGTGATGAGAAGAACGTGAAGAGGAGAACGTGAAGAGGAGAACGTGATGAGGAGCTTGTGATGAGGAGAACGTGATGAGAAGAACGTGAAGAGGAGCTCGTGATGAGGAGCTTGTGATGAGGAGAACGTGAAGAGGAGAACGTGATGAGGAGAACATGATGAGAAGAACGTGATGAGGAGCTCACCGTGTGGAAGGGGTTGTTGCAGCCGCTGCAGAACTGATAGCGACACTGAGAGCAGCTGAAGTGCATACAGCCTCCACGAGCCAGAGCATACTGAAACCTGCAGTTAGGACATGCTGAAAAAGAGAGAGAGAGAGAAAAGAAAAGAAAAGGAAGAGACACACAGAGGGAGAGAGAGAAGACAGAGTCAGATATAGCAAGACAGACAGACAGACAGAGAGAGAGAGAGAGAGAGAGAGCATTTTAGTCCATATGCAGGTATCACTGATTTTCTGATTATAGATAAAATAGCCATAATAAGTGTAATAATAAGAGCAATAAGTGTAATAAGAGTAATAATAAAAATAATAAGAGTACTAATATCAGTAGTAATAATGAGTAGTAATATCAGTAGTAATATGAGTAATAATGAGTAGTAATAATGAGTAGTAATAATGAGTAGTAATATCAGTAATAATGAGTAGTAATAATGAGTAGTAATATCAGTAATAATATGAGTAATAATGAGTAGTAACATGAGTAATAATGAGTAGTAATAATGAGTAGTAATATCAGTAATAATGAGTAGTAATATGAGTAGTAACATGAGTAATAATGAGTAGTAATAATGAGTAGTAATATCAGTAATAATATGAGTAATAATGAGTAGTAATAATGAGTAGTAATATCAGTAATAATATGAGGAATTTATTAGCCCCGTCTCAGGTCAGTGGCCAGCGTGTACGCCGGGTCACAGTTTAACGCTCCTCCTGCTCTGTGCTGTTTGTTTGAGAGTAAAAGGTCGTGCTCTGATAGTGCTCTGTTTGGACCCGTGTTCCCTCAGAGGGGTTCTCAGGGTGGGGCTGTTTGTGGTACGGGTCCTGCTGTTAGCTTCGTTAGTACTAGATTAGAACAGAGCCTAGAGGGTATGATGATGATGATGATGATGATGATGATAACTCACTGATCCCATTGTCGCGCAGGTAACCAGCCAAACCCTGGCGCTGATACTCTGGATCATTCTCACGCTTCCACAACTGGAACTGTTCACACGACAGGCCAGCATGCTGAGCCTCCCACTGCACACACGTGCGTACACACACACACACACACACACACACAGAGAGAGAGTATAATGAACGTGTGTGTGTATGGTGAGGACCAAATGTCTGTGCAATAACAGGAATATCAAATAACGAAAACTGCTTTTATTTAAAAACAAAACTGAGCCTAATTTTTTTTTGGTTACTGAGAATAAGGTTAGGATTAGAATTAAGTAGAATGTATTAATAATGATGTTAATGGAAGGTCCTCACAAAAATAGTAATACAGAGATGTATGTGTGCGTGTGTGTGTGTGTGCGCGGGTGTGTGTGTGCCCATTCAGCTGTACTACTCACGGCTTTCTTGCACTGAGCGCAGAAGCTGTTCCGGCACTGCAGACAGGTGACCTTGAGCTGATCTCCGTCGTAGATGAAACCGTATGAGCACTGTGATGAGAACAGAGAGAGAGAGAGAGAGAGAGAGAGAGAGAGAGAGAGAGAGAGAGATGAATCTGCGGGAAGAAATGAGCTCTACTGTTCTCAGGACTTAGCACTCTGAAGGTCACTTTAACTCCTGTTACAACTGCTCTGAAGTGCAGCTTTAGAAGCGAGGACATTAGCAAAAACTTCAGCAGGACCCCGATTCCCCACGTCACCAAATCCAGATGAACCCTCCATACGCTTAGAAAAGGATCTCCATTTAATTTAGATTAAAAAAAACCTACATTTAAAAACAAGTTTCATTTAATAACATGAAACAAGTTAGTTCCTGTTCTCACTTATTTTATAGCAGCTATAAACATTCAGTCTTTTTTCTTTTTTTTCTTTTCTCCTAAAGTTAATAAGACGAAACAAACGCAGTTTATCGTGTTAATGAGAAACCGCAAAGAAGCGTAAACTCCTCTGTCCTGAAGATGTCGGAAAACCTAAACAGCTTTACCTCTGACTGTCACAAAGCGCTGACACTGGAGACTCCTTCCATAAATGTTACATAAACATCTCCTTACAGAAAACTTCACCATAACAACAATTTGAATGTCAAGCATCCGCCATACAAGTCCTTAGTCTTTATTCTTTCTTTCTTTCATTCTTTTTCTTTCCCCCTCTTGTGTTCCTATTGTTCTCTTTTTTCCCCCCTCACTCACTGTGTGTGTGTGTGTGTGTGTGTGTGTGTGTGGAGTACTCACATGGCTGCACCACAGGAACTTTGGGTCCTTGATGAGAGCCTGTTCAGTCAGCTTCTTATGGAAAAGATCATAGACCTCCGGCTCCAGGCACTCCCTCAGCTGGGTGTAAACACACACACACACACACACAGCATGAGATTCCTAAAAGTACCCTGTGCGTCAAACGTTCTCTTTGCCTTACAGGCTATTATTAATAGTCTAATTTAATGTTTGTCCTGATAGTATTGCCGTAGTTCAGCTCTATATCGTTTCCTGATTTAACACCTTTTGTTACAGTGCAGCAGCCAGTTGCACCAGCTTAACGTACATCGACCGTAAGTCAGGGTTTAAAGTCGATCCTAAACCGTACATTGAGAAAAGTATAAAACTGGTGGTTGCACTTTATGGAACGTCATAAAGCAGTGACTCAAATTATCCATATATTTTGTATTTGTACTTTATGTCCTTCTTCAGCTTGAGCATTTCAGTAATGAACCATAGCAACGAAATATAACGAAACAGCCACAAATTTATAATCATTAAATAAGGATTTTAACACATAATTTAAAGTAGAGTGTATTACTAACCATTTATGTTCAAACTACGACAGAACCTACATTCTAGAGGTGGGACAGAGACATTCCTCAGAGACATCTGTCTCCGTACCTGGATGTCCAGAGTGGAGAAGTAGCTGTTGAGGTGCTCGGGGTCGTTGATGTCGGGTTCGGAGCACACAGGACACACCATGTCCCTGATGTGTTTGTCTCTCACGGCGATGGTGAAGTGCTGCTTAAAGCATTCGCAGCAAACAGAGCACTGACACGATGTCAGAGACTGCATCTGAGGAGGAGGAAGAGGAAGTGATGAAATGAGAGAAGAGTAACAACAAGCGGGGAAAAGAAAAAAATAGAAAAAGGAAATGCTGATAACAAATAAAGCAAGCTAATAACTCTGTGTGAGTGTGTGTGTGTGTGTGAATACGGTACCTTGCTGTGGGGAAACAAGGACAGGCAAATAGGGCACTCTTTCGCCAACACACGACGGATGAAGTCACGGTCATGTGACTCACGCACGGCCTGTACCACGTCCTCCAGTGTGTAGGGGGCACCGGGGTCACGCAGCAGAGACAGGGCTAGCTCACAGCGCCCCCAACTGGGCAGATTGTACATGGCGAGGAGCCTGCGACACACACGCTGAAACACACACACACACACAGGAAATTATAAATGATGCTAACATCAGAGTTAACTATACCACAGCGCTGTTGGATTCTGAATTCTGATTAGTCAGGGGGTATTGATTAATTTTCTATAACAGCAGCTATGATAATAGTGCAGCTCCAAAGCATTTATTTTAATGTGCTTGTTCTATGCTAGCTATGCAATTGTTGCTAATAACAAATGTAATTAAAATCTAGCTCATGTAGTTAACAAGGTAGCTAATAAGGGATGAAAACCTGAACTGTAAACTTTAATTGTATTTAAATTGTAATTTGTATTCTCACACCTGTTTGTCTGGGTGGTTGATGTCGATGGTGGGTTCGGGCTCATCGCTCCACATGCGCTTGTGGAAAGGCTCCAGCAGGGGGCGCTGCAGCAGCACCAGAGCTCCTCTCACCTCACCGCCGCTCTGCCTCAAAGCCTCCTCACAGGCGGCCGAGTCGGGGAAGCCAAGAGAGGCTAGCTCCTTCACCTGACACACACACACGCACACACACACACACACACACACAAGCAAAGAGAGACGAGAACATTTAATGACCATTTATATCATACACGCTAACATAAACTGTAAATGTTTGTGTCATTGTTTCAACATCCTATTGTGCAATATGTAACGTTTAGAGCGGAGCTTAGTAGCCATGCTTTGGCTGGGGGCAGAGCTTATTCCTAGGCTGGAAAAAAAATTTAAAAAAAAGAGAAAAGAAAAGAATCAAGAAACTAAACTAGCAAGACCTGATTTATGCCAAAATTGCCAAAGAAGTGAAAGTACAGAAATAAGCAAGGAGTAAAGGAAACAAAAAAACAAAGGAAGGCAGAAAGAAAGTGAGGAAAGAAAGAAGAAAAAAGAAAGTATATATGAAAGAAGTGCAGCTTGTGTTTATACTAATGTGCTTGTGCTAATATGTTATTGTTTCTATAGTAACAGCTCATTAAAGCTGTAACTGTAAGATTTCCAACATCTTCAGGACAGAGGAGTAACAGGACAAGTTTTTTTTGTCTTATTAACTTCTGGCTGGTGAGGGAACTACTCTTTATAGCTGCTACAACGTAAGTGAAAACAGGAACTAACTTGTTTCACAAACGTTTCACAGCAGTAAATGGATAAAAAGTACCACATATTGTTCTTTAATTAATTAAAATTTTGACTTGTTGGCAAATTCATGTGGTGTAAGAGGAATAAAACACTTTGGGACGTGCTGTTATAGGAAAATAATCAACGTTGTGGGGTGGTAAAGGTAATTTCGCATCACTGATTATTTTTCTATAACAGCGGGACACAGAATGTTTTATTCCTTACATAATTATCATATGAAGTGCACCTTTAAGTTACACGGGTGTTTGATTCGAAGCATGGAAAAAAAAAAAACCACTGAAAATGGTGAACACCATGATGCTTTTGATGATTTTTTTTTACAACATACTGTTAGTCACATGACGTTAGGACACCCATATTTTTTTATTTAATGGTGAAATTGTCTCTCTTGTCGATTTAAGAGACAGAGTCATGCTGCATGAGAGCTATATCCTGAAACTCACTCTAGCGAGGCGGTCCCTGAGCGCCTGCCTTGCCGCTTTCTCACTGTCGCCCCCTGCTGTGAGCCAGGCCTGCTTGGCCTCGGCTCTGGATAAAGGCACGGAGGTCTTCTGGGGCTCGGCGTTGTGCGCAGCTGTAGTCTGGAGAGGTTTGGGCTCGTGCTGGAACGAGGCAGCCATGGCACAGATCTCGTCCAGCCTGTGCGGCAACTCCGTCTTCAGCCAATCACACGGCGTTCCGCTGATGCCACCTGAAACCCGCAGACTCGTGTACACCTCCTCGGGGCTCACGCCCTTCATCTCACCCTCCTGAGGAAAAAAGATTAGAACGTGTAGCTACAAAAAAATACAGTTTGCTATTATAACAGTTTGAATGTTACATACTCGGATCAGCTTGATCAGTTTAAGCCCTTCCTCCCGCATTAATCTCTGCCTCTTCAAATCCGGATCCTCCACCGGCGGACTTTTCGGCGTGACTTCCTTAATCGGGGAGGGTGGGAGGGGTTTAGAAGGTGACGGGGCGGGGTCTGATCTCGCCAGGTCGCACATTTCGCAGCGGGGTGACGGCGTGTGGTTGGCGTAAGTACAGAACTGACAGATCCACTGAAACACATCGCAGAGAAAAAGAAAAGAAACAGAAAAGTAACAACAGGAGGCTATAAATTCACACAGATGGCTGCTTAGCAGGTGTCTCTTCAAGTTAAAAATATAGTTTGCACGTTTGCTCCTTCTTGTGAATGGATAGTCACGATATTTTGCAGCAACATCAAAACAAGCAGTCGAAGAAATGATGTGGGACTGAATTTGTCAGGAAGAAGTGTTTAAAGATGAAACCAAAGTCCCAAATACAATTTCTAAACAGGAGTCATATGAACACTGAAATATGCATATGGCTGATCAGATTAAACTTAAGCCCTGCCCATGACCCAGAGACACATGACCCACGACCTGAGCAAAATCTGAATCTCGGGGCCTGAATCTCAAGCCAACATCTAACAGATCTATCAAAATCTAAAACATGTTGCAGTGAGACGGCGAGGGAGTACCTGACCGGTGTCGAACAGTCCTGCAGGAGCTGGCGTGGGTCGCGAAGGTGTCACAGGAGGGCGTGTGGCCAGACGGGGGCGCTCACACACCTCACAAAGGATACTGCTGCCAGAGTTCACCACTGTGCAGCTCTTACACTGCCACTCTGATAAAACACACAGGAAACAAGTGATAGAGTTTCGATTTACTGTGACTGAACACAGCGGTGATGTTTCATACCTGAACTGGACTTACAATTATAAATTAATTCTAATTCACTTATAATTCAAGAGTAAAAACACTGAGGAGTCTCAAGACTCCACTCAATTATATAAAATACACGATTTACAAGCAGCTTTAGTAAGAATTATTTCACAGCACTTCAGCACAGAACATCTCTAACACATGGCTGCAGTGAAAATTCTCTAAACGGTTACGAGTGTGTGATGAGAAGTTCTTCATTAGAGGCTAGTTTATTATTACCTCATTTAACCAGCATTAAAGTTTTAGCTTGTACCTCAATGCTGTTACAGTGTGATGAAGCAGAGTTGATCAGTTTCCTAAAACAGCACTTCCTAAAGTGTTTAATTCCTCTTATATCACAGCAATTTGTCTAAAGAACAACACTGTACGTTTTTTCCGTTTATAGTTATATTTTAGTTATATATAGTTTGCCATTTTACTGAGAACTCCTGAAGACTTTCCTGTGGCAGAAGCACTGACACCGGAGACTCCTTCCATAAACGTTAAATAAACATCTCCTTACAGAAAATTTCAGCACATCAACAATTAAATCCACACCACATCTTTGTCTAAAAAACAACACACTTTTTTATTATTAACCATTAGTGAATGAGTTGTTACTATAGAAACGATAACGTATTACAACAAGCGTTTTAATGTGATTTGCTGCTGAACTATTGTCAGAGCCACTGTTATAGAAAATTAATCAGCACCTTCTGAGAATTCAAGTGCATTCTGGTATAAAAGCATGATCATTCAACAATCGAGCGAAAATATTTTTAATCTGAACTTGTTAATCACTGAAATACGACAAAACACACTTTAGCTGTGTACTTCCTTGTCTTCTTCTTTTCTGCTTTCTGCTTACGACCGATCATGGTGCCCAACATGGGGACACGTCTGACTCGACCTGACTGTGAACTGTGGCTTTTGTAGGTGAACTGTGGCTTTTGTAGTTTTTAAACTACGAAGAAGCTTATAAATAGTGTTTGTTTTAATCAGGTGCAGCTTCTGAAATGTGCAGGAGACAAGCTCTATACAGTGTTTAGAATGTTTTAGCCATGAGCTCCACTCAAAGGCAGAGTGATAATAACAAGACAAAAGATGTACACTTGTTGACTGACCTGTAATGGTAGACGGCTGTGGAGGATCTTCCTGTACAACTGGAGCAGCTGCAGCCAGACGAGGGCGCTCACAGGTACTAC
Source organism: Pangasianodon gigas (assembly GCA_022758105.1). NCBI lineage: Eukaryota > Metazoa > Chordata > Actinopteri > Siluriformes > Pangasiidae > Pangasianodon > Pangasianodon gigas. The sequence continues at coordinate 1,920,185 of CM040474.1, read as the reverse complement.
ACAACACCTGCTGCATTGTGTTCACCGTCGTGCAGTACGAACAATGCCACGTGGCCCGAGACACACTGCGAGGAAAGCAAGCATGAGCAGAGTCTAAACCATGCACGATTAGCTTTTACTGTGTAACCTGTAATGGAATAAATCTTCTGGCTGCTTCTGAAGTCGATGGACAGTCATCGGTTTTGTATTAATTTGGAAAGTTGTAGCAGAAGATATCTCTGATGTTGAATTTTCTTGTTAAATCACTAATGAAGGTGTAATCTTCCAGGTTTTATAAATGCTCTGCCAACAACTAGACCTGTCTAAATCATCACATATCTGCTTAATCGCAATTATTTCAGCTGAACCGTGATTAATTCCTAAATATGACAAGTTTCAGTATGAACAGATGCAGACGACAAACATGTTCTTTCCAAATTAGTTTCAATAATCCTTGATCTATTAACTATTTCAAACATTTTATTTTAGGCATTATCACTAAAACCTTTGCAATTTTGTTAGTTTTGCTAGAATACTGAGATTCCTGTCCAGTGACCTATTATTTCTGTGTATTCTGGAAAAGATTTTGAATATTTATTATTTGTTCTGTGTCTCAGTGCAATTTTTTTACTTGCCCAAAATACACACTGATATTTAATGTACTTCAGTGTTGATAAATGACTCTCTGTGTATAATCACACTTTTATGCCCATAATATTAAAAAAAAAAAAGGAAATGGAATAAAGTCAGCAGCCAAAGGCAAACTTTGAGAAATTGTGACAGAACTGTTCTTATTTAATCAAATATATCAAATGTTAATCCAGTATTATACTTGTAATGTTGTATTATGTATTTATATAATATTGCCCTCTGTATTTTTACAGATTTTGTTTCCTTTTTTTTTTTTTAAATAATAAAAAATAAGACTACGCAAGACTCAACTCTCAGAAATGACTCCTTGAATCCAAATCTCTGGATTTGCTGAACTCATGTTCTATGTAAAAGGACTTCAGGTGTCTATACACATATGTACATATATAGTCCATACTGTTTATAATTTAAGCGAAGATAAGATACATTAGATATTTTAAACCCTGTATTGCTGTGCAATATAAACAGTGAACATGAGTATGAATCCCACCTGAGAGATTTAGAGGTTCTGGGGGTCGCCACTGGGATCCTGGTGTGTGTGGCGCGAGCTGGGTGTGAGTGGTAGAGTCGGTCGCACTCTATACACAGACGCTGGGAGCACGTAGTGCAGTGGGAGGTCACAGGGAAGATCCCACATATGCTGCAGTTCTCTTCACAGACAGCTGCGGAAGACATACGGAGAACGTTAGTGAGTTCACGGTTTTCCTTGCACGTTGTATCATTTGCATTTAGTCGTTCATTAATCCAAAGCAACATGCTCAAGGACGTTTTAGATCGTGTTCAAGGACCCAGTCCTGGGACGTGAACTCACATCCTTCTTTCTGGTCACTAGCTGAGCTCCAACTAGTTACCGTGCAAGGACAGACACTGGACTTTAACCAATATTTAATACAACACAAATTAGAGGGCAATTCCACGTCAACGGATGTGACATTTACACTAGCAAAATGTCTCACAGCAGAGACATGATTATGATCAATGATCAATTTGCGTATGTTGTCTTTTAACCTCTTACGGACAATGCAGACAAATCTTAACCCTTTCATGCATAAATTACTTATACGCATAACCTGTTTCTTTAGATTTTCTCTTTTCTCCTTAAAACTGCATGACGTATGAATTTTGATTTTGTCTAAATATCTAAAGATCAAATATTTAAGAGAGGATTGTAAATGACTAAAAAAGGCTAAAATATTACGCCTGAAATATAATAATTAAAACATTTTTTCCAGTGTCCAAAATGTTTAATAATCAGGTCTAAAACATGCTGAATGCTGAAGTTATTTTTGTTGAATTTTCTGTTATTTATTTTTTTATCTTATGTAGAAAGTTAGTAAAGTTTAAGAACGACAAATCTTCAGTCTATCGAGCTACAGGGGTTTACATTAATTTACAATAATGTGCTCAAGTGATAGGGAGATGATTTACAGCTTATATTTTCCAAAAAATATAAAAAAAGAGTCTTAAATTGACTGGCCATGAGTGTGGACACTATGCATGAAAGGGTTAAAAACTCATCTTTCAAATATACAGCAATTTATCAGCGTTATGGATGTGACATCAAATGGACAAACATTTGTAGGACACTACACATTCTCTCCAAACTCTACGTCTGTAGAACATTAAAGAGACTTGAATAAATACAAAAAGTATAGATATTAAAATATTTTTTGTTTTGGGAATATGTCTTTAAGAAAAAAACTGGTATTATAGATGTGGTGTTTTTGCAATTTTCTTTAAAATTTCGACCAAAATTTTAATACAGTTAACTACAGTGAAGTATAAGTGAAAGATATGAGTGGACATTTTAAAAGTAGTTTTATTCCTGCGCTCACTCCATGGTAAAGGTTGATTTTTGCATGGAATTGCCCTAGAGCTGTTTGAGTGTGGTATACTGTGATGTAAAAAGCCAGGTCATGTGTGAGACAGGAGCTGACCTGTTGGCTTGGCGGGTGTGATGGAGGAGAGAGACAGCAGTCCTTTGGGCTGAGATGGAGACAGCGTGGGCAGGGAGAGTTTCTCCCACGGCCTCTCACTGGATGGAGATATTACTACAGCGTCTGAGCTCAATCCATTATCATCATCCTGTTGGACCAACACATAATCACGTCAAGTCAGTCTTTACTTTCATTCCATTCTCTCTTAAAGTTAATAAGACAAAAAAACCACAACTTGCCATTTTACCGAAAAACCCAAAAAGCGTAAACTCCTCCTCTGTATCAGTAACAGCTTTACCGCTGACTGTTACAAAGCACTGACACTGGAGACTCCTTCCATAAACATTAAATATGCCTTCTTACAGAAAACTTCACCATATCAACAGATGTAGAAGCCCCTACGAATGAGCTGTTACTATAGAAACAATAACGTATTAGAACGAGCGCATTAATATATAAACCTGTGATTTGCAGCTGCACTAGTGTCAGAGCTGCCGTTATAGAAAATTAATCAACACCTTCTGACCAATCAGATTTGGGAATCCAACAGTGCTGTGGAATAAAAAGTGTGTATTGTGTGTATACGTGCTTAAATACCTTCTGAGTGAGAGAGGGGATGATTCTCTCAAAGAACTCTGGGTGAGGATGGGTGTCCTGCACACGTAAATAAAGATTTTTATTATTAGTATTATCATTATTATCATTATTATTATTATAACACTCAGCACTAACCTTGATGAGCATGTCCAGCTCTACGCGCAGACCCATGACCTCCAGCGTCACCGATGCCACTTTGGCAACGTCCGGCTCTGTGATTTCATCGGGAAAGCTCAGTCCGTCTGGCTGCTGATTGGTGTAGCCGTAAAGGTACAGGACGGCCCGCCCACCCTGAGACAGAACACTCATTCACTTACACACCTCTTCTCCTTGTAGGCTCGTCATTAGTGCATCTTTCACATATAATCATTTTTTGAGATTTTTTTTTTTTTTTTTTTTTT